>BSBM01000854.1:4652500-5252500 GCA_027924585.1 Larix kaempferi
ATTCTATGTATGCTACACTTGTCCACTGCTAATGAAATTGCACACACTTGTAGAACTTTGTGTGCAGATTCCGAATATTCAATGTTTTATTAAATCTATTATTTGTTTCTATTTTTTAATTAATTTTAATTGCACTAACGTCAATCTTACACAAAAAGTAGGTTATTTCTTTCGTCTTTTACTTTTGATTGGCTCACCTATTTTGAAAATGGAAAAGAACCCGCACAAGTACACAGAAAGAACTACATCCTAAAAAAAAAAACAAAGTTGATTGATTATGTTAAGACCATGATGTCGGGGACTAACGCTCAACCTAGTCATTTTAGGGCTTGGCTGACTTCCTTAATTAAAAAAGAATTAAAATTAATGTAAATAAATATGGAAAAATAGCGCTGCACTAGAACAGCCTGTTATCTACGACTGTATATAATCTTTTTCACAAAATTCCACCATTTGCATATCAAACAAGGGGACTAACACAAACATATTCATTATGTTTTCTTAAAAAAATAACATACCAACCTTAGGAGAATTCCATTTTTTGGGAGTTATACTTAATTTCCATAAATAATATTTATATATATTCTGGAAGGTAATTTGATTGTCTACGTTTCATCTTCTTGCGCCATATTCCAAAAAGTTGTGTAGGTAACTCTAATATTGTTATTTGACATTCAGATTTCTGTTTTTCCATGAGTCCATTGCGATTAACGCGTCATGAGTGGCCAGCATTAGCTTGCACCAGCCCATCCCTTGGAATTAAGGGGAGAATTGTTCGAACCTAATCCAATGGGTTAAGGTACAAATGTAAATTATGATTACTCTTTACATCAAGTGAATATGAAGAATCACTCAGGAGTCCAAGAAACCACTTGGGAAGATGAACCCAAGGGTCATTCTCATGTATATATTGTACATTTGTTAATGAGAATGTAATGCTTTTACTTCTATCTTTCTTTGTCTTTATTGTTATTCTTCTTTTGTATTTGGCTTATGTTGACTCAATCATCTATTTCACCTTTTCGGGTACCTCACGCTTTATTACCTTCAAATTCCACTTAATTTATGAAATGAAATGCAAACCATATGCATCTTAAGTTTAATTTATGAAAACCGTAACGGTCTATGCTCAATTATATCACCATGGTCACCTTGGTCACCTACTAGTGTGAAAGGATTATGAATCCATAATGATCCATGGTCAATTATATCACCTACTAACTATGTGAAAGGAAAACTCTCAAGTAGATCATCATCAAGACTAGGTCATGAGTGACGTGATTGAATAAGAAATTGTGAAATATCCATGATAACCAATATTACCATGTTCACCTACTAGTGTGAAAACAATGCTAAATGATATTACCATGTTCACCTACTAGCGTGAAAAGAATACTCTCAAGGTAGGTCATGACTCATTATCAATACTACATCATGAGTGACGTGATTGAATAAGAAATTGTGAAAGATGTGTATAGTTAGTGCGACTGGTTCATGGGTACATATAACTATATGTTATAATAAATAAATATAATTAATTGGTATCATGTAGACTTGCTTCTAAAAGGGCGTATAAATATGAGTCCAACAGGGTAGTATTAAATAAAAAACTGGTTTGACGTACATTAAATATAAAATTCAAACGTGCGTAGGAAGTAATGCATGGAGTTTGAAGAATCTTGAACTCACACCGAAGGCATATACTACATCCTCGAATCAGAAAATCAGAACAAGGAATAAATTGCGTTGTCCCAATATAAAAATATAAGGTCCAACCAGGGTTTTCGATAATGTGAATCAGAAATGACAAGAATCGTTTGAACACGTTATAAAAATATAAGGTCCAACCAGCGTTTTCAATAATGCCAATTAGAAATGACAAATCGATTGGACACGTATATAAAATTCAAACCATTTGACTATTAAATTCAGATGCGCTGTACCACTTTTGGCCCATTCAACGATAAGGAAAATGCCGAAAGCGATCGCTTATTTCTAATGAAAATGGTGGCATCAACAATGCATTCCAGGAATAGAATCTGTATATAAAATATGATAGTTTTGATCATGGCCTTGAGTTTACAAAACCAACCATGTGCATATCGTACATATTACGCGACAAGCAGCGAGAAAACTAAAGAAAATTCATCGACGGAACGTGGTGTATGGCTTTCTCTGAGATGCCCCGGCTATGGCGGATCCCGCTGCGTCTCCTACTGATTTGGCTTTTCTTTAAATTAATTTTCCTTCTTTATTCACGTCGCCCTCTTCTTCGGTTGGTGAAAATAGCCGTCTGTCCGCAAGATTCGAAGGCTGAATTAAATACACCAAATAGCTCTTGATATACATTGAAATTCTCCACCATTGGTGAATATTTCTGCGAAGTGCCCACAAATATATTTGGGTGCTGTGAACGGCAGGAAAATTTAGATTTTTGATGACCTAAACGGTCAGGATATTCTGAATCTGAAAAGGATTATAGTTTTTCCTTCAATATCTGTTGCAGTATGGGTTCAGAAAACAAATCCTCGGTTTCAAATGTGGGAGTATGGGCAATCAATGTGGTTAGCTCGGTGGGAATCATCATGGCGAACAAGCAAGTGATGTCTGACAGAGGATACAACTTCAGATTCGGTGAGGAATTTTATTCTGCATGTTCATCTGTAGTCTGGGAATTCGCATAGGTTTCTCTTAAATTAATTTGGTAATGCTATCTTTTGTTCTTGCGTTTTAAGGAATTCATATAATGTGTTGTCTGGCAGCGGTGAAAGGAATTCATAAAATGTTTACTAGCATTGGAGAATTCATATGGTTTGTTGTGTGGCAGTGCTGAACGAAGTTCATACAGTCTTTTGTGAAGGCTTAGAGAAAGCATTAAGTTTAAAGAATGTTAGTTTCTCAAGTATATATCCATCTTATTTCTGTAGTATATATCCATCTTATTTCTGTAGCAGCTTACATATATATATAATATTTTTCAGATATAACATCTTATTCAAAAGGGTTAATTTTAGCAGGACAATGGGTTCAATTCCTCTTAGGAGTGAGCTAGTTCCTTTTAGGAGTGAGTTAGTTGGAAGGAGATAGCCAAAATCCAATCAGTTGAGGGTTGGTGTGGCCCAGATTTTGACACCTTAGATGCTTCTGGGCCATGGTTTCTTAGACCAAAGGCCAATATCCCTGGGTCATGGTTTCTTACACCAAAGACCACTCCCACAAATCAAAGAAATTCTATCAAAAAAACATCTTCTTCGAAACAATTGTAAAGTATAATTAATAACATAGATCTGCCTTAACTACGAACCATGAACCAGGCACTTTAATCTTAAGTGTATAAATTTAATGATATTCCCCCCACCAACATCGGAGCAGCAGGATTTCTTTAGCTCAATTAGATTCAACAAATATCAATGTTAGGAAGACCTTGAATACCGGATACCTTGTGGCGAACGCCATAGCTAACCCTGTATTGGGTGATTTCACTACCATGAAGGAACATACCACTTTAATGAGGAATCCAATCATGGTGGAAAAATGTCAACATGGCCACTTGACAAACTAGTCAATCCCCTGGTGGTTTGATCGATCTGTTATTTGCTAAAATGGAGAAATTCAATCATGGTCGAAAAATATCAACATTGCCTCTTGACCAACCAGTAAATCTCCTGGTTGTTTCATTGAATTGTTATTTGCTAAAATGGAGGAATTTTTATTGGTATTGTTGAGGTCCTATGAGACCTTATTTGTTATCAGGTCTATGAAAAGGATATAGTTACGAAATTTCGGATCGTGGCAGATCTTGTTTGTTGACAGAGCTGTTATGATTCTTTGCATATCTTGTATATAAAATCATTACTTAAACAATATGACATCCTAATGACAGTTTACAGATTTTGATGTTATACAGCTACCTCCTTAACCGGATTTCACTTTCTTGTGACTGCGCTGGTGGGATTTACCTCAAGACAACTAGGATATTCAACTTCTAATAAGCACGTTCCGTTCTGGGATCTCTTCTGGTTTTCTATTGTTGCAAACCTGTCCATTGTTGGAATGAACTCCAGTCTTATGTTAAACTCCGTGGGATTTTATCAGGTCAGTAAGAGTACAATCTAATACTTTAATTTTATAATATTCATGACTCATGAGGTATTCAGATCATTCATCAATTGGACCATCATTCATTTGTTTCTCCTTGACTGTTCAGATTTCTAAATTAAGTATGATCCCAGTTGTCTGTGTGATGGAATGGATTCTTCACAATAAGAAGTACTCCACAGAAGTCAAGGCAACAGTATTTCTTGTGGTGATTGGGGTGGGCGTTTGTACAGTTACAGATGTTAAGGTCAACATGAATGGATTCCTAGCAGCTGCAGTTGGTGTCTTCTGCACGTCACTTCAACAAATAGTAAGTTGTTTTAATGACATTCTTAAATACTGTTTAGTGTTTATGGTTGACCCGAAAACCTAATTTTAATGTTGACAGAAATGTTAGACACAGGGATACGAACAAACATGGATAGCAAGGATCGATGATAAAAATTTATAGATCAATTCTTCACGTAAATTAGATTTCCTAAACCAAAGTTTGTGTTTGCTTGCAGTCTATTGGGTCCCTTCAACAAAAATACACCATCGGCTCATTTGATCTCCTCAGCAAAACTGCTCCCATACAATCTGCATCTCTGCTATTGTTGGGTCCTTTCATTGACTATTGCCTCAATGGACATAATTTGCTGGAATATCAATTCTCATTTGGAGCAATAGTAAGATACACTGCATTTTTTCATTTCTGATGATCCTCACATTCTGCTAAAATCATACTGCTTGTGAACCCTAGAGATGGAATTAACAATGTACTTGTTGATCTCTATGCAGTTCTTCATTTCACTCTCTTGTGCTTTGGCAGTTTTTTGCAACCTAAGCCAATATCTTTGCATTGGCCGCTTCTCAGCAGTTTCATTCCAGGTTCTAGGCCACATGAAAACAGTGTGTGTTCTTGTTTTAGGCTGGCTCTTATTTAATTCGGCATTGACCATAAAGAACATTATGGGAATGGCCCTTGCAGTGGCGGGCATGATATTGTATAATTGGTCAGTGGATAAAGCAAAACAAGCCTCTGCCAAAATTTTACCCATTTCGCTTATAAAAGATATTGCTGATGAGAAAGCAAATCTATTGAAGGGTGGAATATTTGAAATGCAGTCGACGAAGAGCACGGAATTCGGCGCAGAAACAAAGTCATGATAAGTCAATGCGGCGCCCCGAGAGCAGTTTTTATTGAGAAAATTTAACTGGTTGCTCTGCCAGACTTAATTCTTCCGTTATCAGATAGAAACCTGTACTTAATTCTTCCCTTACCAGATAGAAACCTGTCTGTGGTGGTTATTTGCTGGCTATGATGTTACATTGACAAGAATAAAGAATTATGGTACTACACAATTTTTTTTTACGGCCGACAACATTGTGTGGGGATAACGTTCCGTTGTAAAAAATAAAAAATAAACAATGTTGATTTCACACAATGGTTGTTTGTACCCGCAACAACTTTTTTGGTACAGGTGGTCTAGTTTCAAGGAGCATTTCTCTGGTACATCTAGTTTTCTGTTGATAAATGTTCCGTAACTCTTTTTCTAAAATCATCGTTCTTTCTCGTATGTCTTAATTATCTAGGTTTATAGAGATTAATCTCTCCGTATTTACGGTGTCGACTATACATCTATCTTAATATTTGATGTTATATATTTTTAAGCCCTTTCGGTACTAGAAGACTCTTGTTATGTCCCCGACATAATGTATTCGGTCGGGGCCCGGGGGCATTAGTTGCCGTGGGAGGGGGACGGGGACATCGACGCGGTTTTGCATAGTTTAAGCTATGGTTAAAATGTCGTATTTAAATTTTATTTTTTTAAATTGCAATTTCCGCGGTGTCTGTGGTGTTTCTATTGATAGATTTTGCGGTGACGTCGTCATGGGGGTGTGTGCCCCACGACGCGGCGGCGGCCTTGCGTCAACAGATCGGTCGGTCACCAGGTTCAAATCTGTTGCGAAGGGTGTTGTTTAATGGTTGCAGGTCTCGGTGGTTGTGTTCGCTACGAGTGGCCCGGTCGAGGAGAGGTGCTGGTTGATGTATGGCTGTTATGGTGGCTGTGTTTAATGGTTGCAGGTTTCGGTGGTTGTGCTCGTTGGTGTTTAATCTATCGACGATATATGGGTTCGAGAAACTATGTCGGTAAGGTTTTTGAACCATCTCTGCATTGTTCATTCAGCGCGGTTATGGTTCGTGCGTCTGTGTTGAATGTTGCGGATGGTTTTATTACCAGCTGCTATGCTACGGTGCGTGTTATTAACGGGTGCTTGGCGATTTTAATGCCTGCCCTGTTCGTCATTTATTGCGGCACGATGCAGAGCTGTCGGTTCGTGTTGAACCCTCTTTTTATTGGTGTCGTGGGTTTTGGCATTTCTATTTCGCTTCACATCTCGTTGGCGGTTTGGGGAGCGTATATAGGTCATTGTGTAGTGCTTCGTGGCTGTTCCGTTTGTTTTCGTCTGGTTTCGGGTGCCTATCATGCTTTGTAACCTGCTGCAGCCAAGCTTTTGTTTCGAAGCAGAGGGGCTTGTGGATTTTGTGGGTATATGCTCGCAGTGGTTCGACAGGTGCTTTCCGTCAAGGTTTAGCTTGGAAGCACAGCGGCGTCTGGGTTTTGCAGGTCGGTGCTGGCAGTGGTTGGACAGGTGCTCTCTGGCTCTGTTTTGCTGCATTTTTTGCTATTTTGCATTGGGCAGGTGCCATTCGCCTTCTTTCTCCTGTTTTTTCATATCCAAGTGTGTGGTGCCGGTCTCAATGTTTTTTTAACCTTGCTGTGCAATATTATTTCCATACTGTGCCTAGTGCAAAAAAAATTGTAGAGGAATTGAACACTTTGTTTTTATTTGTTGCTTCAGCGTGGTGGTTGCAGTGTCTGTGCAATATTTGTGTTGTGATTTAGCCAGTCCATATGTATATGATAATTCCTGTTTACAATTGTCCAAAATTGAAATTTACGCCAAATTTGGTAATCGACCCTAAGTTTTATTGAACGGGACGATAATTGGGATAGGATGTTCAATAATCAATATTGCAGAAACAATGATTTTTAACTATGAAAATGCTAAAAACAAAGATCTATGGCTCGTCGTTGATACCTTCAAACACATAAGGGTTTCTGTTTTAGCTCATATTTATGGCTTTCTTATTTTCTTTTAAGAATTGGTTTAAAGCCCTTGCCTGGTGCTGCCGAGCCATTGACTGGTGGATTCGTCATTTTGATGGTGGCAACTGCATCGACTCCTAGCTACAAATTGGTGTCCACTTTCGTCACGCTTCCCAGAAGCTGGCTCTACCTTAAAACAATTTGATGCCAGCAGCCTAGTTCAGAAATACAAACCTCGATAGAGGAGGAGAATACAATTGTTCTTTCCCCAAAAAATATATAGCAAAGAAGACTCCCCTGGTTTCAGAAAATTCGATAATGCTTTCGTGTGTTCAGTTATTGTTGTCGCTTTTCTCTATTATTCGGTGTTTATTGATGAATTCCTTATGTTTGCACAGGTGATGAAAGCAATTCGGTTTTAAAAAAATGCCTCGTGGCACTTGAGTGCTCTCTTCCCAAAAAGACCGAAACAACTTTCCCCAGCATTTTAACATAATATAAATTTATAATTAAGCGTCCACTTTCGTCGTGCTTCCCAGAAGCCGGCACTACCTTAAAACAATTCGATGTCGGCAGCCTAGTTCAGATTCCAATCCTCGATAGAGGAGGAGAATACAATTGTTCTTTCGCCAAAAAATATATAGCGAAGAAGACTCCCCTGGTTTCAGAAAATTCGATAATGCTTTTGTGTGTTCAGTTATTGTTGTCGCTTTTCTCTCTTATTCGGTGTTTATTGCTGAATTCCTTATGTTCGCCCAGGTGATGATAGCAATTTGGTTTTTAAAAAATGCCTCCTGGCACTTGAGTGCTCTCTTCCCAAAAAGACCGAAACAACTTTCCCCAACATTTTAACATAATATAAATTTATAAATAAAAAAATTGATATATTGCTCGCGTCGTCTTTGGTTACATTTTGTCGGTCCAAACTAATTCTATTGGCTTCTTCATGTAGATTTCTTCAGTGGCTAGTGCATGTTATGCCTTCTAGTGGCTTTTGAATATACAATTCTTCAGTGGCTTGCACATATTGTCAGTTGGAATTTTCTCATCGTTTATCTCCTAAATTTGATTGAAAATAGGGAAGAATGTTTGAATTCCTTACGTTCGCCCAGGTGATGATAGCAATTCGGTTTTTAAAAAATGACCCTGGCACTTGAGTGCTTTCTTCCCAAAAAGACCCAAACAAGTTTTCGGAGCATTTTTAACATAATATAAAATTATAAATAAAAAAAATGATATGTTAATCATGTCGTCTTTGCTTAGATTTTGTGGGTGCAAACCAATTCTGCTGGCTTAGAGGTGTGGATTTCTTCAGTGGCTGGTACATGTCATGGCTTCTAGTGGCTTTTGGATATACAATTGTTCAGTGGTTTACAAATATTATGACATGGAATTTTTCTCATAGTTTATCTCCTAGATTTGATTGAAAATAGGGAAAGATGTTTGCATTCGGGATATCAAATATGTTTATATGTTTAAAAAAATATAGAATTGAAGCGATGGACAAGTTATTGCTCTGGACAATCGCTTCTTCCCAGTTGTATAAAGTTGCATGCTATGTTGTTTTAGATTTATTCAAAGATATTTGAAGGAGATAGAAGCAGATTGCACATGTTGAAAGAGGCTTGAGCTATGCCTTCGCCTATTTTCCCTATTGTGCCTCCTTGCCTTGTGGCGCTTGATTTTGCAAGTTTAGTTTCTTTAAAATAGTTGTCTTAGCTGCTGCTTATTTTTACAGATGCAAAATTGCAGTTCTTTCGGCATGTTCATAGTCGTTTCAGTTTGCAATTTCCCATTTTCTTCAATTGCAATTCCTTGAACAAAGCCATATATATAGCTGAGGATTGAGAATAAAATAGGTCAAAGTCTCTAATTTAGTCTGAGTAATTCAATATGCTAAATTCTCCAGATTGCCAATCCGCTGACATCTTTCAGAAAACTGGCTGTAGCTAACTTGGGGTTTGTAAATATTGACAAAGTTGTTTAATAGTGAAGCTATTTGCAGTAAGCCATAGATGTCGATACTCAAAATGTTGGCCCTGGCAACCTTGAAATCGCACTGCCTTGTTGCTGACGCACTGTCATAAGACAACAAACCCAACATTTGTTGTGAGAATTTTGATCATTGGATGTGGCATATGGCAAGAAGAACAATTCCCTCCTTGTTATAGAATATTGCAGAACAATTGGGTCATCAACAATTCGCTTCCCTAGAGTTTGAAATAGAATTTGAACTAGTTTCTTTAGTCAATGCACTCGCAATGTACCAATCTTCTTTCATTATGTTTTCCTTTCCAATGATGTACTTCCCTTACTTTTAATCTTGAGTTGCATCAAAATCTATTTCATGCTTCTAGTGTGATACTATTTCATAGTTGCAGTGGTGTACATCTGTAACAGTGTGCAATCCAGACATAATATGTCTATCCTACTTCAGCCCTGTGGGAATGTTTATGGCATGGGTGGAAAAAAATGTGTTGTCATTTCTTCCTTGAAACATAGATTAAAAAATTCTTGTGATATGGAAAATAATCTATATGTAAGAAAATGTGACACATACCAAAACCCTGTTTAGTCGTAGTATCCACAGAAAGCACATTGTTGATGCTAAGTATTTTCACAGTATGTGAAATTCTGTAAACTATGGGCCAAAATAATATGGTGAACACCTGCAATAATGAATTCATATATTGAATAGAATTGTGCTTTTGGAAACATAGCAATGCATTGCAATCGAATCAAAAAATTATTCCATAGCTTTATTGCAATGCATTGTTGCTGCCAGATGGCAATGGTGGCCAACTAACACTGCTGCAAAGATTGAGTTTGCTATTGCTAATTGGTAACTTCCACCAAATGGTAGAGGCAAACAAAAACAATTCATAAAACTTTTGCAGAGAACAATAGAACCTTCTTACAATGGAAGGGTTGCTCATTTCCTTGAATGATGGAATTGCATATTCTATTCAACCAATGAAAAATGGCATCAAAAAAATTATAAACATACCAAAGGAAACATGGTATAGATAATATACATTGGCGGATTCTCAAATCTATTTTTATATGCAAACAAAAAGCAACCTTATGGAAATGTGTGCACAAGTCAGTCAATGCTTTCAAAAGTCTGGTATATTTAAGGGTTGAGAGCAATGCCGACATGTTCTCAGAATAATGATCGTTTGGCATAGCATGACCCCACGTTGTTTTTCCCGCTTTTGATCCATCGCCCTCATTCTTCAAGTGGCTTTTTTTTGCAATTGATTATCTTTGTAGGAAATTAGTCATTATAATAAATACCTTCTTAACCATGTCCTGTCAAAAAAAACTATCTTCAAATACTTTGGAAATAGAGAATGCTATTTACCTATGGCAATGAGCTAGCTGCTGTCATCGCCAACGCAGCTCTTTAATTACATTTTAAATCTGGCTAGGGGCTGTGGTCTCTTGCTGCTAGCATAGACATACAAAATACAAAACGTGGATTCTACATTCTAAATAGGCCTTGGTGCTTTAAACTATTGAACCAATCTTCAAATCATTTGTGTTGAATCAATCTTTAGCTGCTTTGTTTTTTATTTATGTGCTAAATAAATAGCACATCATTAACTAGTACCATCTTCAATTTTGCAATAAATTGAATAGAAAGCTTAGCAAGCCATAGGATCCATTCATTTGCAACGTTTTAGGCAAACGGTTAGCTACGATTCAAAAATATTTTCTGTATGCTAATCGAAGCTACAATACCTTACATAAATTGCATCGATATTGCCTACAATAAAAATAGTACTCTTGGTTTACAATTTAGTTTGCAAATATCAAATAACTAGAACATTCCAACCAACCCTGTAAACAACCTGGAAAGGTAACAACACTAATGACAAGCATCCTATCTATATAAACCTTCTATTCCATATTGCACTGGAATTTTTCCTTCCTTCGATTCTGCAATATACTAAATAAAAAAACTTGACACACAATAGGCCATTCCCTTTTGCAATGTTGCAAGCAAACAAACAACTGCAACCTGCAAAGAAATTATCCATGCTAGTTTAAACTTCAACATGTGGCGTTGATTTTGTAGCCAGAGCATTTGGATAGGAGAATAGATGTGTTGCCTGTTGAGCTACCTCTTTCATATTGCAAAGAGTTCAAATCTGCTCAAGAAAACAACAGTTCTGCTTTGAATCAGCTTAGACTTTAATGTAGCAACAGTATTTGTAACTGTCATTGCATACGAATATAAACACCGAACTAGCTTAACAGTCGATGCGTTAAACATTATTCCATGCCCATGTTTCTTGTATGTCTTTGCACCTCTGGTTGCAGATTTTGTCTCATTTGTTCTCAGCAAATGCAATGTTGGATTGTTTTTATTTGCTCTCCACTGTGGCTATGCATTTAGAACATTGGAAAAAAAAGAAACTCCCATCATTATTCTTATATCAAGCAATCTTAAATGGTATTTGTATATTGGCATTTTTTTCCCTATTACAATAAAATCTCCATTCACCCAGACATCGGCATTGAGACCAAAATTTATTGCACATTAGAAGCAGAAAAGATAACACTTTAGATTGCATGGTACCTTGATTTACAATTTAGCTTTCATATATCAAGTAATGAAAACATTGCAATAAACACTGAACAAGTTAAAAAGATAACAACATTGCTGCCAAGTATCTTGTCTATACAACTGTTCTATTCCATATTCCAGTCAAATTATTTTCCTGTTTTCTTGTTCATGCAAAATGAAGTGGTATTTTTCACACAGTTTCCCCTCCTCGTTTTGAAGCATAACTCACATTAGCTAATTCATTCGTGGATAGAAAGAACCATACGCTGATCTAGAGTTTAGCTTCCATCTATGAAGTAATCAAAACATTGCAATAGACTGCAAACAAGACATAGGTAATCAAAACATTGCTTCCAGGTATCTTGTCTATAAAAAACATCCTATTGCATATTGCAATGGAATTGTTTTCCCAACCTCTTGTTCATGCAAAATAAAGTGGCCTTTTTACATCATTTGGTCTACTGATTTTGAAGAACATCTTGCTTTAGTTGTTCCCTTGCTGCATAGAAATAATCATTATTTCAATACATTTCTATTGGTAGTTTTCTCTGTCGCGCGGTAGTTTTCTATCATCTCAGGAAAAGAAGTCATTCTTTGAGTTGTGCTCTTCTGTAGTTTTTTTAGCGGTTTGTAGTTTTCTTAGGCCTTTTAAACATCAAGAGCATAAGCTCTCAATGCTTTGCTTTCGTACCCATGATCAAAGTCTAGTTTGCCAATGTTCATGGTGGCTTCCAAATGCAAACAATCTTGCAATAGCATGGAATGCTACTTTGCCCACTTGCATCGGCCAACTATATAGAAATTCTAAATCCCATGTACTCCAAACTACCATTGACACGAGAGCTTTCACAAAATAAACTCTGCTATGGACATACTAAAACATATGTTCCAAGAAAATCCACAATATATGCTAGCCTAGGTTGCTAGCTATAAACCAGATGTTGCATGTTGTATTTCAAGCTTTCCCTACAAAAAAACTTGCCACTTGTCTGCAAATAGATATGCCAATTATAGCTAGATTGAAAACAACTATTTGCTTCAGAATTGCTACCATGGGAATTTTCATAGACTTACAAATGCACCTGTTTAAAAGAACAATTTGTCATTTGGCATCTTTATATGTTTATATGCATTGTGTAATTTTTTAATGGTTCAAGTACTTATCTAGAATAATGCAAACTTACTTCCTCGACTTCATCTAGAAATTCTTAGTCGCAATATTGAAACCAAACCACATGGCAATGTGAGTTGGAATTTTGTCTTTCTCACTTCATTGAACAAATGCTTGATGTCTTAATCATACTTATATACGACAAAACAGACAATCACTTTGATATCCGTTTTTGCTAACTTCTTCTTTCTGCAAGAAGTATATTCATTTCTCCTGTTGTGGAAATATGGCAATATGCAACTAACAAATCAAGTATGTCAATATAATTGACATCACTCCATACATCGCTAACAACTATGGAAACTAACATTGACAATGATTATGCTCTTGTTTACATAATTAACACATAGAAACCCTTCATTGTCACATTTCAACATTGAACACAATGA
The DNA here is from genome assembly GCA_027924585.1 of Larix kaempferi. Classification (NCBI taxonomy): domain Eukaryota; kingdom Viridiplantae; phylum Streptophyta; class Pinopsida; order Pinales; family Pinaceae; genus Larix; species Larix kaempferi. The sequence continues at coordinate 4,665,827 of BSBM01000854.1, forward strand.
TGGTAGGCTAGAGAAAATCTCGGCCTTCAGTTGCACTTATAGCGTTGTCATCTACGATCTTCCTTGCAACTTATTCTACTGTTGAACTAGTATCCAACATGTTAGGTGCATTGAGTGCGTGCACTTGTTGTTTCATTTTCTTGTTCTTCTGTTCTTTATTGCTTAGGCAACTATGTTTGAAAATTGTTAGGTTATAAAATATATTCTTTCTCTAACCATAATTGACGTAGTGCATTAATGAAATCCCATTTTCCTTCTCATCTGTTCAAACATTGCTTGTTCTATCTTAATGCAAATAGTGTTGTTGACTCAAATTGCAAATGTCTAGCGATACAAATTTGCATCTTGTCAATTTTGTTGCATTATTGATATTGATTATTTTGACATAGGTTCTCCTTAATGTCATTTGTAGCCAGTTTCAGATTTTACTTTGGCAAAAAACTCCTCTAACCCTTGCTGTTTTTTGCCCTTGTCTGTGTCTGCAAAATACTCTTGCAGACGCCTCTTCTGCATGTTCTATTTCCATAGACATGCTATGAGCTTTGCAGCCTTCAGGTGGCCTTTCAAAGGGCTTAGCATCGGGCCACCAAGAACTTGAAGAAATTGACATTGCATTGTCAAAACAACATTTGCTTCGTCTAAAGGATTTCCATTTCCAACATGGTGATTGCCTATTTGATGCATTTGTTGTTCTTTTGCATTTTCGATACACATCAATAGAAATAAGAGAGGCTATTGTGAACCACTTCCGCATTCGTCTTGCACAAATGGACCCTAGTGCAATATCTTCATTCAACTTGGAGCTCGACCCTGTGTACTTGTCTGGATTGCATGGTGTCCAAGACAAAGACCTTTATCTGCAACGAATGTCCCAACCTACTTCGCAACTAGACACTACAAATGTTCGTGGCCTGTGGGGCGACATCTTCTGCATCAAGTGGTTTGCACATTGGCTAAATGTTCCAGTCGCAATTTGGTCATTGTTAAGCAAAAAAAAGTACTTGCATTTCAATCCTGCACTTACTGGCTACTGTTATAACATTTTGTTTCATGACCATATACCGGCAGCTGGACACTTTGAACCATTGCTTGCTTGCAAAACGACTATACCTCACCATTTCTTGCCTCAAGAATTTCCCAATGGCATTTCCAATAGCTGTTGTTGTAACACTTTTCTTGAGATATATCCCTATAGAGAAATTCTCTTTCAACAAGGTTTTTATATCTTCTCAACAATTGAAGGTCATTGTTCTGATTCGTTATTTGAATCGATTTCAAAATTGTCAAAGAGCTTTGATAGTATGAGTCTCAGGAAGACAATTGCACAAACTTTCTTCAATTGCATACAGTCTAATGACAATAGATCATTCCATTGTTTGACTACATATCTTACACCATCCATAGTAAACAATGCTTGTCTTGTTTCTAGTTGGCAAACATTCATTATGAATTTGGCAACGCCTTTTAATATTGGCCATATACATGGAGGTGGATTTGCAATTCAATGGTTGTCAGAGATGTTGGAAGTGAACATTTCCATTTGGGATACATGCCTAGGCAAGATTCAAAGTCGATATTGCTCAACAAATGCCTCTGCAATGAACATGTTCATCTTGCAAGTTGAAAAAAGTCAAGACCATTGTCACTTCCATCCATTGTTTCAAACAAATCGGCTAGAAAGGTCCTATGCAATGGAAAAAAACATGCCAAATTGCTTTAGTATTTGTCAAAGTGTGGGCGGTAGCTATCCTGATCAGCAATTTACTCATGCATTTGCATCAAAAAACACACCTCCTATCAACCCTTCAAAAAAAACTCTAGCACGAAAGCAAAGAAACCAACAAAACCATGACAAAGGAGAAAAACAAAAAACAACAATAGCTAGGCAACATGCCATACACAAACGTCCATGTACTGCAACTGAAAACCACCAAAATGTAGATACAAACAACGTAGAAAACAACAACATGCAAAGATTCAAGAATCTACGATCGGCAAAAAGGTCTATGCGCTCCGCAGCATTTGAAGCTTTTAAAAAGAAAAAGGAAACACAAAAGGCCAAACAAGCAACTTCCCAATACTTAAAAGCTATTGAAGATACACCTATAAATGCTTGTTGCATATGCAAACGATTGCATTTCAAAAAAGACATCCGACAAATCAAGAAAGACACTTTCCTTGCATTGACATCTTTGGCATGGATGGATATGGCTCCTTCATTTGCATTGGACATGCACATCTGCAAATATTGCAAAAAAAATGTTTCACATTCAGAAATACCAGTCTTTGTAACACCATTGAACATTTGTCGCAACCACGCATTGTCAATTGTAAACATGTTGACACCATTGGAAGAGCGGCTTGTCTCCCCAAGAATTGCGTTTGCACAGATTCAACAACTGGGTTATAAACGAGCACAACAAGGGCTAACTGGAACAATCATAAATATTCCTACATTTCTAGACAAAGTGCAGAAGACTTTGCCAAGAAACCTTGAAGATGGCATGACAATTGGAATTATGTTAAAACAGAAATTGGAATACAAAAATGCTTACATATCAGGAAACGTGTGCCCAAACATTGTCATGCTTGCATTAAAAATTATTTGTAGCATGGAACTTTACAAACAAGAATATATTTATATTGTACCTGGCTAGGAAACAAAGTTTATTCAATTGGCAGAGAGAGAGTCCAACCAACTTGACCTTGCCCCTTCTATTGATGAAGACAGTAACCGTACACCATTGGAAGAAACCATTGAACCTGTTCATGAAACAGAGATAGAACTAGAAACCGAAACAATGGTGCATGGATATGGAGAGACACATCTAATAGACGATTTGGATAACAAGCTTGTAGAGATTGCACCGTTTGAAAATCATCGACCATTAGGAATTTTCCAAGACAAGTTTTCTAAAGAGTTGAATTTGCCAACACTTCTCGACGGATGCAGCTGACCCAATGACATCTACAATCAATATCGATATCAACAAATTGTGCAATGGGAGTTGGAACATGAAAGTACGGAGTTTGAAGCACATCCTACAAACTTGTTCTTCAAAACATTAAAATTCTTGATAGGGCAGATTTCTAGTACTGCCTGGATATCAATACGTATAGGGGAATTGAAAGGGAAAAAATCAACAGCAAAGGATGTTAAGTCACAGACCAATCTCCAAAAAAATCAAATCTTCAATTGCATATCGGACATTAAAAGCCATCCAAACATCTCTTGACTACTTTGACAACATGAAGAAAGATCTTTTCGCAATGATCCGACAACTAGGACCACCTACTTTCTTTGTGAGCTTTACAGCTACCGAACACCTTTGGAAACCATTGTGCAATTCTTTGCAAGAACTTGAACAAAAGAAGCTCTCAAGCCCATCAAAGTTGCCTTTGGACACTGATATTGACAACCTAATAAGAAAACACCCTGTGGTGTGTAGTCGCTATTATAGACACAAATTCAATTCATTGAAATCTTTGATATTAAAAAATAATACACTCTTTGGCAAGGTTAATGACTACTTCTTTACAACTGAATTCCAACAAAGAGGAAATGAACATGAGCATGGACTTCTTTGGATTGAAAATGCACCAGTATATGGAAAAAATACCAACCATGAAGTAACATCTTTTGTTGATGAATATATTGCAACAGATTCTTCTTTGCTTACTGAAGAAATGGTCAAGATCCAAACTCACCAACATACAAGGACATGTAGAAAACAACACAATTCAAAATGTAGATTTCACTTCCCTATGTTTCCAATTGACAAAACAATAGTCTTGGAACCCAGACACAATGATTTTGACAACTTGGACGAAAAAACAACGCTCCTTTACAATGCTCTTGAGCATAGACAATATCCAAAAGACATTTCCTTTGACTCATTTCTAGAAGAATTGAATTACACCAAGGACAATTACATTGTGCTCTTGTCCTGTCTGATTAAGCAACCGACATTGATACTGAAAAGAGACCCCACAGATATCTGGATAAATCCATTTGCAAGAGGAATCCCCAGCTTGTGGCAGGCTAACACCGATGCTCAATTTATTCTAGATGCATATGCTACTGCAAGATACGTAAGCTCTTACATAACAAAATTAGATAGGCTTATGACAATGGCCCTAAAAAAGATAAAGGAAGAGGCTATTTCAAAAAACTGTAGCGAGCTTGAAACAATTCGAAAGCTTGGGAACACACTATTGAACATGCAACAGATGTCCATTAGACAAGCAGTTCATATTGTGCTTTCTTTACCTTTTCATTCATCATCAATAAAAACAATTTTCATAAACACTGCAACAGATGATAAACGAATTGTTGTCTTCAAAAAACCATCTTTGTTGGAGAAAGAGGCTGATGATTCTAAAGACATTATTGCCCCATCAATCATAGACAGATACATCCAACGACCTCCTGAACTGGAAAATGTTTCTTTAGCTGAATATGCATCTTGCTTTTGCTTTGTAAATGCAAAAACAATCAAAAGAAATAGACCATGCATTATTCGATATGTCCGATATAATGAAGAGAAGGATCCTGAGAACTTTGCAAGAGAAACATTGTTGCTATTCATGCCTCATAGAAACCTCACCAATTTTTTGACTCAGGAAATGGAAACATGGACAAAAGCATATGCAAAAAACAAATTGCAAGTTGCCATTGCTGAGGAAAAGTTCTTTGCCAAGCTGACAACAAAATGGGGTAACATTGACAATGCAACAGAAATTGTAGAGAAAGAAGCTGAAATGACAAAGACTTTGGAAACAGAGACCGGGTCTTTCAATCATTCAACTACTTTTGAACAATATGATATCCATGACGACATCCTACATAAAAAAAATGACCCATGCCAACAGAAACAAGAATGTCTAGTGTAAGTACAAAACCATTTGTCCCTGACATAGACATCTATATTGCAACACGGAGAGGACTAAACATTGAACAACAATCTATAGTCAAAGAAATTATATCTAAAAAACAAAAAACCCTGCAAAGCCAATATATCTATTTCTGACAGGAAGTGCTGGAACAGGGAAAACACATACTGCAAAGGCTATTTACAATGCCCTTGTACTCTTCTATGACAATGACCTTGGCAGTGACCCATTAAAAATAAAAGGCCTTATTGCTGCATTGACTAGAAAAGTTGCATATCATGTTGATGGTGTCACTGTTCATTCCGCCTTCAAGCTTCCTTTGAACTTTGCAAACTTGCTCCCCTTAAGTTCAAATACCCTAGATCTCATGTCCAAACAATTTGAACAATTGCACGTGCTTCTACTTGATGAAATGTCCTTAATAGGATCTTGTATGCTACACAACATAGACAAACACCTCCATCAAATTATGCATACACCAACAATACTATTTGGCAATGTTGATGTGATTTTCTGTGGCGATTTTTTCCAAGCCGAGCCTATACATGATTCTTGTATCTTTGAGTTTCCATCTTTCCAACATCAGAAATTTCCTTACAGCTTTTGGATTGACAATGTGAAATATTTTGAACTTAAAACAGTTGTATGCCAAAAAAATGAAATGTTCATTGCTATTTTGAATAGAATAAGAAAAGGAAACCACACATCTAACGATATCCAATGTTTGAACACACATTGTCATAGGAAACCAACAATCGATCCATCATTCCCCTTCCTTTTTTATCACAATAAAGATGTTGATGAACACAATTCTAGGATGTTGTTATCTATGCAAACAGAGGCCTTTACATTTGTAGCAGAAGACACTAAAGTTGATCATGCTGAAAACACTTTTGAACATCAGAAAAAAAAATCAACTTCCCATTACAATTACCGTGAAAAAAAACATGCTAGTTGAACTGGTTGGTGGCAACTACCTACTCGAAGATGGCCTTTTCAATGGCGAAGAAGGTATCTTTAGGTACTATGATCAAAGAAATCCAAACATTGTCTGGATCGAGTTTACTGATGCAAAGATCGATGCAATTACACGTGCCAATATGCATCAAGTGTATACTGATTCTATTATTCAAACTTGGACACCAATCAAAAGAATGGTGACACAAATCTTCCTTGGGAATAAAACAAATTTCACTCGAATACAATTTCCAATTCAATTAGCTTGTGCACGGACAATTCACAAAGCTCAGGGATTAACACTTCAAAGGTTGGCATTTGATCCAAAAGGTGTTACAAAACATGGGCTTGTTTACACTACACTTTCTCGTGTAAAAGAAGTTGACTCTCTTTATCTTTTGAATAACTTGGAACATAAGAATTTCTTTGTCTCAGCAAAAGTAGTCACAAAGTTGAATAGACTAGAAAAAAATGCAGCTTTGGAATTTCAATTTGGCCTTAAATCAGTTACTTCCACTAGACACCTACTGATATCATCACTTAACACTCGCAGCTTGGTTTTGTACATTCAAGATGTTGCAAATGACAACGAACTACTAGAGTCACATATTGTCTGTTTTCAGGAAACCCACATGCCAATTCCTCCCCAAAATGATACATTCACAAACCGATACAATTGTATTGCAGCCTATTCAATACATGGTGTTCTAACAGCTGTACATAAACATATAATAATTCTAGAAACAAAAATCTATAAAGACAACTATGTCGAAGCAGTTGTTGTTGATCTCAATATTTTTAACTCCATATTAAGCTTGTAAACATTTATAACAGACCAAACACCATTCTTGGGTAACTGTTCCATGCCTTGGATTCTATTCTGTCCAAAAAACAACAACAATCTGCCAATTGTTATTGCAGGAGACTTTAACATCGATATATTGAAACAAACATCACAGAAAAAAAAGATTGGAACAGTTTATGCAAATGAAAAATCTAAAATTGAAAACAGACCAAGTTACAACGAACTATGGCTCAATGATTGACCACTTTTGGACAAATCTATAGCTTGACACCCTTTCATCTACTGTCACTGATGCATATTGGTTTGACCATTTCATTGGTCTCTTGTCAATCCCCGTCACTTCGGCAAAATCCATTTAGATCACATATTCTAGTTACTCGCTTCATGCTATTGCAACTTTTGCAATTGCCTTCAGACCCCATAATTTCTCAATTCTGATCTCAGTTTAAATAAAAAATGTCGGAATGGCCATCGCAACTACATTCTCTTCTACCCTGCCTAGGCAATTGCATTTTGAAGCAAAAAATAGGTACAAAAAAAAAAAGATGTAAAAAAATAGCTTTTTGCACTCAACTACAATTGGCCAATACCTTGTCAATAGCGTTGATACCCCTCTTTCTACAAGTTGCAATTACGCTCATTGCAATTGTGCCTGGCAAAAAAACAAACAAACTCACTTGCCTACCCTACATGCTTTTTAAAAATGTCATCAAACAACAAATTTCAATGTCCTTTTCAACAACATAATTCATTTTAGCAACAATGAATTATAATCCAATGTCTTTCAATGCAAACATTTTTCACTCTAACAAATATCATTCTTTGTTGCCGAATGTCTTTGAACAAGCTTATGCTTTATGTCAATTTCCAATGCTTTTCATCTACATTTCTTATCATTTTCATTTGATTTTTTTCCTTGTTTGTCTTTTCTAGCAAGCAATGCAAAATATCTTTCGGCCTTTCATTAGATACACATTCTTTGGTCTGCTTTATGCCTCTCACTTGTCAAAACTATTGTTTTCTTGTCCGATATAAACACACAAAAAAAATGCTGCTTGTATCTGCTTTTTCCATGTGCAGATATCTTTGGAGATTCATCAAGAAGCATCTATATCACTTCAAACAAAGCCAAAGACAAAAAACATATTTCCACAAAGCAAGCCACCATGGCAATGATACAAACACTAGATAGCCCATCTGCTGAAAGAAGTCCCCCTGCTTCAAATGATGGTACAAATACTATTTCAATGATAGTCCCCTCCTTGCCTCTTACAGATGCAACAACAAGCAATCCAAAAAGGTAATGCTCTTTTCTTTTTCTTTAAATTTTCCATTTCAGCTCCCCCCCTGCCTACTGTTTCTTTATTTCATTCACTGCATTGACAATGTGTCTCACCAACATTGTAAAACATTTACTTCAAATTGAATTGTTTTTGCATAGGGATCTTGCACTTGCCATTTCCACTATGTAGCTTGAAATCCAAAAGTTTCTATAGACTATTTCATTTTGACAATTTCATTTCCTTGTCTTTGCAGGCTGAAACGAGCTTCAATAGTAGCATCATTTGTAATACAATTATGCACTATGTCACACACAAATGATTTTGAAGGTGATGTTTTGGCTGTTTACGGTCTTGCACAAAATCGAAGCCAAAACTCGCCTGCCAAGACAAAGATTTTGCATACAGACCTTGTCGACAAAGATGGTTTGATGACAATTACTGCTACCACGAACGATAATCTCATAAACCGATTTGGTAACTTTCTCTTGCCTAGAAAAATCATACGGATAACTGGATTTGAATTAAAGAAAAAAGGCCAGTATGATCACGGAGATGCTATAAATTCAATAGCAATACTGCCTTCTATTTGTATTGAAACAATAGAACAGGTCTATAAAGTGCGATGTCTTCCTCCTGACATGACCATTTAAGAGCTGGTGTCATCAGAGGAGACATATGTTGTTGGAAGTGTTGCAATAATGGTGGTCAGCTGTCAATACATCAACAAGCAATTGGATTTCTATATCAGAGATGGTGAAATTGCAAATGACTATGCCACTGTACATTTCCTTCTCCCTATCTATAAAAAATCATTACGTACATAAAGATATTGTTTAGTTCTTGTGACCTTTCTGGAAAAATAAAAGAGAACAAATCCTTTCCTTCTGTTTTTTGCACCCTGAACATACTTACATTCCCTTTTCGAGCATCTGCTTCTGTTTATCAAACATGTTTTCTTCCATCTAATTGTTTCATTCCCCCCCCCCTTGCAGTTTCAAGTGAATGAAAACTATAAAACTTTCTTTCTGTGCGTTCAACAACAGCTTGCACAGGACGAGCCTCCTCTTTACTTAATCAAAAACATTATCAGGCCAGGCCCAAAAGGCAGCCACCTGATGAGGACTTCCCAGGATACATTTATTGATCCTTTGAATGATGAATTTGCAATCCAAAGTTTGCTGCCAATAATTGAAGCAAAAACACAAGTAAGCTATTGAAAAATTTCTTTCCTTGTTCAATTCCAACTATTGCTATGAAAAAAGTATTTTCTTTTCTATATTCATCCTGCATTTACAAAGTTCCAGGCATAAAAAATCCAATTATACAAACACAGTTAAAGTAATTTTGCAATTTTCTTACACCCATGATAATGAACTTCCATTTTTTCGCATTTCTATTTATTTCATTCCTAAACATGATTTTGCTTTTCTTCACAAGCTTAACCAATATTGTGTTTTGCTATTTACATCTCTTTCAGCACACACAACTTTCAATTGCTGTTAGCTCTTGCATTCAACCAAATTTGATTGTTGTATATATTGATCAAGTCAATAGATTTCCCTGCTCAATTCAATAAAAAAAGAAAACATGTCCTTGCAACATGTTCAAAAACTCTTTTACAATGCAAGTTTCATATTTCAATTAATCCCTGGCAATGATTAAAACTAGAGGCATAGATTAATTTCATGCCTATGGCATCTAAAACAACAATTTGAAAAACACAATTCACACACTTGCACTCAACACTGCACTTTCAATTTATCTTTGCAATTTCTATTTACCACTGCTGAATGCCACTTTTTCCCTATTTCTGATGTCCAAACATGTAACAGATGTTTGGAAAACTGAAAATCAAGAATTCTTTCGCACCGCCTTTCTAATGCACATGTTCAGATTGCAAGCTCCCTATGATTCAAAGCATAGCCTACTGTTGGTTTTGCAACCACGACACTCACATGACATTTGAACATATCTTGCACTGCAAGTTGGAAACAGATGAGGGATTTATCGAATGCACTATTCGAGGCATGCAGCTAAAAGAATACTGCCTAGCTGTTGCAGCTGTGTCATATGAAGAATATTGTAAATCAGTTTCATCGACTATTTACCACCTCCACAGATTCAATCACCAAGGAGTTTTCACTTTGGCAATGAACAACCGAGTACTCGACTTTAAAAAACTTTGAGCAAAAGGTATGTTAGAAATATCTCCGTTACATGCCTGTACATCGCTACATATCTATGTTTTCTGGTATGCTCCTATAACGTAGTTCTTTTTAATCGTCACAAAATCTGCTTCCAATTTCAATATCTACTTCTATTATGTTAACTGTAGTTGTAGATAGAAAACATGCTTCCTCCCACTTGTCACTGTGACAGATAATTCCTACAGATGCTTGGCTTTTGGTGCTATCTTCTATTATGTCATAGGCAACCAATTATGCAAATAAATGTAGCAATGCCACTTATCTGTCTTTTGCAATGGCTTTTTACAATTCAAAAGGAAAAAAAAAACCTTGTTCATGCCCATGTTTTAGTTCTTGTTCTTTGCCTTTGGCAACCAGCAATAAACATATATGCAATCATGTCAGCTATTCAACAAACACTTGGCTTCAACAAATTTTAGACAAGCCTAAACTACACCATAGTATAATATTATAAATCATGCAAAGATTTCAAAACTACAAGTCTAAATAACCAAAATAGAAACAGGAAAGACCAAATCCCGGTCCATGTTCCCCTTCACAAGAAACAAACCACGACAATGGAAATTCCAAAGCTTCATCCCTAGATTGCTTCATAGTGCCATAGCAATTTCAATTGATCCTTCCACATCCCTATAAGCCACAGATTCACAACACATGTGTTTGCAAAACCAACATCCTGTGCCAATGCAGAAAAAACAAGTGACCTAGACATATTTACCACCAAACCCCTCTACATATGGAAAAAACTAGCCATCCAAATCAGATTTGTCATTTTGATTCCATAACTTATTTTCAAATAACTATAGGGGAAAAAGAACTACAAGTTGCATACAGACTTCTGATCTCCATATATTTGTCTTCAATTTTTTGTTTTTCCTTTCCCATGCCCGCAAAAAAAAAATCGGTGTATCGAATAAAAACATTGAATCAGTATCCAAAAACTAATATGCATCTTTGCATCATTTGATCTTCACATTGCTATACAAACAAATTGAATTTTCATCTAAACCTGTCAATGTATTACACTAAAAATAACACATGTCAACTGTTTAGGTCAACTACATTTTTTATATGTTTTTAGATTGATTGTTTCTTCAAACGTTGAACTTTGTTTTCATTCCAGATTTATTGTTTTCATGCATTTCTGACATTGCATTTGCAACAGCACAGCATATCTGCCACCTGTTTAAAACATATACTCCATGTTAACTGGTATAGATTGGAAATCAAGGACGAACTCAATAGTCCCTTGCAGATATGGATCCTTTGTATCTGACTACAAATGTTGATCTCCTACACCGATCAACGCATCCAACTATTGCATTATACTTATGTGGCTACTATTCTTGTTTGCTAATTATCAATCTTCGCAGTCATTGCAACTATTTTACAGCTTCAACTTTTCTGTGGGCTCTTTTGGTTTCAACTGTCCCTTGCTTTTGATCATAATATTTTTCTTTTTCTCAATGTGCAGGGAAAAAACTAGAGCGCCCTTGCAACTACATTGACCATGATGCTCTCAGCCAAAATTTTGCAAAGCAGATATCAAAATCTGCAAAATACTTTTGCATTGTGACACGGGCTTCCATACAAGAAAAGAAAAAGACTTTCCAAAAAATCATGTGTTTTAATATGGTCATGGTCTTACCAAGTGAACATGGATAGCTGCATATGCCTCTAGTTCTTCGGCTAGTTTTGTACCCTTGCATTTTAAAAAAAAAAATAGTCCTCGATGGACAGCGTCAAATTTTGTTTAGCAATCAGTTCTAATAGGACCTTACAATCAGAATGGTCAACTGATAGAGTTTTGTGCAGATGTATACAACACCTTTCCATGCATCCTATATGTTTCCAAACACTGTTCTCATGCTTTTGATGAAAAACAAGTGCAGATTTTGTAGATCTTTTCTATGCATGCGAATGTATATATGCACTTGATCATTTGTACATTGTATATATAAATACATATATATGACTCGAAACACTATTGTCATGCTTTTGATGAAAAACAAGTGCATATTTTGTAGATCTTTTCTGTGCCTGGCAATGTATATATGCACTTGATCATTTGTACATTGTATATATAAATACATATATATGACTCAAAAAACATGTATGCTGCAATTGATATGGTTTGTGTAGCGATACTTTCCCTGGTGTTGTCTCAATAATATTTAATGTATGTTATAATTGAATATTTCCTATGATGATGTTTCAAATACTGCTTCGATGTATTGAATAGCATCTACATAGAGTTCAAACTATGCATTTGTGCCATTGATAGAGTGTTTTGAAGCTGTCTGTATATGTCCATTATCGATTTCGATGTTTTCTTGGCTTTCCGATATAATGTTCTTTCTATACACTTCCCAATTCAAAAAATGTGGAGATTGACTGAAACCTCGACTTTGTCTTTTCACTTTCTGTTTGAACATAGTAATTGCAATGATTATTTAAAAAAAAAGTGTTTTCATATGATTTCTGCCTTTTTTTGCCAATACTGATCCACAAAGAGGTGTATGTGTCCATGCCAAAAATATTGATGGATGCATGAAAAAGAAATGGATACATGCAAAGCAGATGGTTGAATATATAAATACAAGTCAACAGTTCTTGACAAAACAAAGGTTGATTTATGGCCTGGGTTGTGTTTCTGGCTTCGTATAAAAATACATTGTATATTGCTATTTTGGTTTCTATTTGCTGATTAATTCGACTATTTCATGGCCATAGCATTTTCCCTGGACTTTGCCCTTCCATCTTTCCATGCAATTGACATTTTCCATAGCTTCCTATGGCTATTCATGTCCAGCCAACTAATTCCTTCTTTCCCTCAGTCTCCTACTATTCATTTTCTGTCTTTTGCATTAGACTTCATACTGCAAAAAATTACAAAGTAAAATAAATAAATAAAACCATTCAACTTATGTTTGCTTGATACAGCATCCAAAGTTGAACAAGTTATACCGCTCGGAACTCAAACATAGGCATCCTTTTCAACTACACCATCGGGGACATTGCCACCTCGTGGCTCTTGTTTTTAATTTGATTTTTGATTATTACCAAAATTTTATAATATAACAATATATGGTGTATTTTTAAATTCAAAAATAAAATAAATATAGAATGTTTGGGCGTGGGATAACTGGCACTCAAATCGCCTAGCTTTTCTAGTAATTTGTTCCCTAGATCTGATTATAAAAATGGGCAGAATTAGAACTATGCTCCTAGAAGTTTTGGCCCATTTTAAAACGACCCAGATGATTGAAATTCCAAAGAAATAACAAGAAGAGATGGAATTGTGCCCCCCGCGTCGCCTACACAGGGCAATTTGAGTGTCAGTTATCACACACCGAAGGTTCGTTGCAACCACATGGACTGCAATAATATTTAATGTGACATCATTATGCAAGACAGAGCTCACTTAAAACGCCAACTATACTTTGTGAACATGCCACTGACACAGCCATACGGTCCAGTGGTTTGAATGAGACCTAACAGAGTGACAAGTTGACAACCAAAGACAGTTGGGCAAATCGCATAATCTGATATTAAATGTGGCATAGAATTGAGGGCTATATTTTATATTTATATGTTTCTAAATATGATCTCAAATATGATATATTAGCACAGTCACTTAACTGCTATGATGTTTTCAAATATGATATATTAGCACAACCACTTAATTGTTAGTTGTAGTGATAATCTAACCCATCGCATCTATATTATGTGGATTGCATTCACTGTTTGACAGTAGTTAGATTTGAATAGGTGTTCCCACCCTTGTCACCATTGATTGCTTTAGTTGTAAACCACGTCATCTTCATGTGATGGGTATACCCCACCATAGGCACCATTGATTGTTGTAGTTGTAAACCACGCGATCTTCAAGTGAGGGGCAGTCTCAGTATGCCTAGTTTAGCCTATATATTACTTTGCTTTTGCCTTCATGCCTATAATATGAAAATACAGAATTGCTCATGTTTTGGTCTAATCCGTTGCTGCTCTACAATTTCCGTCATGGTATCAGAGTGTATGGCTTATATGATCCTGTAAGCCAATGTTGTGTCCAAAGAGAAACTCCTTAGCAGTGATCTAGGAGAGTTGTGAAAGCTGTGCATTGAGCCAAGTTTGTGGACAACGCCATTGTTAATAAAGTCTGCATAAGCATAGCTAGCGTGTAGTGCTGAGTGATCCAAGGTCGTGACTGTGTCGAGCCAATGAGGAAAAGCAGCTGCATCCATGTCAAGTAGACGAGGTCAGGCTACCGTTTGAAGTGCCTGAAGGAGTAGCATGAGGAAGAAAATGTAAAGAGCTTGAGTAATGGTTTGCAGTCACCGAATAAAAAGAAACGAGGAAAAGTAGCTGCATCCATGTCAAGTAGAAGAGGTCGGGCTACCGTTTGAAGTGCCTGAAGGAGTAGCACGAGGAAGAAAATGTAAAGAGCTTGAGTAATGGTTTGCAGTCACCGAATAAAAAGAAACGTTTGCTGGTCTAGTCAATGGGTGGGTAGAGTTCGTGAACAATAGAACCACGGGAGAAAACGACTAGACATCTAAGGAGAGAATAAAACCCCGTGTGGAAGATCCAAAGCCATGCCAGTGTCCATAAGAGGCAAAGATAAATCGACGGCCCAAAATTCATCAAAGAAAATCTATGGCTAAAAACCACAATGCCTCTTGGAGTGCATGACGTCACTCCAATGCAGAATGTGATGCATTGGACATATAGAATGCAATTAAATCCATTCCACGTCCATGATAATCCATACAAATAGAGAAATTGGAGAGGAAGCAGAATTAATCTACGGCCTCCATTCTTGATTCTACGATTGGACTGCTCCTGCAGATGTGGAAATTGAAAACGATGAAGAAAAGGTAAGTTACACAGGTCCTGGACACAATACAAGTTCTATTTAAGCTTTAAAAGAAGATAGCGTGATTTTGCTTTTGAAAAAACTGGGTAGGATGATTTTATTAAAAGAAAAAAAGAGGAGCTTGTAGTCCCTCGTTTCTTCTTTGTCTCGACTGTATGCCTGTATGTCTGCTCCCTCTCTTGAAGGTCGAGCTCATTCAGTGTTTGTGCTTCCTCAGATAGAGGTTGAGCTGGTAAAGGGAAGACCTTTCTTCCTTGTTTTCTTGGTAAAGCTCGATGTTGAGAGTATATTCCATTGGTCCTTTCATCCGGAGGTGTCTAGTAGATGGTGTACGAGAAAACCCTTTAGTTGGCTTTGAGTCGAGTGCAAATTTATAGAGAAAATTTAGTAAGCTAGAAGTGATCATTTTAGTTGCACAAGACACAAGTTTTTTGTTTTGAATGAAGAGACAAGCTACAATCTGGATATGGTGAAGGATTGTTGCCCAATGGAGAAAAAAAGCGTCCAAGCAAATGACTGAGCCAGTGAAACTCACTTGTAGCCGACCATAGATTTACTAAGCAGAAGCTAATGATCTGAGTGTAAATTTATTTTATAAATGTTAAATTTCTTGGTTAGTTACAAGCTTGTGAAAAGAGTTATGGGTCAACAATGAAGGTTGAAACAGAGAAGAAGGAATATTAGAAAGGATGAGGCACACTATTATGCCTATATTATTGCAAGGTTTCAGCAGAAGTTGAGAAGCTTGTAAATCAACAAGCCAATATACAACATATCGGAAATGATATGGGTAGCATTGTTTTGTATTTAGCCCCAATTTTTGCTGGAAATGACTTTAAAATTGTGGGAAGGTAGGGGAGTGTTGCTTTTACTCACAGCAACACACACAAATCTCTAAAATCAGAAATTATCACCTACAGGATGACTTTTAGCAAGAACATAAAGTTCTGCAAAACAGTATTCTACAGGACTGTTTCAGCAAACAATATTCTATAAGACTGTTTCAACAAATATTTTAACTATGTTTCAATGACCACTGCATTAAAAAGGTGTGTCTAACGATTATAGGTTTATCACTTTATCTGGCCTCGCTAGACTATTTACGGAAAAGGAACTCTGCCGAGTTTACCTTTTCCTTTGTCGTACTCGGTTATCAACCATGACAAAGTTGTTTATGGAGTCCTCTTTAATCTCCTTTTAGACTCCCTAAATATGAAAAGACCGCTAAGCGAACTTGATGCTTTCACGCTTGTAAAAGTATTTAAATGATCGTCTCCTTGGTGATAGTTTACCCCTTTTTCGGACCAGGGGTACTATTTACGAAAAATGAATACTCCAGCCAATCATGACTGCAAGAGTCCGCTTTCGCGTTGTTTTACCCTTTTCCGAGCGAAGAGGCTAACCTTACGAGAAAGGACATTTGGAGTCTTTTTTAGTTCTCTTCAAACTCTATAAACATGAAATGACACCAAGTTTACCTTCTATGGACTCGTTAAAATTCAGCATTGAAGGACCTGTGATGGGACGAACCCCTCCTTTCTTAGGTTCGAAAAATATTTGGGATTGGACTCATCTATGAGATGATCTATACCGAGCATCTAGTTACCCTCATCAAGCTCGTCAAAAACACATGAGGCACTCATCAGTCATGATGGGGAAAAATGAAATTTTTTGTATTGCACCTTTACCATTGGCAGTACTTAGTCATTCTTGATCATGGCACTCATTTGCATTTGCATACAATACTTGGATTATCTGTTTGTCCCTGAGCTCTTCCAACTTCCTGAGTCTTGTTACTCCTTTGGGTCGCCCAAAGAATGCTTCCATCATCAAGTTGCATTGGGGGTTGGTGTCATTCTCATCATGTCAATACTGCCAAGTCATGCCATGCCCATGTTCAAGAGATATTTGTTACTCATCATCTGCAGTCAATGCACCTTCAATCATGTCATTCTACCTTGATTGAGTCTTGCACATTACTGTACCATCCAATCTACTCCAAATATCTGTCATTGAGTTTCCTGTCATTGATGGGGGAATCATCATTGCCCTCCATTGACATATTCATCCTTGTCGACTTCAACTCATCATCCGAGGTTTGAATCTAGAAACCAGTCAAGTACCTTGGGCCTGCATGCTTCAATGGCAGGTTACCTCACTTTCTACATGAGTTTACGTCATTGGCTCCTGATTGAAAGATTTCGTCCAGCATTGGACTTCAACTCATTTATTCACGTTTGGTGATATGTACTATGATACCTTGGGAATCATTGAAATCAATGGTGATTTCCCTCGCGCTTGTTAACAGTATACATTAATGACCGGTAATCAAGTGGTTTCTACCATGTTCGACTCCAAAACATTGTAATCACATGGATAAATTCGTATCATTGTGGGTTCGACTTGAAGACCCTGGGGATGTCATATTGTACCCAGGTTGCGATGGAGATTGTTTGAGTTATATTACACGAATCCATTTTGTATTGGTCGTGGCTATGTTATCATTCCATCATGGATCTACGATTGTGTCTAGTAGCCATGATTGTGTTCGATCGGTCTTTACTATCATGGATCTACAGTGTATTGGTCAGAAACCATGTTTTGTGAGACTTGTGGATCTTAGGTCATTTCTGGAGCAGCTCCTTCCAACCAGCAGTCCTTGCCATTTTTCTTACTACAAAGCATTTCACCTGTCTCATTACGTTAGCTTCATGCTTTGGGGGGCATTATGTTACACCAAAATGTCGGCACTCTTGTGCAAGTGTCGCAAGTGTTGCAAGTGTCGTCATCATGACCTAGTGTCGTCACCATGACCGTTGCAAGTGTTATCATTATGACCAAGTGTCATCATCATGACCATTGTGACAATGTTGTCATCTTGACCATTGTGTAAACTCTTTGTCTGACCCCTAAACTCATTCTGGGATAAAACACATCCAACTGAGAGATTTCTCTGCCTAGTTGACCTCTTTGAGTAGGCTGTCACACTTTGTCTTCCTACAAGATGAGACAAACCCCCTCTGTCGCAGTTCTTGGTCAGCTAGGGTGAGACACTGTTGCACTTTGTCTTCCTACAGAGTGCGACAGACTCCCTATGTCGCTCTCTGTCCTCTACCAAGGTGCAATGAGGTTAGTTAAATGTTATTTTGGGGAGTCTCGAGGTCTTTTTAGAATTTTGTTGAGGTGAAGACCTATCCCTAGACTCTAGGTGAGGTGGCATTTCGGTTCCTAACCTAATGGGAGGATCCCTAAACCATCTCCCCCTAATCCTTAACCTACCCTATCTCTTTATCCCTATATAAGTGAAGCTCCTCTCCACTCCAAAGGGGGAAGGTCTATAGTATCCTTATGCTGGTAGAATCCACATTGGTGATCCCTTATCATATTGGGAAGCTTGTACCATCTTGAAGGTTTGGGTTGGTCATGTTGGATGAAGGATGCGACATTAAGGATTTGGTTGTGTTCTTCTCCTTTCTATGTATTTACACTTTTAATATAGTTATACAAACTCTTTCCACAAATGTTATCACGTTGATTATTATTTTTAGTTTACTTCCTTAACCATTTATTTAGATCATTTATTGTTTAGATATATTGTATTGCTTGTATTGTTTCTATATTGTCTTGACGGGTCTTGCAGCTGGAGATCTGACGACCGCGGGACTTGGAGCAACAATAAGGAGAGGGATCCACGATCTGAAAGGTATGATACCTAAGTACTCGATCTGTAACTAGATCTAGGAGATGAGTCTTGTATTATGTCCTACTTGTTCTAGATTCACTTGAACTAGGGAGATCCGACTCGCGTCCACTCGAGTAGATTGTCCAATAATAGCTACAAGTCTTTCTTTGTATTTTTCAACTTCACCATTAGCATTTAACTTAGTCTTATAAATCCATTTGACACCAATACAATTTTTATTATCAATCAAATCTACAAGATCCCAAGTATTAGATGCAAGGCGCCTTATGGACAAAGGTTCTTGCTTAACAATTACACACCACACACACATTTGCATAGACAAGATGTAAACAACATGCCAGAAGATGGCTTATATTAATTCTCCGAATCAATTACAATGAAAACTCCAAAGAAATGAAATAACTAACTAACTATCGGCCTTGGCCGTTACAACATAGAAGTAACTGTTTGTTCTCTCAGTGTGTCGACCGCACCCTCTCCTAGTTCATTGCAGAACTCTGAGCTATAGCTTGATCTTCTCTGCGTTTGGAAGCTTTGTGACTATTCTCCCCAATCTACAGAACTTCTCCCCGAACTCTCTCCACTGCGGAATCCTCTAATTGATCCTCCTTTCTTGAACTTCTACTCTGCTACTACTATTCCCGAGACCACTGCGATCCCTGAGACACTCATCCTCTACTTGTCGATCTCCACGGATCCTATAGACCTGCAACTGTCAACACTTTTTTCGTGCTGCACAGCCTCCACCTGTGGCGACATCTGTCATGTCTTCAGCCACCTGCAATAACTGCCATTAGCTTCCTTAGTAAGCCTGAACTCTTTCCAAGTACTCTCCTTGAATTTCTATGTGTCTTTCTGACACGCTCCAGTAAACCATCATGTCGGCCATACTATCTGTCAGCTTCGACTCATTGCTCGGCTTCCTTTCACAACCCAAGTCTTCGCCATTCTACCTTGTCCTCCTCGCTTGCCTCATGCCCAACCTATCGATGTCGCAGTCCGACAACATGTCGACCTTACTATGACTCAGCGACAACTTGTCTCCTATTGACATTTGCATGTTGACTATCGACTGTCATCTGTCGACCATTGACATGTTGACTCTGGGCTTCATCGCCTCCGTCGGTCGCATAGTCAGCTACTCTTGTTTGACTTATTGACTTCGACCAATCAATCTAATATCCAGCACTAGTGGTCATCGACACTCCCTCTGGTCGGTCTCCTCGTGTCGATCAACTTCGACTGATCTGCCTATGTCCCAATGCTCTTGCATCAGTCTCCCCAAGTGAAAAAGAACTCGACTACTCCATCAGTCTCTTGAACTCTTCTTCAGAAATCCATATGGCCTCCTACAAGTCCTCATCCTTCCGTCGCACCAAGTATTCCTTCTTTCGTGAGCTACGTGTGTGCCCAATTTTGCGTTCCTCTATTACTTCTGTGATTTCCTCCTTGTGTCGATCTGGAATCTGCGTTATCCAGTCGATGTTTGACACTTCCGCGCTTCCACTGCTTGAACCTTCTTCAAACTTGTACAGATCTAAGACATTGAACGTTGGTGAAATGTTCTAGTCATTCGGAAGCTCCAACACATAAGCATTGTCTGAAATCTTCTTCAGAATCTTACATTGTCCAATCTTCTTTAGCTTCATCTTGTTATATGTTCCTGTCAGAAATATTTCCTTCCACAAATGTGCATAGACCAAGTATCCTTCGCTGAACGAATGTAGTCTCTTTTCCCCGTCGTCTCTCAACTTGAATGCCACGTTACTCTTTTCTATGCATTTTCGCACATCTTCATGCACTTCTTTCATATGCTCTGCAAATGATTCTGCATCTACGCTTTTCTTGGTTTCTGTTAGCAGCTCAACCAAATCCACCACTCCATGTGGGATTCTTCCTTCAACAATCTGGAATGGGCTCAAACCTGTCAACCGATTCACAAAATTGTTATATGCAAACTCTGCTTGCACCAACACATTCTCCCACTCCTTGGGTCTGTCGACCGTCAGACATCTCAGAAGGTTTCCCAAACTTATGTTCACCACCTTGGTATGTCTGTCTGTCTGCGGATGATATGCTGAGCTAAACTGCAACCTCGTATCCAGTTTCTTCCATAGGGTTCTCCAGAAATTCCCCATAAACTTGGTATCTCTATCTAATGTTATACTCTTTGGAAACCCATGCAATCTGACTACTTCCTTAAATAATAGTACAGCAATGCCTATGGCATCACTTGTCGTCCGACACAGAATAAAGTGTGCCATTTTCAAAACTCTGTCGACTACAACAAATATAGAGTCGCTTCCTTGTTGTGTCTTCGACAATTCTAACACAAAATCCATGCTCAGGTGCTCCCATGGGGTATTTGGTACCGACAACAGTGTATAAAACCCTGTGTTCAGACATCTCCCTTTTGCCAACTAACAAACTCTACAATGTAGAACCCACTTTTCGACATCGGTCACCATCCCTGGCCAATAATACTTTTCTTCGACCAATGCCCTGGTCTTGTCGATGCGAAAATGACCTACTAATTCATCATTGTGCAACTCTCGGATTAGGTTTTCTCTTACGGAATCTCTGGGAATACACAATTGTCGTCCCTTGAATAGGTATCCCTCTTGGATGAAATAATCAAAGTATGGAGTCCTGTCGACACTCCATGCTTCACGACAAGCTTCCCATGCTTTCGCAAAATCCTCATCAGTCTCATACTCTGTCTTTACCGACTCTATGGTTGTTTCCTAAACTGTCATTGTGTTCAGCAATGCAACTCTTCTACTCAGTGCGTTGGTAACCTTGTTCAACTTACCAGACCTATGTCGCAACATGAACGTATATCCCTGTAGGAACTCGACCCATTTCATGTGCCGTTGATTTAACTTCGACAGAGTATTCAGATACCTCAACGCTTGGTGATCTGTGTACAACACAAATTCATTAGGAAACAAATAATGCCTCCACTTCTTCAACGCTTGGACAATAGCATAAAATTCCTCGTCATAGACCTAATATTTTCACTTCGCATCATCCAATTTTTCACTGAATAATGCAATTGGTTAGCCTTCATGGCTCAACACCACTCCAATTGCTATTCCACTCACATCGCAATCGACGTGGAAAACTTTGTCAAAATCTGGGAGCACCAACACTGGGCTCTCAGTAACCTTTTCCTTCAACTTGTTGAAGGCTCGCTGGGAAGTCTTCGTCCACTTGAACTCCCCTTTTCGCATGCACTCTTTCAATGGTGCGCAAATCTACCTGAATCCCCTAATGAACTTCTTGTAGAAAGTGGCAAGTCCATGGAAACTCCTCACTCCAGTCACGTTTTGTCAGTTCAAGCCAATCCAATATCGCCTTCACCTTTTCTGGGTCCATCACTAACCCTTTACCCAAGATTACAAATCCCAAGTATACCAGTTCTTCCTTCATGAAGAAACACTTTTGCAGGTTCACCATCATCTTCTCTTCCTGCAACTTCTGCAATACCTGTCGAATGTGCTCCAAGTGTTCTGTCTTGGTTCGACTTAAAATCAGAATGTCGTCTAGATAGACTATGAAAAACTTTCCCAAGAATGGTTTCAATACTTAATTCATCAATCGTATGAATGTACTGGGTGCATTAGTTAATCCAAATGGCATAACTAAGCACTCATACGGCCCTTCCTTTGTCTTGAATGTTCCTTTCCATTCGTCTCCCTCTCTAACCCGAATCTAGTGATAACCGCTCTTCAATTCTATCTTCGTGAAGTACTTCTCTCCACTCAAACAATCCATCAATTCATCCATTCTCGGCAATGGAAACCGATACTTGATCGTGATTTTTTTGATAGCTATGGAGTCTGTACACATCCTCCCTTCTCCACCCTTCTTCAATGCTAATACTGCTAGTACAATGGACGGACTCAGAATTTCTCTGATCAATCCTCTATCCAACAACTCCTGGACCTGTCGGTTGAGTTCCTGACCTTCTGCCGAACTCATCCTATGCGGTGCTTTATTTGGAAAACTCAACCCTGGAATCAAGTCGATCTGATGAGATATGCTCCTTGTCGGCGGTAATACTGTCGGTGTCTCATCAACTACTATGCTCTGAAACTCTTCAAGCATCTTTTTGACTTTGACCGGAATTTTATCCATTGTCTACCTCTCGACACATGGTCCTTTTGGAGTGATTGCAAAATATCCCAACTGTTTTTTCCTCTTCCACGAGGAATTCTTTCGCTGAACACATCAACACCTGCTTCTCCCAAAAGTTTCTCTCGCCCTGCTTACCGTCGGCTTTCTCCTCCAGCTTCGGCTTAAGAGTCCTCCGCACACCATTCTTCCAGACTATGACTATGTTGGCTCTACCATCATAGATCATTTTCTGATCATACTGTCGTGGTCTTCCTAACAATAGATGGCAAGAGTCCATTGGGATTACGTCGCACAGTACGATGTCCTCTAACTTCCCGACCTTGAAGCTAATGAGGTACTGTCTAGTCACCTTCACATGGTGTCCTTTCTGCAACCATAAGATCTTGTAAGGGTGTGGATGTTTTCAACACTTCAACCCGATCCTGTCGATGACCTCTATCGACACAAGATTCTCAATGCTTCCACCATCAACTATGGTCCTACAATTCCATTCGTCGATTCGCAGCTTGCTTCGAAAGATTGCCTTTCACTGGGCTAGCTCTTTCTTGTCGCGTACGTCATCCAAAACCAGTGTCTTCCTGGTTTTCATGGCCCGAATTTTATTCTTACCATCCTCACTGTTGTCGGATGTCGATTCCTCCCTCTCATCGACTTGTTCACCCCTTCGATGCTTGGGTTTCGACTCCTCTACATCATGTAGGTTCTCTGGGCATTCATATGCCTTGTGTCCCTCTCCACGACAATTATAATAGATTATGGCTGGTCTGTCACCCCCTTTTCTGTCAAATGAACCGCTTCGACCATACGCACCTCGACCGCGTGTTCCTCAACCATCGCGTTGGTTTTCTTGCACTTTCTCTCTTGTCGATGTCCCTTCTGCATGTCGACTATATTTGACAGTTTCCTTCCTGTAACCTCTACTTTGGCCTTTCACGGAAACAGTCTTCACACCCTGACCAGTCATCCTACCTATGGTCATTATGGATTTCCTTTACAGTTTCTCTTCTGCCTTCAGAGCTAACAGGTAGGATTCACCCACTACTCTAAATATTGACATGCTCATTTCATCCGAATGGCATATTTCAAGCCATTCACATACCTAGTGACATCTTCTTCGCCTTTGTCGGTCTGTCCCGACCGTATCAATAATCTATAGAACTCTTTCATGTAATCCTTCATGGTCATCTCTTTTTGTCGAAAGTTCTGCCACTTCCTGAACAAGGAAATTTTGTAGTCGTTTGGCAAGAACTTTCCTTTCATCTTGGCGACCATCCTATCCTAAGAATTTATTTTCTACTTGCCCTTCTTGGCTCTGTCAGCCTATACATTGTTCCACCACAATGAGGCATGACCCTTAAACCTCAGACATGCAGCCTTAACCCGTTTAGGATCTTCGATCTTTTCTATGTCGAAGTATTTCTCCATTTATCTCAACCAGTCGATCAAATCTTTTGGATCCAGACTTCCCGAGTAGGTACGAACGTCTATCTTGGTCCGACCTCTCATCTATGTCAGAAGTTTGATAAGTTTTTCTTCTGGTTCTTCTCCTGCGGGTTCCTGAGCTTCCACTTCTTCGACTTCCTTGTCGCTGTGGTCTAGCGCATCAGGAATACAACCACGCCTTTGGCTGTATTTGATCGATGCGACTTCATTTGTAAAAGTTCGCATTGTTTGGACACACTCATCAAACATTTCACAATCAAATGTGA
Organism: Larix kaempferi; assembly: GCA_027924585.1. NCBI lineage: Eukaryota > Viridiplantae > Streptophyta > Pinopsida > Pinales > Pinaceae > Larix > Larix kaempferi. The sequence goes on from BSBM01000854.1 coordinate 4,690,400, forward strand.
CTGTTGCGCCACACACTCTTCGTCCTCGGACATTAACGGCTCTGTGATCCATTTTCAACCTCTGCTAAAACAATATTTTCCAAGATGGTACACTTTATTCCATGTTGGAAGACAAGTGATGCCATTGGAATTCTTGTTCTATATTTCAAGTTGGTTGTGAGGTTGCATGGGTTATCAAAGAGTATCACTTCAGACCAAGACACCAAGTACATGGGTCACTTTTGGAGAACCCTCTAGAAGAAGCTTGACACAAAGATACAATTTAGTTCTACATACCATCCACAGAACGATGGATAGAATGAAGTTGTGAACAAGAGATTGAGAAATTTGCTGAGGAGTTTGACCACTGACTGACCAAAACAATGGGAGAATGTGTTGGTGCAAGAAGAATTCACGTACAACAATTTAGTGAACAAGTCGATTAGAATGAGTCCATTCCAGATAGTGGAAGGAAGAATCCCACACGGAGTAACCAACCAAGTCAAATTACAAACGGGAGTATAGAAAAGTGCAGATGCCGAGTCATTTGCTGACAAAATGAGAGAAGTGCATGACAAGGTAATGCAATAGCTGGAGAAAATTAATGCAGCATATAAGTTGGGGGTCCACATGAAGAGATGACTACATGCATTGGTAGAAGGTGACCTATTATATGCCAACCTAAGGAAGGAAAGGTTCCCTAGAATAACATACAAAAAAATGAAACCAAAGATTATTTGTCCATGTAAAATCTTGAGGAATATTTCACACAATGCTTATATACTGGAGTTGTGAGAGGGGTTGGATATTTCACCAACATTTAATGTTTCCTACCTGTACAAGTTTGAAGCAAGTTCGATGAGCGGGAGGGAGACAAAAACCGATTGGCAGGGACAATTACCAGTTAAGCCGATGGAAGAAGTCGTGGAAGGAGAGAAGACAAAGTAGCCACTCCATATTGCCAATGGTCACTCAATTCGATTGATCTAAAAGCATGCTTAGATAGCTTCATTGATCTTTCAAACTAATTCTATCACACGGAATGACCATGGATTTGTTTGTTTTCTCCCGTTGGACAATCCAATGCACCTGCATGCAAGCCTGCTTTATTTTACAGAACAACCATATTGAAGTATTTACTACGCGGTTCAAATTAAGTTACCCCACAATTCCACCCTAGTATTTTACTACACAGCTTATGTTAAATCTTATTGCGCAATTAGTTTTTGCTTTGAAAAAAACTTAATATAATAATTGAAACTACATCTGTCTTTATTATTAAGGACCATTAAGGGCCAGATGAAAGCCAACGGCCCCTAGCAGTCTTGAACGATTATGAAATAGTTGACCCCGCTGGTTCAAATGTTTCTGGTTCTTCAACATAGGATCAAAGTGTTAAGCCTCTCATTGATTGATGGGAGGGAAAAGGATTAGATCCAGTAACAAGATACTGCTTGGTAAGAGTACGCTATCTCCTAGGTGGGCCCCGTCTATAAGAAGTTGATACCCACTATGTATCCTACCCATAACCCAAAAGTCTTTGGACCATACAACGACACGGGGGATACCATATGAAGTGATGGGATGTGAGCTATTTTGTGTCACAATATTTACTTAGTAGCTCACATCAAAGGAAAATTCTGCACTTCCCAAGTTCGTGCTGAAGAAAATATGGAGACCGCGCAGTAATCTCAAGTTGTGTGTTGTTCCCTGGATCTATTATCATAGATATGTAGTTCCCTAGAATATCTATGGCTCAAGTCACCATTCTTGATCCAAGCTACAATTGACAATTATTTCGGTAGTTGATTCTATCTCGGGGCTATGTACAACTTGGTTTATAGACACACATCCTTTATATAAAAAAAATACACAATAGACTGATATTTTTCGCGATAGGCGCTACAATGAGAACGGTAGTGGGAGGTTACCGCAGCCTTTTAATCCATAATTAATTATGGAAGGCTACGATGAACTGGTTTGGAATATACCTTAAGAAAGATTCGTTAAGCACACATATCTAATGGCACAGATTTGCTCTTGGCAAACAACATACTGCATAGTCATTTGTTAATACACCATTTTTTTCATTAATCCCAATTCTGTTGTTAAATGAACCTACAACGCTAGAGTCCATTTTTTCTCTGATCGGAGCCTTTGCCACGCGGGAGCTTCAATGGGTTAAATGAATCGTTTCTTGTCCCATAGGGGCTGTCTCAGTGGGAGGGTTAAGCGGTGGAGATACAGCTGTCATAAGTCTTTGAATTCCAAATATTTAAGGCGAAAGCTCTATGCTCATGAATTCCAAATTCTATGCACATGAATTCCAAATATTTGAGGATTACACTCCCTGGTTGACTGTTGAGGATTACTCTCATTGATCTCTCGATCGTGGTGTGATTCTGTAGCAGGCGAATCATCTAAATGCGCAGGTAAGCGATGACCTACCTATTCTGTTTGTTGGTGCTGCAAACCGAGCAGCTTATGTGAAAATAATTAAAATTTGCGGCGTGGAATAGTATCTTAATGCTTTTAATGTAACTGGTTACTGGCTCGTAATGTTTGAAACAGGTACCGAATGCTTATGCGTTTATCGAATTTGAATCAGTAGATTCCTTCTCAAAGGCTATTAAGGTTTTCTTTAACTATCTTGCATTTTTAGGGCTTAATTTGGGATCCACTATTACGCATTATCCATTGTTTAAAAAAACAACGAATCTTTTTCCGGTTCTTAACGATTTTATTTGTTGATGCTGTAGTGGTACTGGTAGGCATCGCCTCATTTGAGGAAAAGAGGTTGTCATATGATCAAGGTATTTTCCATTTATTTTGTGTGATTCATGGTAAATATATTGAAACTATTTTGTCTTGATTTCTTGTTAGGCTTCACCAGTTTGCTTGCAAATACAACATATTTACAATTGCATAGCAATGAAGAAGACAGATTGGCTCTAATTTCTACAGAAAGCGTATAGCACATTTGATCTCTATGCCATCCTGCGCCTTGGAATCGTGGGTCGTCTCCTCCATATGTAATGTGTTGTCTGTGACATTTGACGGCGTTAAAATATTGTTTGATATTCAAATTGTGCTAGGTATTCCCCTTAGGGTTTGTAGGGTTGGTATAATGAGCATTCATATCATTTTTAAATATACCTTTTCTTTTGGTTTGGTTATAGTTTTTATTTTGTATTGGATGTTTGTCTTAGAACTTCAGAATATCTAATTTGAGAGAAAAAATATGTCCTTTTAGAAAATTTACTTTTACATAAACATTAGAATTATCTGTAAATTGTGTGTTGGATCTTTGTCTTTAGAGATGCTATGCAATTATAAACAACCCAAATAAAACTATGCATCGCAATAAATCGTTCATTTCAATTAAATATTTCCATTTAAGAAAATATTGATCTGTTGTGTTTCAATTTTGGGCAATTCTCTATGTTTGTTTGTAATTAAATTATTGTTTGAGAAAACCTTTGGTTAATTTATAATTTAGGGATTTATATCCATCGCTCATTCTGTATGTTTTCTTTTAATTTAAAGTTTTGGTTAATTTATAATTTTATGATTTATATTCGATGCGTTTTGAAATTTCGGTTAATATTCTTCACCCATAGCACTTCTCAAATTTATTTTCAAGCTCTCCAAAAAAACCAAAATAAAAATATTTATATATTGAAGATTATTTGGAGATATCTAGATATCTAGAAGCATGCAAGGAATGGTTTCTCTGAGAAGCTATATCACAATAAATATGCCATTTATTATGAAAACTATAAACTATATCACTACATTACACAACTAGATTATACTATATTGTGTGTTTTAGCTAGGCTTACATCCAAACTTTGTTTGAGGAACTTTTTGGTTTCTTCATCCAAATCGACCAGCTGATATGAAAAGAAATAAAAACACGATCTTAGTTTCGATACAATTTGAATAATATTTGATATGAAAGGAAGAGTAGGGTTTAATATGAGTCTTGATAGCCAGCATTTGAATATATATGGTGTATTCTGACATTAGGAAAACATATCAATATCAGATTATCTATGTTTTCTTGCACAGGAAATTAATATCAGATTAGGTGTTTTCTTGCACTAATATCATTTATGTGTTTTTTTGCACAGGAAATAAGACTTCAGCCATCAAGTGGCCTGGCAAAGGAAACCAATTTAACCAGTGGGAGAAGGAATAACATGGAGGGAGTTCTTCCTTAAGTTCATAAAGCTCTCACTCGTCGGTATAGCCATGCAAAAAATACTTCTTAAATGTATAGCAAAAGTTGGAATTGGAATTTTAACTTTTGTTTTTCTATAGTTTGGAATTTTGACAGCTTCCAACTTTTATAACCAATATAAATGCAGATCTGTAATCTGGTAAGCTTGCTTTCTTTCTTTTCAGGATTGTGTGGTTTTCTTATGAAGTAATTTAATCTTATAACAATCAACTTTAGTTTTTATGTTATTGTAATTTTGTGGTACAAAAGAATTTTATAGATCTATAAGTATCATAAATTTTGAGGATCATTGATCAGAATTCAACAAAAGTTATTACAACATTATTCAACCATATAATGTATTTTTGGAGATAATTTATTCAGAATTTACCAAAATTTATTGGAACAATATTCCAATGTATATGTATTTTTGACAATTATTGATTTAGAAAATTCATTACAAAATTATTCTAAAGAATTGTCAAAAATTTCATAACATTATTCCATCATATAAAGTATTTTTGGAGAACATTTATCCATAATTCACCAAAATTTATTGGAACATTATTCCATTGCATATGTATTTGTATGTATTTTAGACAATGTTTTATTGGAGTAATATGAAAACATATCAATGCTTTATTGGAATATTTTAATTTAGCTATTATAAAATGGTTTATTAAACTATGGTATATTATTAATATCCTTCAAAATGTTGATAATATTTATATATTTATATTCATATTACTAAAATTAAGAGAATTTAAATATTATTTATATTAATAATATTATTAATCAAATTAATTAAAGTTAATAACATTTGAATTAATATTATTAATCAAATTAATTAAAGTTAATAACATTTGAATTAATATTATTAATATTAATATTAAAAAATAATTTCAGAAAAAAACATAATTTTTACATTATTACTACTTAGATGTAGATATAATAATATAGCATAACTTTAAAATTAATAATAACAATAATATTATTAATTCATTAATGTAAATAACATTATAATTAATATTAGTATTAATAAAATTAATTTTATCATTAATATCATTAATATTTTAACCATAAATTTAACATGAAGATGAATATTTCTGAATTTCTGAATTTCTATTTTTAATTTTATTTACATTTGCATATTTTTTATTTTTCAAAAAATCTACTTTTAAGTCATAATCTATAGTTTTTCTATTTAATTTTTAAGATTTATTTGTTTGTTTATAAAAAAAATTATTGAATATTAATTTTTCATTTAAACTTTTGAAAAAATTATTTCTTATTTTTAAGTATAAGATATAAATACCCAACATTTAACCTCCAACTTCTTTTAAAATTACATAGTTATATAGACAAATTAAATTTTTTATTATTATTTCTTAAGTAAATATAAACATGTATAAATTAATTTCTAATTTTTTTAAAAAATAAAATATAAAACAAAACAATAATAATCCTTTAATATTATTGTTATGGTTTTTTTATAGTTTTTAACTTTTAATTAAAGTAAAAGTTGTGACAGTCAATAGAAAGTTTCATAACTATATGTAATAAAATAATAAAAATAATAAACATACATACAAAATATTAATAATCTTCTATATAATAAATATATATACAAAATATTAACTACCATAATATGATTTGGGTTTTTTATATTTTATATTTTTTTTATTTATGCAAAAGTATACTTACATTAAAGTTTTGAGAGCCATATGTAATAGAAATATGTAAAGTATACTCAATAATATAATATATCACTTTTTTAAATTAAAAGAATTTTTAAAATATTACAAATTCTCATTAACATTGTAAAAATAATAATTTCAAATTATATTGAATAATAATTTTAAATTATATACATTTAAAAAAATTATTGTAAATATAATTTTTGAAATTTTAAAATGAAGAAGATTCCAATATCACATAATTAAACTATAATAACACCATAATTACACTCTCAAATCATAATTAAACGATGATTACATTATTAAATTATTATTATTATTATTATTATGCTCATCATTAATGTTAATAATTATTATTACTTATTATGAACATTTCATGAGATTATTTTGAAATAACATTAATGTTAGAGTTATTAAAATTTAATGTAATATTAACCATTTTATTAACATTATTAATTGTCAATAATGAATAGCCATAACATTAATTAGGCATAACCATATTAATTACATAACCTTATACAATAATTAACATAAACCACAAACATAACATAACTTTACCAAATGAATCTTAATGTTAACATTAAGATTTCGTAGACATCAACCTATGTCGCAACCTAACATACCATATAATGATCATTGCAATCCAACATGACCCTTGGGAAGGTTCCAATGTCATTAAAGCATAATTAAGGATTCATTAATGAAACCATAATTACACCATAACATTACATAACCTTATACAATAATTAACATCAACCTCAAACATAACATAACCTTACCAAATTATTGTTAATGTTAACATTAATATTAATTTATTAACATTTATATTTTATAAACATCAACGTGTATGTCACAATCTGACATAACATATAATGATCATAGCATTCTAACATGACCCATGGGAATGTTCCAATGTGACCCATGGGAATGTTACAGTGTGACATTTAACAAAACACATGGCAAATGTCGCATTAACACACAAACCTAAATATTGAAATGAGATATAACCATTTAGGAATATAACAATTAAACCATGGGCATAGTCAACAATGGTCAACCATACTCAACCATACTCAACCATGATTAACCATAGTCAACCATAGTCAACCAAAGTCAACCATGGTCAAGCAAAGTCAATCATAGTCAACCATGGGCGGAGTCAACATAGTAAAATCAAAGTTAACCAAAAGTCAACCATGGTAACCATAGTTAACCAAAGCCAACCAAAAGTCAACCATGGTAAACCATATTCAACCAAATCCTACCAAAAGTCAACCATGGTCAACCAAAGTAAACCATGGTTGACTTCAACTAATTACCATACTAAACTATAGTCAACCATGAACAACCACAATCAACAATAGTCAATCATGAATAAACACAATAAACAACGGTCGATCATAATTGACCATGGAGAACCACGAACAACCATAGTTAACAATGGTCAACCATGATTAACCATGGTCAACCAAAGTCAACCATAGTTAACCATGGTTAACCATAGTCAACAATAATCAACCAAAGAAAACCAAAAGTGAACCATGGTGGACCTTATTCAACCAAAGATAACCAAAATTCAACCATGGTAAACCATAGTGAGCCATAGTCAACCATGGTGAACGATAATTATCAAACTCATCCATAGTTAACCATGGTCAACGATAACCAACCATAGTCAACCAAAGTCAACCATAGTTAAGCATAGTCAGCCATGGTCAACCATAGTGAACCAAGGCCAACCATGGTCAACCATAGTCAACAAAGGCTAACCAAAAGTAAACCATGGTCAAAGATAGTCAACCATAGCCAACCATAAGTCAACAACTGTAAACCAAAGTCAACCAAAAGTCAACCACCATTATCGAAAGTCAACCATGGTAAACCATGGCCAACCATGGTTAACAAAAGTCAAACAGGTCAACCATTCTCTACCGTGGAAAATCATGGACAAACACAGTAAGCCAAAATTTAACCAAGGTCAAAGAAAGTCAACCATAGTCAAACATAATAAAAAACATAAAGCAAAGTCAACCATGTTCAACAAAACGTCAACAAAAGTAAACCATGTTAAAAAATAGTCAACCATTATCAACAAAAAATCAACCATGGCTAACGAAAAATCTGTAATGACAATTTTTCAAAAGTTATTAAAACGCCCAATTATCCAATTTTTCCCCAATTTCGAACTTTGATTGGTTTAGCTGTTTTGGCCTCCAAATGCTCCCAAATCTTCTATAAGGGTATATGAATGATATTTAGACTTGAATATTAGGTTCAAGGATGATTTATAACCCTCAAAAGACTTCTACAAACTTGATTTATATTCTGGTCAATGTATAGGGCTTTAACTAGTAATTTGTGCATCAAATCCCCCCTGGGTAACACTGAAAATGGCCTCCCAAATCCTTCCAAAATCCCTCGAATTTTTGCACAAAGGTAGGGAATGTATTAAGGATGTTATTAAGGTTGAATATGCACCATTAATTGATTATTATATTTGTTCCAACCCTCTACCATTTAGCTGCAAAAATCACCCATTCGACCCTTGGGGAAATGCCATTATTTCTTCTCCCAATGCAATTAAACTGAGTAAAAACTACTTCAAATTCTCAAGTACAGTACAAGAAACTTGTAAAATACATCCATTGCAGTCTATCAGTCACAAATGCATTAGAGAATCATCCATTCATTCGAAATCATCAGCATTATAATGATATACATCAATGTAGTGGTGAAATGGACATTGCTTGCTCATTGATCAACATTTTTGCATACAATCAATGGGTATTTCGACCTGAGACTTTCTGAATATGAAGAAAAGAGTATATAATGCTTATTACAATCAGAAATACATCATTAGAAACTCTCCCAATAAGCACAAGAGCTCACCAAAAATTCCCTCCCTCAAGGAGCATGAATATGCCTTCAAAACTGGAAATGGTTGAGAGATGGTGTTGCAGTAAAAAAAACCACAAGTTTCCCTGTAGCTAGTACCTGCAAATAAAACTACATTAAAGCTCCATGAAACACCTGAGTGGCCTCTCCAAACACCAACTTGGATGGGAATCTTTCACCCTCGAAATTGGCTAAGACAAGAAACTAGTCATCCACTAGCTCTCTCTTCACAAATGCAATTTTTTTCAAATCATCAAAAGCCCTTCTCTTGGTTTTTCCCTGTATTTTATAAACATCGTTATCCATCTAAGGTTCCCAATCCATCCATAGACTCAATCCAATTCAAATTAGGGCAAGGGAACAAGATTTGCCATGTGTCCTACATTTCCTAGCTTTCCACCTTCCACCAATTCAAGTGGGGGTCTCTTTGGCTTCTACAACACCCATGAGCGCCCTCTTAGAGCCTATTTTTAGGGCTGAAATGTCATAATGGTCAGATGTTAGAGGTCAGGTCTGCAGCTTGTCATAGATGTCATGGATGCTCCATCATTGTTGTCATAGTGACTAGGGAATCTAGCCCAAGTGTCCACAAACTTCAAATTTGACTCTTCCTCTTCCATGGAGGTTACCAATCAATCCCAATTCGACCTAAGATGCTCAATTCCATGTGTGTAACTTACCAACTCACCCAACAGTGTTCACCTTCTCATGAATTCTAATTGGCAAGAGAGAGATGACATGTGTCCTTGAAAAATCAAACTAGTGTGGGTCCTACATCTGCCATATGTCTCCAAAACCACTTGCCACCTAGAATTTATCTTGAATTTCTTTATTCAACCTAATTATTAAATACTTGAACCCTTCTAATGTATAAACATCATTTATTATCTTCCTTATTACAATTCCACACGTGCCCATCCAACCTAGGAAACTGGTAGGATTGATGGGATTGTCTCACTATGCAATTATTTGAATGGGGACATTACCATCATCCCCACCCAAGATTGCTTGCTCTCAAGCAATCTCAACTCACCATGCTGCAAAATTGTTCCTCCTCTAATATCAAGTGGCCTTACATGAGGAATGTCTCCCAAAACCTTTCTATTCTGGTGCTTCATACCGTGGGAAGAAAATACCTGATTCAAATAGGTGTGTTTCCCTCTCACAACCCTTAGCACTGCTTTTGAATATTGGAATTTCATTTTAGGAATTTAATAATTTACTATATGCTCTCCTATTGAATACATCCATTGCACTCCCAAAACCACATTAGTATCAGCAACATCAACCACATAAAAACTATCAACAAAAGTATAGTTACCTACGGTGACTTGCAGCTCTGGAATCCATGTTTTGCACTCCATTGTGTTGTGACCGGGAATGATAACTGTGAAGCCATCGAATGGTTCAATAAGTATGTTTCTTTTCTCCACCATCTCTGCATCAATGAAGTTATGGGTGGCTCCTCCATCTACCAAAACTGAAGTTCTTTGTCCTTGTACCATACCCTTGCATCGGATAGTATGATAGCGAGGTACTACTAAAAGTACTGCCATTGTTACTTTAATGGGTGTGGGATGCTTCACCTCTGGTTTCCCTTCTTCTACTATAGTATATCCCTCTTCTTGGGCTGAAGTATGTCCTTCTTCTTCCATGCCCCCTTCATACCCATCATCACAAACTGCTTCAATGAATTGGACCTTTCCCTTAGCACATTTATGTCCTGGTACCCACGGTTGGAAGCATGAGTAACACAATTTCTTCCTTCTGAGCTCTTCCCTTCTTAGTTCCTATTTCTTATCCTTTCCATATTCATCTTCTTGCCATGGCTTCTTATTAGATGCATCTCTTTTCCAAGGTTTCTTTTCAATTTTGAAGTCAGGCTTGGGAGGAAATCTCATTCTAGGAAGCACATTTTGGAGATCCCTAGTCAAGCTCATTGCATCTTTTAATGTAGTTGGCTTGTGGGATTTGACCAAAAATTTTAAGGGTTCATCCAAACCTTCAGTGAAAAGCAATACCAACCTTCCCATAGATACATCATCCACCTTAACTGATAATTTTTTAAAGTCCAACATATATTCAGTAGGGGTCCCAGTTTGCTTCAATTGAGCTAGTTCTTTGAAAGGCAATTATGGATCTTTTTGTTCAAATCTCTCTAGTACCATGTAAACAAATTCTCCATATGTTTTAACCTGATCATGACCAAAGGTTTTTAGCCCATGAAACCACCATTCATTGGAATCTCCTTCCAAATGCAAAATGGCCATTTTTAATTCATCCTCTTCCAACATAGGATTCAGCTGAAAATACATATCCAATTTTTGCACCCAAGTGTTAGACGAATTTTGAGAAGAACCATCAAAAGTAGGAAGTGACATTTTTCGAATAGTACTATTTAATTATTTGTTTTGGAATGGACTCCTATTGTCTTCCCTCCTTTTCATTTTATGTATAGCATCAATATAGTCACTGAATGGTAAACCTCTTTTACACTCTTCACTCAACCCATTCCATTCATTTGCTAGTTTAATACTATCCACCTGAATGTAAGGCTATTCTTTAGGTATGAGAAATTTAGGTGCAGTATGCCTTTGTGTGCTTTGAAATTCATCAGGTGTCACCTACCCAAATTTTGAAGATATTTATTTTATTTGCAAAATACTTTATGTTAAATTATAAATTACAAAGTTTTGCAATTATGACCAAATTTGGTCAAAGATGACTGTAATGACTCATTATTATTATTTAATAAATTAAAATAGGAGACAAACACTCAATAAAGTTCTTACAAGAATGTTCACTGACCTACTAGGAGGAATGGAAGCTGCTAGAAGACATGGGACAAACGGCAACATTTGCACTCCACCACTAGCTGTTGATTATGGGACAACTACCCCTAAAATTGTGGCATTATTCCCCGGGTGGGGGAAGTGAGCAGGCAGCTCATTAATGACCAAATAATCACTAAAAGGCCTAGGCAACCTACATAAGGCAATTCAAATTAAGCAGGCAGCTCTTACAATATTTTTCTGCAGAAATATTCCTCAAGTGCATCAAGTGATCACTAAGAGATTCGAATAGGGAGGCTATGTGTGAGTGCAACTATAAGTCTGCTAATTATACTGAGAAGGAAAACCAGAGGTGCTGGTGCAGGTCTCTTTGACTGCTGAGTCTTGATGACTAGACAATCTACATTCTATTGCAAGTTGATGTGCTAAGGCTTCTATAGAATCTAGCAATTGGTGGTTTAGTGAACAGGCTCGAGGGTCCTAAGGCAAGCAGCTTGGCTATCTTCAGGTATTGGTTGGGTGGAACAAGTTCCTTAGGTTGTTTGTTTCTCCTACAGTCAACCAGGTTTTATTGTTCCTACTTTTTTTTACATTTAAATGTCTCTGCATTATAGAAGTATTAAACTTAGGCATGCAAAAGAAATTATTTTATATTATGAATGAAAAAAATTTGTGAAATATTTGAATTGATAATCATCTTTATATTTTTCCCCATGTTGTTCTCTGCATCGTACTCCAGTATAGAGAAGTATATTAAGGAAGATAAGTGATAGGCATAATGCCATTGATTAGAAAGATGATTATAGTAATGTTCTTGTTAGAATTCTGTCCTATATTTAAACACAGTAAACATTACCGTATAGCATCAACATTAGTATAGAATTCATTTAATTAATACATGAAAGAAAACACATTAGGTTTCTGCATAGTTCTATATATTTCTCTTAACTCTATTTATTTCAGCTAGTAAGCAAATGCACATCAATATTATACATTTCATGTTATTCAAGCAATTCTATTTTCAAGAATAATAGCAGCTGCAAGAATTAATTTCGGCACAAGATTTATATGTTTCCATTTCAAACACATCTTTCTTAGATAAGGAATATCATGCAATTGAACATTTATTTCCTTAATGTTTTCAAGTAAAATATAGACTAGAAATCTAGCATCCGCAAAATCTATTCTCTACACTAAAATCATTTTATGTAAACCTATTATTTCATCACCCATTCATTTCAGTATGTAAAATACAAATCTACCCACAGTAGCACCAAAACCCTATTATCGCAAACCGTAGACTCTAAACGTTCTTTTAGTACACAATTCATAAACCTCTCATCAACCCATTCATGGCAAACATTAGACATTTAATTTAAGAAGCAATAGCAGGCATGGATTTCAAACCCTAAACTATTATTCTATTTCACTACTATATATTATTTCAAGATATGAATACCAGCATGTCACATTTTATAACTTAGCAAAAAGCATGACTCTTTTGTATCATCGTCTATTTAGTTTACAACCCTACCAATAAACATCTTCTGTATCAAAACTATTCATATCCAAGTCAAGCCCAGTACTCAGCTTCAACTCTCTGTGCAAGCAAGTCGCAAAATACAACCTACAGAGATAGGGTTTTGTTCTTGAAACAAAAAAAAAAAACATTGTGGTCTAGCTTTTCCTAGCCGAATCTTATCTTGGCACCTTTCCAAAACATAAATAGAAACAACGATGACGAAGTATAGGAAGCAGCTAACTACAAACAACCTTCGTTGTCGGCACTGCCATAGCAATTATTTCATCAAGTTATCAAACCATTTTCTAACCAAAATGGTAACATTTTAATCACAACGAGCCTTCATGCGAAAAGGGCATCCACGAGGTTTCAGGGACCACCGAGGCTTACCAAGAAGGGGTTGCAGCCGCCGCATGACGAGTGCTTGTTCTTAGGAAGCCCTCCAACGATGCAGTACCTACGAGATACAGTTGGATAGGGGTTAAACACAAAACACATCGTTCAATACTAAAACAATGTAAGGATTCCTACTACCGTAGTTAATATCTTACCTCATCGACGTAGTTTCTGGACTTTGACACTTCACCTAGCCCACGATGAAGCCTGCTGGCTTTTGCAGCAACCACGAGCTAACCACCGAGGACCTTGTTATACGCCGAAGAATCGAACCCTCACTCGTTTCACATTCAAACAAACTGACCGCAGTTTTTTTCCCACAGTTTCACGCAGTAAAAACTAGCTGCAGACTCAACCTATCAACATATCAACTACTGCAAATTTCCACCACTGAGGCTCGGCGTCTTGACATGATTTCCACTTGTAGGTTGAATGCACTTAGGTCACGGGTTCGAGCTCAGCAAAATTCCATCTTTTAAAACCATAAGTTCCTCGGCTGATCGACCTCTCACTTAGACCACTACTTAGCAAAATGAATGCCAAGGAATGTGGATCGACGTTGTTGTAGCTGCAGTTATGGTTTTCCATTACAATCTCTAGAATCATCAAATCGAGGGTGTAGATTGTTGCCAACCGGGCACGTTGGGAAAGTGGGCAACCACTACATTAATGCTTCAATAAATGTTACAACCACGACAGTGCCAACACAGTATGCCAACGAACATCACTATAACCAACACAGAGAAGGAGCGTAATTCCATAATGCACAGCTTGGATTTTAGCAATATCATTCACCAAGTTCCACGTGTAATGGATGATGTGTATTGGAAACAGGACATTCCACCATAGGGTTTAGACCAAAACATTAGTACTGTTTGGGACACTGTCAACCTGCCAATCGTGAATTTAATACCTGTCAGCTCATCATCTTATCAACGAATTCATAGTACAGTGTAATAACCCACTATATAAATACTTAGAACAAAAGCTAGGTTACTTTGCATAGTTATTTTTTTAAATATTAACCATCCAAATGTTTGGTTACGTAGATGATAGGATGAGGGTCGCACTTCGTATGTCAGCTACATGCATAGGACTTAGTTAGGGTGTATCCCTTGGTCCTTGTATTATTTTTTTTATATAATCAATATTTTGTAGAATCATACGTTATTACACGGTACTAATATTACATCCACAAAGGGGCCAAAAACCTGTATTATAACCTTTCAAAAGTAGAATTTCGTTGGAAGCATCATAATAGTTGTGTTAGATTCACTCAATGCTACATATATTTGTAGAGGGAGAAGTTAGGAGTTTTTCTTCATAGTTATTTTATGATATTCAATTATGAAAATAGGATCATGATTCTATAGTTGAGGAGCATGATATAAGCCCATTTATTTTTCCAAGTCAACTTATATGATGGTATTGAAACGACAAATAGAAATAGTATTATTTCAATACTTGATGTTCATAACCTAGTATTTATACTCCAGCATTATCCCAAACACAAGTAATTTCCATTTAATGACTTTACTAATGAAGGCATTCATAATATCAATCATTGTAACTATCACCCCTGTATTTCTTTAGTCAAGTAGAACATCTAGGATAGACCTAGACCCATACCTGAAGCATTGAAAACTAGCAGTACTACTTTTAGTGACGGTTATCAAATACTCTTGAATTAACGATTTCTCTTACCTGCGAATCTGCGCATGAAGGATGGGTACAAATTCTTTAGCTTAACTAGCTAAGTAAGCCTCGGGCACCTCAAGGGACCCCTTTCATCATCATCAAAAGAAACTGTCAGAACCTAGTCAATAAAACTCTATCGCAAAATATCATGAGTTACGGTTAACACAAATAAAACAATGTCATCGGCATCTTAACAAAAGTATGACGTGTCGCAATCATTAAATTGTCTTTAGATTAAGAGTCTCAATTATTAATTAATTTCTGCATAAATGACTTTGTTAATTAATGTTATCTTTATAAGCATTTATTATTTCCGCATTTACAATTATTAACATTTAATGTTGATAATAAAAAGAAGAAAAAAAATAAATTTTTATGAAATTATCGAGATGTTACATGTGGTATCAGAGCTCATGTTCGAACTCTACGCCTAAAAAGGCCCAAGAAACACACAACAGAAATTTTCTGACTACGAAAAGTTTTACTAACTCAAGTTAAATTATTGTTATATACAGAAAACTACTTTAAGTTACAGGTATGGAAGGATCAGTTGAACGTATGGAGGACAGATTTCCACCAAACAGCCATAGTACGGGACTGCAATTTGAAGGAGGATTCCATGGCAATCTGAATGACAATTCATGAGAGTGGTTACGTGCTTTTCAAGAATTGAAAGCAGAGATAAGATTAGTAAAGCAGGACAATGAGAGAATTCTGAGAACACAAGAGGAATTAAAGCAAGTACTATTCGATCAATACCCAACAGATGAACAAGATAGAGAAGTTGAACATACTTCCATAACTGAAGACTTACCTTATGAGGGCAAGAGTAAGCAAGTAAAAACCGATGATGAAAACAACAGCTCCACATCAGCAGGAACTGCCAAGCATCGACGTAAAAAGAAACGTGACTATTCTAGTGATAGTAGTAAAGGAGATTCCAAGCCAAAGAGAAAAAGTCGTAAACAATATGAACATATATCTGGAGAGTTCAAAAATATCAAACCCCCAACTTTCAATGGTGAAACTAAGAGGGGAGAGATAGCTGAAGCATGGTTGTCCGACATGAAAAAGTATTTTCAGATCTATGATTACTCAGAATCTTTAAAGGCAAAATGGCAATTTTTAACCTAACCGGGAAGGCAAATATTTGGTGGCAAGACCTCAAAAGAGTAAAGAGAATAAAAGATAGAGATTTGAGTTGGAGTACTTTTAAAAGATACTTCAAAAATAAGTTCTTATCCAAACAGTATTATGAAGAAAAATCCAAAGAATTTTATGATCTAAAGCTGGGAACGATGAACATGAAAGAATTGAACAACAAATTTTTGAATTTGCTAAGGTATGTGCCATACCTGGTGGAAGAAAACTGAAGGTTCAAAGATACATGAGTTGCCTACCCTTCAAAATCAACGACGTAATAGAGTACAATAACCCAAAAATGTTAGAAGAAGCAACGAGGAAAGGAACTTTTTGTTTTGATCAGAACAAGAAAAGAGAAGGAGTATCTAACTGGAAAAGTCATAAACCTAGTAACTTTGAGCAGAAAAAGAAAAATTTCAGGTTTAGTGGAAATTCTGGCTTCCAAAAGAAAAAATTTCCGAATCGAAATTTTCAAGGGAACAGTTACATAAATAATCAGTAGCAGAAATTTACAACCCCCAGAAATGTTCCCAATGTTGCCAGAACCAATGATCAGAAGCCACCTATAAAATGTTTTGAGTGTCAAGGTCCTCATTATGCCTCAAATTGTCCCCTTAGGAAGCAGACAACTAACCATATTCACTACATACAATCTGAAGCTATTGTAGGAGATTTGGCAAGAGAAGTACCCAGAATTAATGCAACATTAGACAATTGGCAAGCAAACCATCAAGTCTCAATGGTAGAGGTTGAAGGTATGCTACAAAACCATCCAGTTTCTATTTTGATTGATCTAGGTGCTAGTTTGAGTTATATCTCACCAGATATTGTAGAAAGATGTAAGTCGAAAACAGAAAAATTCAATAAATTCTGGTTAGTTAGACTAGCAACAGGGACAAAAATAAAAGTTTCTACTTTCGTGGAAAATTGTGCTTTATCTACGAATCAGTTAAAAACACAAATCAAGTTAAATGTTTTACCTTTAGGATCATATGATATCTTAATCAGTATGGACTAGTTAGAAACCCATCATGTCATTCTAAATTGCTATGAGAAGATTTTTACATGTCTAATTGACGAAGGAGAAGCAGTAGAAGTAAAAGGTATTCCAAGAAAGACATCACTTAGACAGATTTCAGCTATGCAAGTCAAGAGAGCAGTTAGAAAAGAATGTCAATTGTTTGCAGTAAATGTAGTGAATGATGAGTTGACTACTACATAAGACAAACTGAAATTAGAAGACATACCTGTCTTAAATGATTTCCAAGATGTTTTTCCTGAAGAGATTCCAGGATTACCTCCAAAAAGAGATCTAGATTTTACTATTGAATTAATACTGGGTGCTGTGCCAAATTCCAAAGCTCCATACAGGATGAATATAATAGAGCTGAATGAGTTAAAATCTTAGTTGAAAGAACTGATTGATAAAAAGTATATAAGACCCAGCATGTCTCCTTGGGGAGCACCGGTCATTTTTGTTAAGAAGAAAGATGGCACCTTATGGCTTTGCATAGATTATCGTCAACTGAATAAAATGACAATCAAGAATAGATTCTCGTTGCCCTACATTGACGATCTATTTGATCAACTGCGCGGAGAAATGATATTCTCATAAATTGATTTACGATCAGGATATCATCAAGTTCGTGTGAAGGATGAAGACATTTTCAAAATAGCCTTTAGAACTCGTTATGGACATTATGAGTTTGTGGTCATGCCTTTTGGGTTGACTAATGCCCTGGCAGCATTTATGTGCCTAATGAATAAGATTCTGGACAAATACTTGGATAAATTCACCATCGTGTTTATCGATGAAATTTTAGTATATTCTAAGAGCAAGGAAGAGCATGATGAACATCTTCATATCATTCTACAAGTTCTGAGAGATGACCAGTTATATGCTAAGTTCTGTAAATGTGATTTTTACAAAGACAAGATTGAGTACTTAGGACACATAATGTCTAAGGAAGGAATTGCAGTTGACCCCGCTAAGATAAAAGCCATTAATGAATGGCCAGTCCCTAAAGATGTGTCGGATGTGCGATCATTTATGCGTATTATTGGATATTACAGAAAATTCATTGAAGGGTTTCAAAAATTGCAAACCCCATAATGTCCTTGCAGAAGAAAGGAAAGAAGTTTGTATGGGTGCAAAAGTGCGCCGACAGTTTTGAAAAGTTGAAAGAATTACTGACTACATCGCCTATTTTGAGGATTGCAAATCCTACTAAAGATTTTGTAGTATGTACAGATGCATGTAATGACAGACGTGGAGGAGTCCTAACACAGGAGGGACATGCTGTAGCCTATGAATCTAGAAAGCTGAAAATACATGAGAAGAATTATTCTACTTATGATCTGGATTTATTAGCATTAATTCATGCTTTGAAAATGTGGCGTCACCACTTTATTGGCAGAAAATTTACCTTAATGATAACATGGGGCTGAAATATTTACTAGATCAGACAAATTTCAATGCGAGACAAGCTAGATGGCTAGCTTTTCTAAGGGAATACGACTTTGAAATTCAGCGCATTAGAGGGAAAGATAACAAGGTTGCCGATGCGTTAAGTCTTAATGGAAGGATAAATTTCATTGCAGCCATCAAAGTAGTCTCTACATCATCTTGGTACAAAACTCAACTGAGTTGTTGTGGAAGCATAAACCCAAGGACTTGAAGAGCAAGAGAGTTTTGAAACAAAGCACAGAAGCAAAGGGGTTTGGAGTTCAAAGTATTGAATAAAACTTGGGTTAAATGTGGCAAGCTTTTAATTATCGGTTAACATGTCTGTTGCAGTTATTATGTTAGTCCTTGATTGCAGAGATATAAATTTGCTTAGTTATTTCCTCTATAAGTTCTCAAATTCAAAATGTGCTTCAAGAGATCTTGAAATGATGCAAACATCAAAGCATTTTCTGCCAGCAACAGTGATTCAATTTCTTCAACAAGAATAAATTATCAAGTTGCCAAGGTTTTAGGTGTCATGGAGTCTATCTTGATCCTATAGATATATGGTTGTAATCTCAAACCATTTGAGATTTGTGTGGGTTTCGATTGTGATATAGGATATGGACATTTTTTTTGTATGGGAGCCTTATAGCATCAAGATTATTTTGTTGTATTGTATGTGGTATACTCATACGAGGATTGTTACAGGGAACTCCACCATTCAAAATGTGATGTTTTCCACTAATTTACCCCAACAAACAGAGCTAGTTTGATTGAATACAAATCCCATCCATTCTGGGGTCAGCGGTACTATCCTTCACATGAGCATCGTGAAATTCCTTAGTGTTGTGATTGTGAGCTTATGGAACCAAGAAACATGTGCATGAACTAAAGTAATTATCGATGGTCTCGCCCCTTTTTCTAGATTCTCTACTGCAGGGGATTGTTTAGATTACAAAATAGGTGTTCTCGTATTCATTGGAGGTTTCTAAGTTTTATTATCGTACTGTGATGGCTCAAGAGGAAGTTCATAAGTTTTTCAAGATTGTAAAATTTGTAGTGTCCTCAATAGAGACCAGGTTTGAAATTGAATATAAATCCTAGAAAAGGAATTCGATGATATTCTCATATGCATCAAAGGAAGATCCCCTAATTGTTTCTTTAGGGGAGTATTGTTAAAATATGGGTGTAGATGATGAGGAATAGAATTATCCCATTAATCACAGTAAAAGAGTGAGGAGAAACAAATTTTTAGAACAAGGATAGATGGCATAGGAATCAATACATGCATCCCAATTGGCATCAGATCATGGCTTCAAGAATTCCATTGATGCAAATAGACCAAAAAGAAAACATACCAAAAACTTATCTGACCAAAGAACGTTATTACGACTAATTCAACTCAAAGGACCATAGAACCTAAACAAAACCCAATGAACAATTTTACCTATGTAAGAGGTATCCAATTGCAAAATCCTATAGTTGGGGAAGAGCACTATAGTTATGAGGATCCAAGTCTTACTGACTTGATAAAGCATGGGGCTCCTCTCCTCAAGACTACAATTTTGAACTCATATAATAATCTACAGATAAATATATATTGTCTTGAGGAGCTCCTCTCCTCAAGGCTACAGAGCAATATATATTTTCAATTAACAAGCATCAACCAAACATCATAAAAATTTTAAATTTTCAAAAATTTAGATTCAATAACATAAAATTTTGGTATTTTTCTATATTTCAAATTTTCTTCTTTTTGTCCAATTCCTAGCCAGCATGGCCATGAAGTATTTCTCCATGAGTTGTTATCCAAATTTATGTTGGAATGATGTGGCAACAACATATTTTTACCCATGTAAGCATGTTACTGTCTTTGGAAATTGAAGAGAGCCCAACATGAAAAGACTTCGTTTTTTCAGCTAGTTGTAGAATCCAAGAGAATAATAAATTAGTTGGTTAGATAAAGTTTCAGGTAAAGTTTAGAAAGATTGCATAGATTGAATTAAATAGAAAAATAACTTGTGCTTTATTTTCATAGAATACATCATGCAACTAATGCTTAAAGTTTGGGTTTTGGTTACACAACAGAGCTTGCTTTGTTGGTAGAAGGACTAGGCAATGGATCAGAGGCTACCATAGAGGAATATGTAGTAGAGCATGCAGAAAGCATAAAGGAAATTGTAGAGCAGAAACAAGAAGCCCAAGTAATTCACTTATTTGGGATTGAGGATAAGGAATCATGGATAGCAAAGCTAGCTTCTGATATGGAATCAGAACAAAAATTGTCTAGATATGGAAGCCTGAAATTGTCTAGAGTTGGAAGCCAGCTTGAGCATCAATCGTTATACCCTTTATTAATTATAGAGAGAAGCACAGTGGAGAAAGTGGCTCTTGGTGACAATTCAGCCAAGGTTGCAGGTTGTGGTGATATAATCATGGATAGAGCTAAGATTGGAGATGTTCCAGGTGTTAGAACAAATCTTCTTTCACATTACACACACAAATAAAAAGGTGAAACTCTAGCCGAATCAATGGAGATGGAACTAGAAAGGTGAACATGCCATGTTTTGTTTTAGCTGCAAACTAAGTATAATTTTCTTGAATATGACCCTTTTGAAGCCCGAATGACTGAACCAAAAGAGCATAATGATACAGGGGACCCCTCATTTTAAAATCCTATTAATGTTGAACCATCTAATTCCCAACAAATTGATTAGGGATATCCTGAAAATGATATTCCTAATTTTGAAATTCATGATGATCATGTACCTCAAGCCCTCATCAGTCAACTTGTGGTCTCTTCCACTTATGTTATTATTGATGTAGTTTTTCAGTTAAAGAAGAAGCTACAGAAAATCAAAAGAAAACAAGTAGAGGCCAGGGAGTAAGCTATTTTCGGCCAATATATTAAAACAAAAAATGAGCAACTTAAAGCCTAGAGCAGGAAGCTACAATGCAGAAATGAGAAGTTGTTTGTTCAAAATAAGAAATTTTGCAAGAAATTTAGGAAATGGAGTACAAAGGATAAGACATATCTTGCTCATATCAAGTTGCTGAAGAAGAGGCTCCAAGAACAAAGAGACAGAGCAGAAAGGAACTTCAATATCTTGGATAATATAGCATTTCTCAAAAAGAGACAGAGCAGAAAGGAACTTCAATATCTTGGATAATATAGCATTTCTCAAATATTATGGTTTTGGTGCAATTTTGAAATTCCTCCACAATTGTAAAGGTGACAGAAGATTGTTTACATGAGGAAATGTAAATGAACCGGCGTGGGGGAATGTTGGGGTGATTATTTTGCATGATTCATCACCTGATCACCTAGTTTTTGGCTTCTTTACATTAAGCTATGACATCTATTCATCATATATACTGCCTATTTTCTCATATTCATAAAGCCTATAACCCAAGCAAGTATAATAAGGTATTATAATGCTTATTTTTCTCAAATTCCTTTGATTTAATCATTTAGATAAGATGTTGAAAATCATTATGCTCACTCAGTTCAGTTTTTGCTAACCGAGTTCAGTTATAGTTATGATTTTGAAGGTTCTCATATCTACATGCGTCCTATTGAGAAACAGGCACATAGGTTTTGTAGATTGAAGGACCGAGATGGTTGTAAGCTATCAAATTCATACCTAGGTCATTCAGAAGAAGTGTGGATCAATTTTCAATGATTCAGTCAAAGTTGCCAGAATTTCTAGACAGTCAACTTCCGCCTTTATTTGCGAGCAAATGGAGCTGAATTTTGAAATTTGGGGACATGGGTTTTGTGCAGAGATAGCCCATTTAGGTCCATGCTAGATAAATTAGAGAAATTCGTAACGGTTTGGGAGGAACCCATGATTTTCAAAAGTTGCATTTCCCAGATTTCGTGGTTTTACGGGTTTCCAGTTCAAGCTTTCAGAGCTTGCATGTAGTATTTAATGATATATCCAGGTTCCTTACTGCTAGATGAGTCAGCTGAGAACACTTTTAGTGACATTCAAAATGTTTTGGCATTATATATTCATACTATTTTTGGAAAAAGATAATTCTAGGTGTGCAGAATCCACTGTAAGAATCAGAGCTAAATTTTTTTGAACTACTCACTAAATCTGATTCGGGACTTTTGTCAAACACTTCTACTACCACTATTGTGTTCCCTTGAAATATATTTTTGAGTTTTATGTGTATTTGTACTGACGTTTGCACATTATATCATGGTGATTCTTTTAAGTTTTAACATAGAATCCACATCAAATACTTACTAGTGTATTTAATACCCAAAATCACTCATAGTAAATGCATACTAAAACTAAAAATTTAACTAGCTGCTACAACAGGATGATAGAAACCACTAACTCGGCTTTTATATTGATAAAATTAGACCTGATTACAACCATAGATGCCCTCCTAGTGGCACAATGTAGCTTGTAGGTGATGGTATGAGTTTGTAGCTCCTTATTGACAGTCATACGACCCCTCTGTTTTTGCTTGATTCGCTGAGTTTGACCCAGCTCCAAGAAGGCTAATATTGATAAGGGATGGCAGCAAAAAATTCAACGAAGATATCCCTAATTCTGATCAACTCTTTACAACGATGTATGGCAATAAGACGCCTACCCAAACCCCCTGCTAAGTAACGCATAATGGTTGTAACTGTTTACGCACTCGCATAGACCACAAACAATGTACTCAACCTGCACTTAGGATCCGATTTAAATGTAAATTCTAACATCTAAGAACCTCGGCATACTTGCAGCCCCCTTTTGGGTAAAATGACCCCCTTTTTGTTGATCCGACGTGCCCCCTTTTTGGGTAAAATGACCCCTCTGTTTTTGCGTCATTCACTGAGTTTAACCCAACTCCAAGAAGGCTAATATTGATACGGGATGGCAGCAAAAACTTCGAAGAAGATGTCCCCAATTCTGATGAGCTCTTTACAATGATGTATGGCTATAAGATGCCTACGCAAACCCCCTCTTATGTCACCCATAATGGATGTAACTGTTTGTGCAGTCCCATAGACCACAAAGAATGTACTCAAACTGCACTTAGGATCCGATTTAAATGTAAATTCTGACATCTAAGAGCCTAAGCATACTCGCAGCCCTTTTTGGGTAAAACGACCCCCTTTTTGTTGATCTGTCGCGGTGGAAAGGGAATACTAACATAAATTATCAATAGCTATTGCCTCACGAAATGTGTCCTTCTTACATGCCCAGTGGTCTCACTTTAGGCCTATTTGACAGTAAAAATGGTTAGCCAACTCAAGGACTCAAAGCATCCTCAAGAGCCGAGATGCATCCTCTCTATTTTTTCCTCCACGATTTGATCAAACTGATGTGCTTCCCTCCTATACCAGTGAATCTCAGTGCATAAATGAGGTTCGACCTTCTCAACAATATGTAGCAGTAGATATCAAAGATGTGGATGAATATGTGTATTGTGCCTTCCGAAAATAAGTATGCCCTCCAAAAACTTTACAAATCCCCACGGATCTATAAACATTTCGATAAACTCTGAACCTAGAGTTTATTTGAATTTTTGTGTGACCTCATTATGTTTCCCTCACTGTCCCTTTTTTATGGAGCCTCATCACATTAACCTCAACATACCTCTCTCCAAAAATTGTTATTGCGATTTCACCCACCCAAAGAAGCTAAACACTTTATTTCTAGTTTGATTGAATATGTCATTTGGTATGTATGTTAATAAGTAATAATAAAAACATATAAATTCTAATACTTTTTTAATCATGGTTTCTCAAGTAATGTTTGGTTGGGATTCCATTATTACTTCAAAAAATTCTGAAAATTCATTATGGTATGTATGTTAATAAGTAATAATAAAAACGTATAAATTCTAATACTTTTTTAACCATGGTTTCTTACGCAATGTTTGGTTGGGATTCCATTATTACTTTAAAAAATTCTGAAAATTCATAATGGATCATAATATTTGAAATTAAATGAATGCTTAAATTATGTTGCCTATAATTTTAAAAGGTCTTAATTAGAAAAATATCAATAGAGATTGTGATTCACTATTATAAGCAATAAATTAACTTTATTCTATTAAAGTTACATATACAAATTTTTTTATGCATAAAAACATTATTCATTCATTAAATTTTCCAATAATACCATGAAAAAAAAATACCAAAATTTACAATTAATGTGATTCTAAGACTGCAAAATAATTTTTCAAAGACTTTGTCGAATAGGTAAATGAACACAACTTATTAAGTCATTGGCAAGAAATACAATTCATAGGAAATCATTTGTGGATGCAATTTTTTCGTCGTCTTATCCAAACCCCACACCACATTTCCATTTTCACCCAAAATTTACACACACACTGCTTCTTCTATTGTTTTGTATACCTAACCTTGATCCTCTAATGAAAAAATAGGTTATATTGTTGAGATTCAAAGTTTAAGCAACCTAACATGAGGCCAAATTTAAATATTCTAATTCATAACTTGTCATTCTTACCCAAAGGAATTTGAATTTCATTATGAACATTAAAGAGAGAGTATATAAGTGTGTATATCAAATACACCTTCTTCTTCAAAGGATTTAAAATCTCATGATTAAAGTGAATGAGCATAAATAATATGTAATAATATTATGCAAAAGTGAGCATATAAGTTGAAAATCATAAACTACAACATGCTTAGAGAGAAACAATGATGGGTAGGTTGTTTTCCAACTCATAAATTAATTTATGGGTTAAAAAATTTTCTCTTCTTCATTGTAATGGCTAGATGGGAAGTATCAGATTTGAACTCCAATGATGCATAATCCTTCGCCCACCTCTACAAGGTCCTCCAAATTCTATCCAATGCGTCTTTATCCATGGAAACAATTGCAATTATATAGTCAATTTGCAAGCCCCCCAAAAATTTCAATCAGCATGAATGCAATTTCCAATCGACACCAATTTAGAGTGTTAATAAATGACCCAAACTCACATTTTAGATCTCATTCAAAAGTAATGGCCTCTCAGACCGAAATAAACCCCCCCACCCTTCCCGCCAAAGTAAAAAATTTGGTGTCAATTTAACATTTCATGGCACTGGTATGGAATTATCTCAAAGTAATGAGGGTAAATCCATGACATGGAACTCACAAATGTCGGCCAATCATTAATCGTTCCCCATTTTGGAGGTCGATTGCATATCGCCATGACTATGGATAGTGGATTCTAGGTCAGTCGCATATCGCCATGACTATGGATAGTGGAGGAGTACATTAATCGACGTGTTGAAATTTAGTACATGATGGAACCACCGTATAGGGTTTTAGTTTTTTAATTGGTCGTAGTACGAATTAGATCATGTTTGATATTGTTTTATTAACATTAATACATTATAATGTTTTTTTATATATGTGTATTGGTTTATATATATATTGTTAATATTTGTGTGCAAATATATTGTTATATATATGTTGGTTTAGTATAATATATGGTATGTTTTGTAATATTATATGCTAATATGGATGGCATATCATATGTTATAATTTTGTGTTATTATATTGTATGTTTTTAATATGGTATCATGTAATATTATAATATATGTTTTGTAATAATATAAAAAAACTATATTGTAAATTTTTATATATTATAAATTTTTAATTTTAATTAATTATCAAACAAAATGACTATGGGGATATTGGTTGACGTAGCATGGTTAGGATTGAGTTCATGTGAATTGAGTCTATAATTTTGAGTGCACATGATGACAACAATATTGCACCTACAGAAGAGGTTTGAGGCCAACAAACACATCCAACAACATATGGAGCTTTAGGGACCTCATTGGATGTCTTGAAAGAAGAAAATGTTGTTGAGTAACACAAGGGATATCTCATGAATCCATCTGCAGTGTTACACTTTATTAAATTTAAACACTGTAGATGGACTTAGAGGTCTCTGAATCCATCTACAGTGTTTAAATTTAGTAAATCGTAACAATTCATTATGGAAAATAATTGTGTCACTCGGGTCTCTAAATCCATCTACAATGTTACAATTTACTAAATTTTGACACTGTAGATGGATTCAGAGCCCCCAGCTCTAAATCCATCTGCAGTGTCAAAATTTAGTAAATTGTACAAATTCATTGTCAAAATTGTAATTTTCCACTGTCGTGGTGACACAACTAAAAAAAATAACATAAACAACTAATTCATATTCTTAGTCATTGTTAGCTAGTCATATTTGTATTCTTGTGATTGAATTAGTCGTCTATGTTAGTCATTTTTATTTTAGTCACTTGTTATCTAGTCATATATTTTATCACGTGACTAAATTAGTCATTTTTAGTTGCCTCACTTAAAATTTCTCAATTTTGGTCATTTATCCCTTGAAAAAACTGTGGTGACTAACTTTTTTAGTCTCCTAGTCACTTATCTCTCATTTTGTACTAGTGATTGGAATCATTTTGACATACATTGAAGTTTTCCATTATATTTTAAATATCTTACAATTCTAGTTGTTGTCATTGTTTACTGTTTTTTTCTTAATCCAATATGTCTCCAATGGTTGTTCCAATCTCTTCAACCTTTAACACCTTTATTTAAACATATATTAAATGGTTGAATTTTAATCACATTCTAAGTGTTCTCTTTCAATGCTGCCTCATGGTTGAAGAATGCAGTTATTTCTTAAGCACCAGATTCCTTTGAATTGGAAATCTTCAGCAATATTGTCAACGATGTGCTGGGTGTACGATACGTGCATTAAGTAGAATTCTCAAATGCGAAAATCGTATGTCTAGCATCCCCTACAGTTTCGTGCGAGAAAATATATGATTAATGGAAGCTTACATTAAAATTTTAAAAATACCAAAGATTAAATGAATGTTTCAATACAAACTTGATTTTAATGTATGGTTACATTAATCTGGCAGGAAACGAGAGGGCATGCAAAGACCTATGCCCTTCGCAGTTGAGGATTATGCATAATGCCTGTATCATACAAGCAACGCACCATTGACAAAAAGACTGGAGATTTCCAATTCCCAAGAAACTGTGACTATGAAATAGCTGCATTCTCCAACGATGATCCAACATTGAAAACAAACAAGTTGAATGTTATATTTTGAAAATAAAGGAGATAAAAGGACAAAGGAGTTAATATGTGTCCAAGGAGCTAATATTTTAATTTTTTTTAAATAAATGAGTTAGAGGACAAAAAACAAAGCAGTTAATATGTGTCCAAGTATTTTGGTCGGCATGACAAAAATCACTTGTATCTTTCATTAATGTGTCCAAGTATTTTTGTTGGCATGCAAAGAAGCCAAGGTGTGTTTCATTATATAGAAGTAGTTGTGAAACCACCGGCGTTTTCATTCAGGTAGTTATACTTGTTGTTAATGTCTAGTGCAGTGTTGTGCAATACCATGAAATTCACTGATTGGTTTTATATCTTATACACAGTAGGTAAGGCTGCAAGAGACAAACTAAGATTAATTATTTACAAGTATTGAAGAAGAAGAATTAACCGACATTTCATGTTCATAAACACATTGACTAGATTGAGTATTTTCCATTACTCTAGTGTAAGTAAGGACAACCACCATCACAACGAAATCATATAGTGCTTATTGTTTGAAATACTAAGCTCTACCTCGTTGATATATACATAGGAACAATTTTGGGGACTCTTTGCCACATCTGGTTTGGCAATAGTGATTACATTATTGATTTTTATTGTGCGGAGCAGATGTAGTAAATCTAGACTAGTTAGATTAGCATATCCTCCATCATGGTTCATCTGGCCATGTTGAAGACATGGAACATATAATTCTGAAAATGCAAATGTAAGTTTTGAAGAGCGCAAAACACCTGATGCAACCGTAATTGAACGATGCTAATGTTAGCTGCCTCTTAGCCTGCCTCTCATCATTATAGTATTATATAACTATACATTTGGATTCACACTCTTCATCATTGTTAATTGATCTGTTTCACATTAATATGCTTAAGCCTTCAAGAATTTCGTTGCCTACAAGATGATATTTCGTAGAAAAAGATTTCATGAATATCTGAATAAACGTATCTTTCTAACCAACCGGTTGCTATCTATTTAGGATCTCGCTTCTCACTTTCTGCGAATTCCTCTTCCTTCTTGTCGAACCACTCTTGGATCTCTGGTTTTGTCGGGTGTCACATCATATCCTCTTTTCTTCTTCCTTAGGGTCCCGGCAACAGAACCATTTGTTGACGTAGTGTCTTTCGACAGGGGTTCACTTCATACTGTCGCCAACAAACTATCAACCCAAACTCCCTTATACACCGGCCCGGAAAGGTGTAAGCCTTCCCAGCAACACTTGCGGAGCAAGTGCAGTCTCACCCAAGGTGGACAAGGGGGTTGCTGGAACCAAGTTTCCGTAGTGATGTAGAGCATACGCACACATTACCTTCGCACTAACCAGAGATTATAACATTCATAACATACAATTAACTTATTATTCGCATCATTCATACTTATCCAGATTACAACATATTCACATTAATCAACAGAAAACATTCACATAACCCATTATTCATCATCACATCATTGCATAAAGACAGAATTCATGTCCTAACCGAACGTCTCCATTCATTCATCAAACCTGTGGAATTAACCTTGCAGAAACCGTCAATACATCATGTTGCAGATACAAAACCAAACCCAAGATATAGGATCAATCTCCAAAACTTCGATCCCCTTTGGCTTACAATCCTACTCTACTTATATGCTTTTATCTTATCACAAAGTGGTCCACATGACTGACTCAACTAATCTAACAATTATTGCGCTCCAAGGGTCCTTCTTCCGCAGAATGACCCTTTCGCACCTGTTGGCTTCTGCACTTCCTGCAGATCTATCCCGTGCCAACATAGCCGCAAACATTTGTGCAACTATTTGGTAGATGGCCTTGCAATTCAATGGAAAACCTAATGGGTAACATAAGGGTCGTATAGCCCCTAATATTGAAATGAAAGGGATAAAATAAGTGAATTCAAGACCTTTTCCATCATGATGATGGTCCTGGAATAAAATTTGGGTAGTCAATTTGTCCACAACAAGTTCCAAAACAATTAGTTCAAAATGGATGATAAAAAAATAGAAAGTGAAAATGAATTTCGAAATGCTAGCCCAACTCATTTATAAAGTATCATGTCGAACTTGAAATGGCCTATTATGGAGATCAAGAGCTTCCTTTTTTTCATCATCACCACCAAAATCCTACTCCCATCCACTTCCATTTGGTTCACTCCATTTATCATCATCCACACATTTCATGGTATCTATGCACTAGTTGTATGCTGTAAGAGGATTGGTTCCCACAAAATGGTTCTGAGATCCTTCTCCAAGTCTTCCCACATCTATTACAACTCGCCAAGAGGGTCATCTCAGGATACCCTCAACATACTTTAGCTCCAGAACCTTTAAATAACACCAAACTGTTGCTACAGGAGGTTTTACGTTGGGGAATTTATTACTATTATGAAGATACAGTTAGGAATGTTGATGTTCAAATTTCATCTAAGTGTGCCCTGAATTTCATTTAAGGGTTGTTACAGCTAAACATTACTATTGTTTGGGGTTGAAATTATGCCTAGATATTCATTTTCTAGGGTCGTTTATGCCCAAACGATTGTTGACCAACGCGACTCCAGTCGACAGGGGTTCCACTTTACTATCGACCCATGCTGCAGTATTCCTGAGCACCGGTCCGGGCAGGTTTTATCCCGCCTAGCAACACCTACAGAGCAGATGAGGTCTCACCCGAGGCATCCAGGAAGAGCAAATGGAACCATGTTTACACCGAGGAAGGAGGAGGGTTGCGGCTATACGAACTAACTCTATTGCAACACTAAACAAGGATCTCAAACGTTTGACATGTATTCATAATGCATTATTCGATCGTAACATTCATTATCATAGCAGTAGTAACAGTAAAGCAACATTGCATCAAGGAAACATAGCATTATTCATGAAGTGTGACATTGCATTACCATAAAAAACAGAAAGAACCCAGGAACTGCACCAGAACATTTTCATCATATCATATTATCACTGCAAAACCTTAGATACAATATTTCTTCAAAGATCAGGTCTCAGCAATATCTCACAGATGTGCAGAAACAACCCAAACATGCACTTATCTTCGCCTTATATTCTACTCCCCTCAATACCTACGACTCCTATCTATATATAGGCTTCCGCCATTACAATGCTTGTCCACTTACTAACAACTTCCTAATCGACATTTGGACAAGTAACCCAATATCTAACTAAATTGGTACAAAACCAACCAAAAACCCGCATTCTGCGGTATAACTGACTCAACATTACATAATATGTGGTCCAAATGACCCCAAACCCGCATTCC
Source organism: Larix kaempferi (assembly GCA_027924585.1). Lineage (NCBI taxonomy): Eukaryota > Viridiplantae > Streptophyta > Pinopsida > Pinales > Pinaceae > Larix > Larix kaempferi. Next base: position 4,721,572 of record BSBM01000854.1, read on the forward strand.
ACGGTACAATTGACCTAAAATACATAACTAATCTTCCGCTCATCGCCATTCGCGTCATCTTCTTACCATTTGCGCCGTCTTCTTTCCTTATCGTAGCATCGGAGATGCTGCGATAACACTCTACCAAACCGCCTGCCAATAGGCCCCCAACACAATCTTGTGGCTCGCCCACGAGCCACTTCAACTGCTTGACATAGTACATGCCGTCATTTTTACTTTGAATCCTCATACAACTATTCAACTATTCTTGTTGTCGGGATCGCGTGGTATTGTCCTACTCCTTCTGCTACACTGATCATCGTCTCGCTATTATGTAAGTCTTACCCAAAAGTGGGCATCCCCCGACTTACTGTCATGTATGTCTCAAATTTTTCCTCCAGTCTCAAGGAATCTGATGCAGACTGAGGAGAATTTTATGAACAATGCTGAGGTGCGAACCAGGAACCAGGCCACCGGCTCTGGCAAATCTATTTCGCACCGGTTAGCACAAGTTACAGGGACCCGGGGGCAATGACCCCCCCTTTTTGTGTGGTCGCAGGGACCACGAGACTTCGAACAATCACCAACTGCCTAGACATCTCAGATGAAACTTCATGCTTGTAACCCCAGGGTATCCGAGGCACAGCCTGCTCCAGGCGCTCATGCACACTCATCGTTCGAGCCCTCAACACACTTGGTGTGCTACCACACGAAATAAAATGGATTATTTCCACAGCCTCCTTGGAATTCCTAACTTAACAAAATACCAGAACCTTGCGTAGCATAACCTTTCTTAACTAAAACAATCTCTGTGTGCTGACTCCCCACAGGTCCTCTATTTATACAGCGCACGATGTCATCCATCGGCCTCAACAAGTCGTTGCACCACCAGCTCGCACCCCAGAATAATCATAAGTCATCGTGTGCCAATTATCCTAACGGTGGATGAATCGTACCTTTGCCTAGTTTCCTTCATGCAGAAACGTGCGAAGCATTTCCTGGGCCATGTCGGCATGGTGGATACTTCGTGCCAACCATGTGGACCATCCTGGTAAGTACAATCGGCCATACTGCCTCGGTGTATCCCTAAGCCCAACCAGGCTGTCATCTGTCATGATCGACTGGATTAACAAGCATATCCGTCAAAGCAGAAGAAAGTCCCACCGTCATCATGATTTCGGATGTGACCCAAGCGCAACATTCCTAGGTTTTGCTAACAACTCCAACCTTGCAGTAGAAGCCTACCTGCTTCCGCATTCCATCCATGGTGGTGCGACATGGCTTCAACCTATGACCATTTACCAGCTTGGGGAGCAGGGAGGATTTTGCTGCAAGGTTGGAGGCCCAATCAACATTCCATCCATGGTGGATTGATTGGGCATACAAAATCCATGGCCCATTTGTCGAACAGTTGCAACGTTATCTGAGGCATTAGCGGCATCTCATCACGTCTGGATGGTTTGCCAGTTCGATGACAAACATCGCAGGACCACGCATAGTCTGTCGCATCATTATGCTGTGTAGGCCACCACAGCCCCGCACGCAACACATTCCTAGCCGTCGCCCGACCGCCATAGTGTCCTCTTGCTACTCCTCCATGTGGTTCAGCGAATATTGGCATTTACTCATGCGGCAAGACACATCTACGCAATATCTCATCAACGCCCATTTTATACAACTCTCCTGCGATTAGCTAGATGTCTGCAGCCTTGACTACCAATTTCTTCTTCTGACTGGTGGTGAACTCGTCTAGTGCAGTACCTGTTGTCGGAAACTAGAGGATGTCATCAAAATAGTCATCAGTGATGCCAACCTTAAATAGTTGTGCATCCGACAACTTGTCTTCAATATTGGTTGGTTCTTCCCCTATATCAATATGCGATAGATGATCAGGACCGACATTCAACTGGCCTGGCTTCACAATGACTTCAAAATCGAACTCCTGAAAAAGAAGTAGCCAATGGCATATATTCCCCCCCAACATAGGCTTATTGACTAGGTATTTCAACGTGGAATGGTCAGTGAACATTTTAAAGTGCCCACACAACAAATAGTGCCTGAACTTCTGCATCGCGTAAACCATTTCCAGACCCTCCCGCTTAGTGGTGGTGTAGTTGCATTTAGTGGACGACAACTTCCAACTAGAGAAAGCAATGGGTTGATCAAGATCTCCTTCACCGGGCTTAGCCAATACTACTGCCAATTTGATTGATGAGGCATCGACATGTACATGGAACTCCTTACTCCAATCCGGAAATACCAGTATTGATGACGAAGTCATCTTCGTCTTCAGTGTGTCGAACCTATCTTGACATTCCGGAGTCCATTGAAATAGTGCATCTTTCTTTAGCAATTTCTCCATAGGGGCGATGATCACTGCATATCCCTTGATGAACTTGCGATAATACCCTGTATGCCCTAGAGTCGCTCGTAACTGCTTAACAGTGGTCAGTGGTTGCAAACTCAAGATGAGCACAATCTTAGCCAGATCGACCAACAACCCTTGCTTACACACAATATGACCCAACAATATCCCAAATGGTGCAAAAAAAATACATTTCTTCAAGTTCAACGATATTTGGTGCTATCGGCATCGCTCAACCATTGACCGCAGATTGGCCAGATGATCGTGGATCAACCCATAAATTGTCCAATCATCCATGTATACTTGCAAAAACTTCTGAATAAAGTCTTTAAATGCAGCAACAACGACCCGAAAAAATATCGCAGGTGCATTCTTCAAACTAAACGGTATTACAGTGTACTGAAAGCAGCCCCATTCAGTAACGAAAGTTGTCTTATGGAGATATTCTTTGGCAATGCGAATCTGATGGTAGCAAGAGAAACCATTGGTGAATGAGTACATCTCCTGGCCGCCCACCCCTTTAAGTACTTCGTCAGTAAACAGGGTCAGAAAAGGGCCATGCAAGGAGGCATCATTTAACTTCCACAAGTCAACACAAATGCGCACCTCACCAGTTTTCTTGTCCTGCACTACCATAGGACTGATCCATTCGAACTCTTCCACTGGTTCAATAATACCAGCATCCAACATACGATCAAGTTCCGCCTTGACCTTTTCCTTATGTCACGAATTCAGCCGATAAGGTCGCTGTCTGACTGGCTTAGCATCTAGTTTTAAAGGAATCCTCATCTCCCCTAAATCACCCAGGATCCCCTTCATATAAGAAAACTTCATAGGAAACAAGTCTTGAAACTCATGGAGTGAATCAGTGACCTTACTCATCATCTCGCCATCCCTATAGTCCCCAACATTTGCAAACTTGGGAGTGGCCTATGTGCCGATATTGAGCTTACAAAGCTTCAATGGTTGACTGAACGGATTACTTGGTGCAGGAGGTGGTATCACATCGCGACTTCCTACAGACTCGGGAATGTTGACATTCCGGGGATTGTCCTCATCCTCTGGCCCACCGATGATGTTGAAGCATTCCATGAGAGACTGCATCTGATAGTATGTGTGCGGATCGACAGGGTAGGCCGCTGGAACAACCTGAAGTACCACATCGCGGATGAGCTATAAGGCATTATTGACGTCAGGGTTGGCATCCACAAAAGTGAACGTATGAGTGAAACAGACTATTAACTCCCCCCATGTTGTAATTTCTCTACGCAACTCGACTGCAGTATACCATGAGCGCAGCATATCATCTAAGGTATTGATAAAAGCATGGACCCACTCATATCTAGGTCGCGCTACCCATAATCATTGGCATTCCATCACATGATCACTGGGATTATTTCGCCCATCATACTTGCCAGTTTGATAAACATCAGTATCGCTAAACTGAACCATCATCAACCTTCGACACTGTGACCAACCATCAATGGATTTCTTGTGTGTCGCCCACCAGCGTGCTGGAGCAGCCTTCATTGCTTCCTCCAATGCCAGGAATCGCTGTGGTTCTAAGACTCGTTCTCCAAATTTTGTCAAAAAGTTGGTTAAGCCAGGAAACCCCTCATAGACTGGCAGTGTGACTGTTTCTGTCGCAACATGACATAAAGATTGCATAACGAAGCCACATTTTCGGAGTGACACTTCGTGCAAGCGGTTCTGCCAATGTTCTAATGCATCATCGAAGTCGGAAGACGAAGAGCTCTCGCTGCGCCATCCTAGCTCACCGTTGGCATTAGGGTGAATAAAGTCTTCAGAAATATTGAATGCATGGTCCCATCCAGTGGGATCGTCATCTTTTACAGGCTCAATGTATCGGCATCCTTCAACCGGATCCAACGGGGCTATGACTCTGAAATCGCGATTCTCAAAGGTCATCATGCGGCTCTTGAAGTTGATTAGAGCTCCACTATCGTTAGCCCATTCAATCCCCAATAGCGCAAGATAGGAGCTTCCTCCCTCAACCACTTCAATGACATCGAAGTCAGCATAAGTCTTCATGCCCTCAATATCGACCGTTAGACCCCTGAACTTGCCCAATCGGTGTTACTTTTGTATGGTTAGCCAACTGGAGCTGCACAGGAGACCAACTCAATGGGGGACTCCCCATTTTCTGCCACGCTTGCTTGGTTAAGATGTTAACATCTGAACCAAGATCAAGAATAATTGAATCAACATCATAGTCACTAATCTGGATGTTCATTCTCATATCCTTGCCAGTCTTACATCACTATAAAGAGTTTACTTCCGACTCCTGCCGTCCTTTCGAAAATCGCTGCAACCATCCCTCAATCTCAGCTAGGGCATCCGGATCCCAGGCCAATAACAGACAGCTCTCTAGAAACCTTTGCAATGTTCCTGATGGTGTCAACGGATGGCCCTTCGATGCATTGTCAAAGACAGGTGGCATATCACAATTAACAACCTTACCACGGTCTTTCTCCAAGGTGCGACGCGCCTAAAGGAATGCCTCCCATTCAACATCGATGTCAAATGGTACCATCTTCTGTCCTACCAATCGAATCATCGATCACGAAATATATTCCCAGTCGTTTTTCCTCCATGAGTTACAACAGCCACCGAAGCATCTTGTGGTCGTGGTTCTGCAAAAATTGTCACAATATTTGCACCCTGCATCTGAGTCTGCTGCAGATTCCCCTGTGGGTTCACATTTGGATTTGCATTCTGATTTAGTCACGGGGGCTGGTTCTATACTGGTTGCTGTACTTGGTTCTGGATTGGTTGCTATACTTGGTTCTGGGCTGGTTGTTGTGGCTGGGTCTGATTCTGTATCTGCGGAGCGTTCCTAGCCTACCATCAGGTAATCAACTGTGGACAATTCTCAACTGTATGATCATTAACAAAACATAACGTACACTGATTCTGTAGTCGTGGAAAGTATCACTGATAAGGCCCCCACACCACACAGTGATAGCATGAACAGGTCCATGACCACCTCGTCCTCCTCCGCGACCAAATCCTCCACCGCGTCTACCCCGATATCCTCCTCGGAATCCACCCTGCCTTTGATACTGCGGATGCATAGGATTCTGTTGCATGCCTTGTCCCTACGGTGCATACTGTGATTGTTAGACGTACTGTGGCTGTTGCGGAGCCATTTGCATTGGAGCGTATTGTGGCACGAATTGCTGCAGTTGTTGCTGTGGTACAAATTGTATTTGTAGTTGAGGTAGTGGTTGGACTACCTGCGGTTGCAGTTGTGGTTGTTTTACGGCACACTAATCGTCCTTGATGTAGAATGCATCACACATTCTTTCTTGTAGAAACCCATATGCATGGCAATCTTTGTCATCGTGACCCATCGACTTGCAAAATGTGCAACAAAGATTTCTCGGGGTTGTGGCCATTTTCTGCATATAAGGGTAATTGTCATGACTGTTCCCATACACCTGAAAAACGTGACACCACGGCATGCTGCCGCCATTCAACAGGTTTGGCGCACCTGACACCGAATAATTGCGGAAATCCGGGCAATTGTCCTTCATATGCCCTTCTCCTCGGCATCGCGTACACCATACTTCATCGTGTTGTTCCTTGCTCTTCTTCAAATCTTGAAACTGTATAGTCAAGTTAGTGAGTTGTGTATGTATCTGTGACATCCCGGCTGCATTATCTCCAATTGGTGACGCCTCTAATCGCATTGCAATCTCTAGAGCTTCACTGGGCGTCGAGATGTTTTGTTGCATCAACAGAAGCCGAATGTGGGGTAGCAATGCCGCAATGAACCACTCTTTATGTTGGACAGTGCTCATATCGAAACTAACTTTTTCCATCAGCATCTTGAATTGCTGGTCGAAATCCCATACCATCTCATTGGGATACTACTTAATTTCCTTTAATTTTGTGATGTATTGAGCTTTGGACTTGGGCCGTCTAAATTCAGCAATTAGCCCATCCTGAATCTCATCCAGCGACTTCTCTGGGGCTCCCGTATGGACTAGAACAAACTTCATGAACCAATCTAATGCACGACCTCGCAGAGTCATGGTTAACTGTCCTTTCTTAGCATTAGCATCAGTGATCTGTTTCATGGTCCAGACTGCTTCACACAAAAACCAATACTGTTCTGGGTTGTCTGTTGCACTTCCATGGAACAATTGTAACTTAGCATCATCGCCCGCCATTTTGGGCTTCCTTCCTCCTTTCGTTGTACTACTATCAATTAACTTATGTGGAATTGACGAACTTGGCAGTGTCGAAGTGGTATTTCTTGCTGTTTGTGAGACAGTGAGCGGAGGTGTGGGTACGTTGGTGTTGGGGTTTAGTCCTGCCTCTATCCTGGGCGTAGCCTGATTGTCCCTATCAGTACTATGAGGTCGCTTCATCCCATGTGGTCTTCCTTTGTGGTTTTGCAGTTCGATCACAGTAGGACCTTCTCCTGTCCTCTACCTCTTCTCCTGTTGAAACCTCGCTCCTCCTCTTGTAAGACCACTTTCTTCCTCGGCTTCGCTCACAGTCTCCTCATGGTCTACACCCATCTACCCTTTACCAATCCCTGTACCATTCACCAACAGTCACAGTATCCACGGCCTCTGCCCACCAGGCTATCTACTGATCAAGATGCATCTTCAATATAACCTTTTCACAGATTAGCATTTTAATCGACAGTTGGAGCGACAGCAAAAACCTTCCCCTTGGTCCGCGGAAGAAATATCTTTCAGCTTCACTATAGGATTTTTGCGTGTCAATTGTAAATTCAGTGATATATCCCTCCAAGATGCTATCGAGTCAAACTTCGACAGCCCACGATGCTTTATTATCGACTTCCTGCAGCTCCTGAATCAATTCTGGGGTCCAAGCCGTCGGCTCACCACCCTGGAAATTCCTCTTCTAGAAGGTACGCTTTGACAACCATTCATACAGGATGACTGGGAATTCAGAGAAAAACCATTCGTGCAGACCGTCGTGAATATATTTTCCCACCCAATGATCTACTGTTAGTCACGTGTTTTGACTTTCTTCTTCAGCAAACTCCTGCAACTTCTGATCAAACCATCTTTGTATCTTCGGCTTCGTCGGGTGCCACAACATGTCTTCCTTTCACTCTTCACACGGTCCCGGAAACGGAACCATTTGTTGACCAATGCGACTCCAGTCGACAGGGGTTCCACTTCACTGTCAACCCATGCCGCAGTCTTCCTGGGCACCGGCTCGGGCAGCTTTTATCCCGCCTAGCAACACCTGCAGAGCAGATGAGATCTCACCCGAGGTGTCCAGGAAGAGCAGACGGAACCATGTTTCCGTCGAGGAAGGAGGAGGGTTGCGGCTATATGAACTAACTCTATTGCAACACTAAATAGGGATCTCAAACATTCAACATGTATTCATAATGCATTATTCGATCGCAACATTCATTATCACAGCAGTAGTAACAGTAAAGCAACATTGCATCAAGGAAACATAGCATTATTCATGAAGTGTGACATTGCATTACCATAAACAAACAGAAAGAACCAAGGAATTGCACCAGAATAGTTTCATCATATCATATTATCACTGCAAAACCTTAGATACAATATTTCTTCAAAGATCAGGTTTCGACAATATCTCACAGATGCACAGAAACAACCCAAACATGTGCTTCTCCTCGCCTTCTATTCTACTCCCCTCAATAGCTATGACTCCTATCTATATATAGGATTTCGCCATTACAATGCTTGTCCACTCACTAACAAATTCCCAACTGACATTTGGACAAGTGACCCAATATCTAACTAACTTGGTACAAAATCGACCAAAAACTCGCATTCTGCGGTATAACTGACTCAACATTACATAATATGTGGTCCAAATGACCCAAAACCTGCATTCCGCGGTACAATTGACCCAAAATACATAACTAATCTTCCGCTCATCGCCATTCGCATCATCTTCTCACCATTCGCGCCGTTTTCTCGCCTTGTCACAGCATCGGAGATGCTGCAATAGCACTCTGCCAAACTGCCTGCCAAAAAGGATTTCCTAGAAGTTCATGTTCAGTGCCTAGATGGATTCCAAATTGTCCAAACATGACTCAGGACTGCCTAGACTTCATGTTTTAGGGCTGTTATTATGCCCATAATTGTTTTTTGAGATCTGAATTCAAGAATCCACCTATTGTTGCTCAATATAAGTCTAAGATTGACCCTCGGAAGATGCCAAATTTTGCCAAATGTTTATGATAACAAGGTTGCCATATATCCAAGTTATTGTTGTGATGAATAGAGATGCCTAACTTGTCTCGGCCCAGACTTGGAATACTACTGTTTGATAATGGAATGTACCCATGACTTCTTCACTTGTTCCCAACACTATAGCTAAGGGTTAGCCCAACACTATAGTTAAGGGTTTAATTACTCTTACAGCTACCTAGAATCCTTTAGGGTATCAATAAGTGCTCTTCAACAAGCTTAGAATCGCCTTAGAACAATCCCTTGAATTTTTCCAGCATCCCTTAGTGGACACCCATACAAGATGGAAAGCAAAACAACTTGGAAATCAAAACACTTGAAGGTTTTCCATCTAGCATGCGATAAGACAATTCACTCTTATCCATGCAACCAAAACATATGATTCATATTGAAGATAAGTACCATTGGACAAATTGCCAATTTTATGGTATTTTTAAACAATGCATGTGTTTACTGAAGTTCAAAACAGACAAACCATTTATTGTTGAGCCTCAAGCCCTAAATGTAAAGATAACTTTCTATAATATGCAAGTGTTACATGAAAATGTTGACTAAATCGAAAGGAAAATTCCAACGTTGGAAGTTTCTTCTAAAATAGAAGATTGTTTGTGACTCATGACAAAGAAAGTCCTTATGTTTTGGTATTGAAATGGAATCCTCCCTCACTAGTAAATCTAGTTCCAATTTATGGATGCTTCAGATTTTCATAAAAATTCCACAAGGACAAGGGCATAGTGTTGTTTTGCACCGTCTTTTTGAATAAACTAGCATTCAAATGAATCTTGTATAACATCAAAATTGTCATTCATTTATTCCATTCCAGTTAGACAGTAGTAATTGTGTAGAGAGAATCATTGTGTTCTATAGTCCAAGTGGGGGAAGATATCAATTTATTTCATGTGTGCCTTCATGCAATGCTCCTACCCACATAAAAGAGGGCCAGCTACACACTCTAGCATAAGTTGATCTTAACCCTAGATCTAGTAAGTGCCAAGAGGTACACACCTACATATTGTTGTGCCAAGAGAATATGATTGAGTTAAAGTCTAAAAGTGAAAGTATATAAGCCTACAGTTGGACCCTTGTAGGAATCCATCTATGGGTCCTGTAGGTTGTCTCAGCCTGCTTACAAGCCTCCATGTAGGTTGATATGGAAGCCTATAGTGGGGCTTGCAAGTAGGTTGAGACATCCTACTAGCACCCTGGATGGAAGCCTATACTCCCCCACCCCTATAGGCTAAGAGGCAGGACCTCTTGTACGTTGTCACATCATACCTACGTACCACTCTATAGGCTAAGATGGAATCTTACAAGGTGCCCTGTAGGTAGGCTAAGACATACTAGAGGCCCCTTATAGGTTTCCATCTCAACCTCTAGGGATTGAAAACTAGTTTGGCCAATAAAAATGACCATTATTAAAAATATTCAATCAATCATCTAGATAGATAGGAACTTGATTTCACACGAAATCCCATAAAATAATATTCACATCATCAATCCCTACTTCAACTTTAGGTCTACATTTCATTGAAGAAAAAAGAATGTCCCAAAAGTATGATCAACATTCATCCCAATGCAACTCAATCTAACTAGCAAAGATCAAATCTTAAGCCCACATACCAAGATTGCTGCATTTCACAAAACGAGCTTTAATATTTATTTATTGGTCAAATTTAACACATGACACATTGTCTTCAAGTTTAAGTTGTACACCATTTCACTGCCCATTAAGTCAAAGCAACCTTAATTTTTTAGTTTTCAATTGTTAGGTGGACAGTTCTTGGCTTTCTCAGAGATTTAGTTTTCAATTGTTAGGTGGACAGAGTCTAGGCTATAAAAGGTTGTGTTTTAGATTTTAGGTATGGGGGGCCTATTTCTTAATCAAATTGTGTTAGTAACATCTGCTTGTTTAATCTTTTTGGTTGCATTCCAAAGCAAACAGTTTTGGAGACTGAAGGGGAAGTAGCAAAAGCAAAGCATCTTCTTGTAATCATTTCACCCTTTCAATAGATTTATCAATAGAGGGTTTTATTATTTAAGTTTTTGCAGTAGTTAGATAGGGAGGGAATCCTCCAAACACCAAGATATAGAATACATGTCTACAAGATCCACTCGACTTTGCTTGGATATGAAGGCATCACTAAGGCCACTACCATTTGGTATTGAGACCAAAACTTGAAATAGAGCAATTGAACTCAACATTTGAAGAAGCCTTGAACTTAGAATTAACAAGTAGAGTGTCATTCAATGTGTTTTATAAATCAGTGAAAGATTCGCCAAATCTTTACAAAATTTTATAATTCAGTAAAATATTCGCCAAGTTTTTACAATAATTTATAATTCAGTGAAATATTCGCCAAGATTTTACAATTTCTTATAATTTAGTGAAAGATTCGCCAATATTTTACAACATCATATAATAAAATGAAATATTCGCCAAAAATTTATATATACATATTATATTATTGATAAAGTTGCCTTCAAATTTTCCTATATATCGGGAAGATTCGCCCATTTTTTATACATATAAATTTGGGGGGGGTTCTTAAAATCATCCCTGACCAATGCTGGTATTCATGTTAAAAAAAGTGTTGATAGAGGGTCGTTGTGAAGGCCCAAGGCTTACCATGCTTTTCCAAACCACTGAAGTTGCCTCCTCTCAACAATGTTGTCGTCGCGAACACAAGTCAAGACCAGGGAACACCTGGAACATGTGGAAAAAGGTCCTGCCAATGCACGCAAACAATCAGTAAAAGATGAATGATATTTATTACAAATAGAATTTTGAAAAGAACTAAATAAATATAGGTTAATGCCAAATCTTACCTCTATAACAGTTGATAAGTCGAAGCAGAGAGCATATCTCCCCATACGACTGAACCAAAGATAAATAATGCAACACGATGGAAACATGGTAAAGCTGAGAACTCACCTCTGTGAATAGTTTAATGGTGAGATTGTGTAGGGTGTGCCAAAATCGCCATGGAGGCCGAGAGAGCTCGCCTCTCCAACTCTCAAGTGAGCAACAAGTAAACAATACCACCTTCAGCGAAGAGATAGTGTTTTTCCCATACGTGGAGCTATTCCACCAAACCTTCACGTGGTCTCATAAACGAGCTTGGTTGGCTTCCACTCACTTTTCAATTTTTATCCACTACCATATAGTTCGTATACACTCTTGGTGCTATCAATTTATTTTATGCAACGCGCCCAAACTTTTGGTGTTGTTATGTGTCAACATAACACTAATGCCAATACAATGGTTAGTTGGCCACTCAGGGCTGGAACGAGCCATTGATAGTAGAGTTAGGGTCACATTATTTCCCATGCACATTAATATTTAGCTAGGTTATAACTTAGCTTTTGTAAACCATTCTAATATTAACCAAATCTTGATTGAGACCCCTACGGACAAGGTATTTCAGTTGTGCGTTAGCTTCAGTAGCCTTAGGGTTGCTCAAGAACCCCCTTTTCCAAACAAAAGAAATTAATCAGAATTGATTACTAAGAAAACCTACCACGACATAAGATTGACAATTTAATTATCGATGTCGACACATGCAATCATTTCTTATATTAACTACAGTCAAAGGACTCCTTATTCATTTTCAACGTTGTTAAGTCACATTAAATAAGTGATGGATTTTGTAAACAAATTAGTATCGCCAATGCAATATATAATTAAGCAGTTAACAAATACTCCTTAAACATGGTTTGCAAGATGATGAAAAACAAACGTAAGTATTGCAGCTTTAAAATATCATAAGACTATCATACATAGATTAACATCGTCGTAGAAATCATGGGAGACATCCACTACTTCAAATATAAATAGTAAGAGTTAAACGATCACACGTATACATTTCACATAGTATATATTAGCGTTTATACTAACTATAAAAAATTTTAACGGGTTTTTGGAGGCGTTACAAAGTTAACCATTTCCAAAAACCATTTTAATAATGCGAAAACAAAGTTGATGCCATGTCAATCAAATAATAGCATGAAAGTAACACAGTAAAAATGCCATATTGTTTTGCCTATATTTTATATTCACAAAATTTTCATAACACATAACATTAGTAAATTTGGTAAGAATGTGTAACACCTCCGAATTTTCATTAAAAATGAAAAAAAATTCTCAGCGGTATAATTTCTAAAATTACTATGCGGAAGTAAATCTGTGATGTTATCTTTTCAGTTCTGACACTTAAATGTTTGCAAAAGTCGTCAATTAATAAGTGTGTCTTAACGACACTAGCATGGATATGCGGTCTTATGATTATAGTTAAAAATGATAATTTGTTCAGAATAAAACCATTAATAAAATAGTACGAAATTTCTTTTAACTTAATCTTGTATAAACATCTCATGCATCTATAAATGTGTTATGATGATCGTAAGGTAGTATTTATTTTCATTAAGATATTTTAACATAGAACTATGTCTCTTAATTAGTGTTCGGAGTTTTATTATCTTACTATTACACCATAGTCCATATAATAATATGATGCTTAGTATTTTCTTTACTTGGAAGGGACTCTAGAGGCTTACTTAGCTATCATCAGCTAAAGCATGTTACTGCAATGTCAAGGTTACGGGTGAGGTTAACCATTGAATCAAGACATTTTGATATAAAAATGATGCTAAGCTTTGTTATTAACCTATCCAAGACTTACATTATGAGAAGCCTTAATGTGAGCTTTTAAATGCTAAGAGTGGGTCGCACTAACCTAGATGGAATGTGCATAAGTGTTGGAAATGGAACATGTTACCACAATAATAAAGGCTATAGTTCTAGCGCCAACTATGGTGCTCAGTGGTGAACCAAAGTGATGACCTAACTATAGGGAGTGGGTTTTTAATTAAAAGTGTAGTGAGGGTATACAGAGCATTAAATGGACCACGTGAAGGTTTGGTGTAAATTTACACGTAGATGGTTAAACATTAACTATACGCTGTCTTTGCTATTCTCGAAGTTATTGTTTCGGTAGTGGGAAGGCCGAGCTCTCCTTCTTGGCCGCCATGGCCATGAGAGCTCTTCAAGCTCAGTTTACGTTGTAATGATGCACAGAGATGTGCCTTCTAGTTCTCTTGCTGTTGTCAAGTTGTAGCAAGGAAAATGTTGATGTGTGGGTTTATCTCTCGGCTCGAATGCAGATTACAAAGTTAAGCTTTGGACTTCGCAATGATTTTTATTTTCTTTTACAAAAGTTATGAAGTTAGGTTTTCTAACTATCCAACTTGGTTTTGGTGCTTGCAGGATTTCCAAGCCACATTTCCAGTTTCTCCAAAGCTGATCCTCGTCTCGGTTATGGTCTCAACGATAACTTTCCTCTGGAGAAAATAGTTCAAAATCAACCATGTAAGCCTCGGGCCTTCCATGGTGCCTCCGTTCAAGTCTTGTTTTGTCACAGTTTCAGTGTTGGTCTTCGGTGCCAGCATTGTTTTTCGTTTTGTTTTCTTGTGGGCCAAATGGCTCTTGTATTTCAGTTCACTGAACTTGTAAAGGTTTCTGGGTTCGACCCTTTGTCTGAGGTTTCCAATGTTTACTCTCGTAATAAAGAAAAGAATTCACTGAGTTACATTTTCTTACAGTGTCTTTGGTCTCTATCAATACTGTAATTTTCTCAGGTTGTTTATTGTATTTTGTAAAATGTTATTTATGGTCTTTATTCAGGTTAAAACCCTACTGTTGAAATTATGCTAAATTGAAGCTTAAACCCTTGAAATGTATCCGGACTTACAGAAGCTTGTTATCTTGTTTAAAATTGTTTTTTAAGCATAATCTTTTATATTGAGATTTAGTTGGTTTTTAAGTCGAATTTAATCTCTATTTGTAAAATGTTTTTACACACTAAATTTGTTTCCTTCGAAAGGGTTTCTCGGGAGACTTATCTCGACCGTGTAAGCCGAGTCCGTCTGTAAAATTCCATGGTTGAACCCTCATGGGTTTCGAATCTCTGGATTTGTAAATATATTTATAAAGTATAATGCTAAATAGTGACTGGGCGAGCTCTTAGTCGAGGCTCGAGACTTACTCAGTTTTGTTGATAACCTAACTTAAAGATAACGTCGGTGCATCCAATGGATGTCTACACGGTCTACTTTGTTTACATTTGTTCATAGCTAAAGTTTCAATCAAATGTCAAGTTCTTAATTTTTTAGTTTTAAAGTTTATATAGGATGGATGCCGAGAACTTGGGTTGTAATAACCTAATTCGTCATAAGTTATAAAATTCAGGGTGAGTCGTCTCAGTCTCTAACCCTCATTAATGGATACGTTGGCTCTGCCAAATGAGCCTGAGTTAATTGCTAATAATTTCGATGCACTGCTTCCATTGTTAACTTGTTATAGAGTTATTTATAGTTCAAATATTAAATGTTTTTAATATAGTATTTCGATACCTGCTAATATGTCTAAGGAATTTGAAACTTGTTTAAATTCTATGTTTCTAAAATATAGTGCTTCTAGATACATATAAGAGCTCTGTGCATTATATTTGTTTACTTTATAATGATTTTATAATGTTTGAAAGAAATATTGAAGTATAAAACTTTGATATTTATGATTGTAATACTATAAGCTCTTTTATTATATACTGTTCAGTTTCAGGTATAAGATAAATAACCTGTGTATTAATGGAAGCAATAATTACTCATCCAGATTTTAAGTGGATACTTGTACAGTACAATAGTGATAAAATACTTTTGTTTATGTGATATACGAAGAATACTTAACTGGGATTTATATTGTAATACTGTGTAAAAGCCTAGGATGTTTTAATATGAACTTTGCTATCTGTTTATGAATAAACAAATTATACACATAATGACAATAGTAACTATAAAGAGAGACTTCAACTGATGTTTATACAGAGTTAAACTTTTGCTTACATATTCCTATCATCTCTAATCTATGTTAATTATACATGTTCCTGTACTAGAGTACATCACCAATGGTGAAAGGAAAAATACAGGAAGACATTTATTTCACCATTCTATATCATTCAATCCACTCTTTGTACAGAAAATAAACTATCAGTTCATAAATCTATCATCTTTAACAGTTATGTGATAACGAGGATGCATCTTGAAACTTATAATAACATTATACACAGTCATTCAAAATTAAGTCAACAGTAAGTAAACAAGTAGAACCTGATAACTGTAAAGGGGGCCAAACACCTAAAGGAGCCCGTTCCGCCCAACCTTTTCCTGAAGACAACCAATTTTACTTGCTTTAGGGCCCTGTTCACTAAACCACCAGGATGAAGCTACTATGTAGAGGCAAGCCTAGCTTTCTGGAACCCAATAGTACTCTTAACTCTTTGCAATGATCAGTATGATAGCTACACTCAGCAGTATTTTTTTAACTAAGGACTTACTCTAACATTCACCCTAGCCTTCCCTTCATCAAATCCCTTGTGCACTCCCATCTTTCTTTGATAACTCAAAATGTCCTTCCCTTCATCGAATCTCTTGTGCACTCCCACCTTTCTTTGATAACTCAAAATGTCAGAAGGAAAATAATAAAATAATGAATGGCCAGCCACCTGCTCAATTCGATGGATGTATAGAGTGCCTAGGTCTTTGCTTCGTTTTTAATAATTATTGAGCCACCTGCTCTGTTCCACTTTCTTAGGGAACATGACCACAAAAAATAGGGAAGTTTCCCCCTGCAATAGCTAGAAGTGAATGAAGAGGCTGCAACTTGTCCATTTTCTCTCCACCCCAGTTCATTCCTCCTAGTGGATCAATGAACACTCTTTAACAGTCTCCTTTGGATATTTGTCTCCTCTCTTAATTATTAATAATAAAAATATTAGAGTATTTAATTACAGTCATCTCACTAAGTCAATAATCATAAAAACTTTACAATAACTTCTAACATAATGTATTTCTCACAACATAAAATGTTCAGATTTTGAGTATATGACAGAATGTTGGAATTATAAATTGTTGCTTTTGAATGCAGCAAAGTATATAGATTCCATGATATAACCCAAATGCCACTGCAAGTGCGTATACCCAGTACCAAATTTGGCCTTACTTCTGCTACAAAGGACATTGGTACGCTGCATGAATTGTATGGCACGATCTCCGATTTGAATAATGCGACGTTCATGTTAGTTTCACAGCATGCCAGATCTAGAAACATTGTTGAGTGCGATCATCATGAACCAGTATATATGTCTTGATAGTTTCCCGCATGCCAAACCAAATATCAGACAGAACTTGCTGGGCGGCTATAGCTATCACTTGGTATGGTTCTGGAGGGAGACTCTTAGCTTTCTTTAAATAGACTTTAAACCAAATGTAAAATTTAAACGTAATTTCTCTATTCAAAATTATTTCTAGGTAAATTGGTTCAGCGGTGAGCATAAGATCCCCTGCCTATCCAACAGATTGCTATCAGAGCAAGTTATTGGTGTTGAGTGTTTCTGCACAAGTTGGAGTGAAGAGACTTGCAGAAGTATCTCCTCATGTGTAAAAGGGAAGAGTGGAGCTATATGAGATTTGAGAAAATTGAGGAAGGAAGGTGAGCCCATACTTGTGCGAAAACATAAATCCTTGTAGAAGATTGTGATCCATAGCTCCCATTAAAGAGGCGAGTAGCTCACAGAAGAAGAAAAAGGGTCTCTCGTGCATGCGTGAGAGCATGAGCATGTATAAGGTATGCATAAAACCCATAGAAGAAAAAAATAATTGAAATATAATTTTTAAGGGTTCAAATTTATCGTGGAGATCAATGGTGAAAAATTACCCTTGCTGAGGTCATCCTAGGAGATTTGCAAAGTGTTATTTTTATGAAAATGAGCTTGATTAAATTTCAAGTGCGTAAAAAGTAACAACACGTCCATACAAAATTTTTACATCGAGACTTGATGTGCTGCAAATTTATAGTGCACTGCGTTATAAACTCATTTATAAAAATGGAAGAGAAAAGAGTGAGCTCTACTCAGTAACAATAAAAATTAAACATATCCAAGTGTTCAAGGAATCATTTCTTTTGAAGAAATGGAGATTTAAAAAAAGGGGAGAAATTTAAAAGAATATATATATTTATTAAAGAGGTAATTTAAGAATTGAGTAAGAAAAAAAAGGGCCACCTGGCATTTCAAACTATAATATTTTAAGAAAATGACATCCAGGGTCAATCTCAAGGAACTGTTCCAAAAGGAAAAAATTACCAGTTTTAATCAATCAAAATGAAATCATTCTGAAGGTCACAAGAACGTTGGGAAAGAGTTGAAAATGGGTTCACAGAACCAAATCAAATTCAGACCATGACAGTTGCACAAGAAGCACAATTAAATGAAACGAGGAAGAGAGAATCCAAAGAATTGTGGTTAATTTAGCATGGTACTGATGATTGAATATTTCAAAAAATAACAAATTCTTCTACTGCAAAGGAAGCCTGGTATATTTTTGAGAAATCCTATCAAGGCACAGACAAGGTGAAAATTGTGAAATTGCAGAATCTCAGAACAAAATTTTAAACTTTGAAGATGAAAGAGTCTCGGACAATACATCAATTTATGACCAAGGTAATGGAAGTGGTCAATCAATTAAGGATTCATGGAGAAGAAATCAAATATGACAAAGTTGTGGAAAAAGTTCTAAGGAGCCTTACTAAGAAATTTGGTATGGTAGTAGTTTCCATTGAAGAGTCTTAACGAATTTTCAACATACTCAGTAGATGAGTTGATACAATCATTGTTGTATTATGAATAAAGAATGGATATGGAAGAAGAATCACTTGAAACGCCTTCGAGACACAAGGTTCTGTCAGCAGAGGCAAAGGAAATATAGCATAGGCAGACATAGATTTAACAACAACGGTTCACAAAGAGAAAACAATTCAAGTATGGAATAAGAAGACAAGCCATAACACCCTCTGAACTCAAAGAGGAGAGGTAGAGGCTATTAATTAAACAAGAGGTATGAAAAATCTAAAAATCAATGTTATTATTGTAAAAGATTTGGTCATTTAGCCAATGAATGTAGGAAAAATCAGGCAGACCTAAACAAAAACAGATATAGTTTTTTTAATATATATGAAAGTACCTCAGAGGCCATGTTCTTAAGCTATCATGAAGCTCAAGAACATAATAAACATCTTTGGTTATTACAAAATGGCTATATAAACAATATTATACGAGATAAAAGTATGTTTGTGAATGTCAACAACACAGTCAAGTCTGATGTCATATTAGGAGATGATAAATTTGTCAATGTAGTTGGTAAAGGGATAGTTAGTTTTCTTACCAAGAAGAATGAGAAAAAGAATATGTCTGATGTCTATTCAGTCCTTGGTCTAAAGCACAATTTGTTGATGTTGGTCAACTCACAGAGCATGTAACACATCTACAATCCTCTATGGAAAGTATTTTTTTTCCAAAAAATGACTGTACAACGAGAATTATGTTAGTCTCAACATAAACCTAACTTGTTAATTGTATATAAACCCATTTAACTAAGGTCTCATCACATGATGGTGAGTTTTCCCAACTACTCTTAAATCTTACTCTAATTAAAGTATAACCCAAGCCACAAGATTATAAGATTATTCAATCCTATTACAAGAGTATGTTATTTCTATTTCATCAACCAAATTTCACTGTTAGAATAATATAAAGGGTTAATTACTATCAATCACAACAATTTTGGCCTGCATTCATTGTCAATCATAGCATTCAACTACTTGCAACACATAAACTTGGTTCTCTTTGTAGCATCATTGCCATGGCCAAGTCCTCTAAATCTATTACAAATTCACAGATAGGATAATTAGTTGCAACATCATATCATCAATCCATCATCAATAGGTTCACCTATTTATTGATCAATTATTACTCATTAACATTTCATATGCTTTGATGATTTCACTATAACTATACATTTACTCTTTATGTTTGATCTTTATTCAAATCCATGCAATAGAATCACCATATTTTATGCACAACCATTTATATTGCTTTTAATGGAAATTAGTTATGCAAACACTCACAATCTACTAAAAACCACTTGTTAGTGCACCTCCTACAACATGGTCAAACTTTTACGAAACCCTTTTCTAACATTGATTTTAGTTTTCATACAATCCTATAAGCAAATAAATAATAAGATAAAACTCATCACTTATGATTGAGCCATTCAACTCTAATATCCATACAAGATGGATTATAATCAACATTCTATTTTTTTGTATTATTATAAGTCACAAACCCTAGACATAATCCTCCAATGTTAGTACATAAAATTTATCGTTTCATTTCATAAACTGTGTTTTCTCATGAAGTATAGTAATTTATTCCCTGACAAGTGTACAATCTTTCCAACAGTGCCAAGTTATAATGACTGCTCTATTCACCAATTTAAACTTTTAACTTGCATATTCACATAAAGTTGCAATCTTGTGGTCTTATCATCTAGACACCCTTGTCTATAATAGAAACAGTTCTAGATCGACATTTTATACTTCTTTCTGATTATATTATAATCCAAATTCCATTACTCAGTAGATAAACATAATGCTTCAAAAAGGTTGAGCAAAATGAAAATACTACTTGTAAACTCATGGTTTTCAATCCAACCGATTTTTTTTTAGCAATGCAACAAACCACTTCGTCATAACATTCAATCTATTTCATGGGTTACCTCTTCGAGAACTTGAACATTTAATTCACCTAATCCATTCCTTTGTCCATTCCTCCTATGCGCATAAAAAAAATTCAATTTGTTAGTTCAACAAACTGCATATCTTCTTTCCTCACGTTGAGCCCAAATAGGCTTGAGTGCTACAACATCAGCTCTAATACCAATTTGTAACACACCAGCAATCTTCCTAGGATGGAAAGTACATTTTTTCCTAATAATCATTGTATAACAATAGTTATGTTAGTCTCAACATAAACCTTATAACTTGTTAATTGTATATAAACCCATTTAACTTGGGTCTCATCACGTGATGATGAGTTTTCCCAACTACTCTTAAATCTTACTCTGATTAAAAGATATCCCAACTCACAATATTATAAGATTATTCAATCTGACTACAAGCTTATGTTATTTCTATTTCATCAACGAAAGTTCATTGATAGAATAATATAAAGGGGTAATTACTTTGCATGGAAATCCCTATAACAACATCTACATAGGTTCATTGTTCACATAAATAATTATCATGGAGTCATTATTACTTATAATACCTCAAGACAACTTATTTATTTACCATGCATAGTTAGTCTAATAATAAGGATACATAACACTTGGTTGACACAATTAAATTCTTCACATGATAATTCATGACCTTTGTCACCACTTTAACTTTTAATAATAGAAATTACCCTTTCATAGGTAAAACATAGTATATTCAACTTCCAATGCACTTTTGACCATTTTTAAAGTATTACTCCATTTAATCTATACATAACTCTTCTGTGTAAAATTCAACAATGTATAACACCCACACAATTATCTTGTTAATGGCATGACGATAAATGCATATCCTTCATATGGTAAATCACACACATATCTCATAATCTCG
The DNA here is from genome assembly GCA_027924585.1 of Larix kaempferi. NCBI lineage: Eukaryota > Viridiplantae > Streptophyta > Pinopsida > Pinales > Pinaceae > Larix > Larix kaempferi. Next base: position 4,742,711 of record BSBM01000854.1, read on the forward strand.
TTAAATATAAAAGTGCGGCCATTTATCATACATAATCAACATATCAAAATTCTCTAGAAATGTAACTGAATCAATCAAGGCACTCATATCTACAACTCGACATCATCAAAATAATATGACAATAAGAGTATTTATATATTGAATCAAAATCATCTAACAAGACAACTCATGACAAAGGTACATATTAAAACACTCACAATCTTTTATAGTAATACAACAATTGAGAGGTACTTATTTGGTCAAGCAAAATCATACGATTGAAGGTTTGGCTACAGCTTACCTCCCATCCATTTGATTCTCTTTCCGGTCTATATTTCTTCCACCAAGAGGTGACCCCCGAGCTGACAAAAAATCCACTAGGAGGGAGAATCACTCCTCGAGAATCTTTCCATTCTCTTAACTTATAAATGATGAAACTAGTTCTCCCCTACTCAATATAAGTATATATGCAAATTATACCTAGCTGGTTATAACTTAATATAATTGTAAGGACTATACCTTCCCCTCACCCTACACAAGGATATTATAATCTTATTTGCAATTATAAAAATATATATTAATTCAAGGGTTTCACCCACTCTTATCTAGCTTCCCTACACACATATATTTAATGAGTATGTACACTAGAAACAACTAAAATAAACTCAAAAGGGAAATTCACTCAAACGTGGGATATACCTCCACAGGTTACGCCCTCTCATCTTGTATCCAATTTTAAGTAAAGAAAACATTCCAGGGAAACCATTCAACCCAGGGTTGCTTCCCTTATGGACTAGCCATAAATTAACCTAAAACAACCATGCATATGAAGAATAAAAAGAAACGTAGTTTAATGGTACAAGCATGGCCTCGATCTCCATAAGGGTATTTCCCATTATATAACACTTTGATGATTTCAATTAGTAGAAAGATAATACTTGTGGGTCGAATATCCACACTGAGATCTCCCATCAACTAAATCAATGTTTAGGCAGAGATCATTTACCATATGACTTACGGTTTGAGTCTCCATAGGGAGATCACCCATTATATAGCAGTCAAAATAATCATTGGGATCGGGCTCCATAGAGCCGTCCTCTCCCCAACCATCATTGCATAGGCTATAATATATACCAAAGTGAACAGTGCAATCGGAATCAGACTCCACCGAGCCGTCCCTTCTCTCCTCTGATCAACGCAGTTGAAAAATTGTAATAAACTATATCATATACAGAGGGATTGACCTTCCCATTGGGAATCGCCAAATCGTAAACAGAAATCATCCGCCGTGCTTGGGATAGATTTTCCCATTGGGAATCGCCCAACATTGTTGCGGGGGGTTTAAAAACACAAAACTCTGTCAACGCATCATATACACTTCTCAAACATAATCAGCAGATAAAAAGTATCGTAAGAAAATATCACATAATTTATATAAATATCACAATATAAACATCACTGTCATATCGAGACCTCGCTCTCACCCATGGCTATGACCATATATATATATATATATACATACATAAACCAAATTAATATTGCAATGATCGAGATTGTTTACCTGGATGCAAGAGGTAGGGATCACATCCGTATATCACGCCCTTGGGAAGTCCGCCAAAATTTCTATCAGATGGAAAATGCAAAGATCGCATCAACTCTCCCTCCAGATACATAGTTTATACCTTATATCCTCGCTTCACGCATAAGCCGAGACAGATATTCACCAACAATGCAAAGAATGGGATCGAGATTTCTTAGGAGCCGTCCTTATCCAAAAATACAAAGTGAATCAAAAATTCCTCAAGCAACTGAAATCAGAGATCGCTTAATCTAACCCACTCATGTAATGAGCAGGGAATTGCTAGACTAGACTTCCACTATGCATAGATCACTACTCAAAACCTTGTGTGCATCCCCTCCTTTTCGACAATACATACATACATACATTGTAGGATCAGATTCTGAGAGGGGGAGTGAATTAGTGACACAATTTTTACTTTTTAACAAAAATAAGAACATAATTGAACATAATAATTAATCATGGAACTCAATAAGGTAAACCACCAACGCTTTTTTATTATCTGCAAAACTTTGTTTTTACATTTATACAATAGAAGAAGATGTTTTAGATCACCACCGATTGATCAGGACGTACCCACACCCTTCTTCACTAGCACCAACTCGTAGGAGGCTACGACCCCTTGTTTAGTTAGCTACAACTGACAAGGAAGCAATGACTCCCTCTTGCAGGCACCAACCTGCCCTTGCACCACCTTTCCACCCTTAGATTAATTCTTTAATAATCTTCTTGGACTGCTGCACTCATTATGTTCTTGCTTTTTATCTTCAATACAGTCTTTTTCAGTCACTTCACTCTTCATAGGAAGTCTTCATACTTATACATTTCCCTCACACCTCTTCATGAAACAATATCTTTGTTCATAAACACACCTCTTCATGAAATAACATGTCTTTTCATATAATGGACAAAATAAGGTTAAACTAAATTTTAGTAATAACTACATTTAGCCTTTTTCTTCTATTTGTTAAACTTTTATCCCATTTCAACTTATATAAGAAAAACTTTTTCGATACTTTATAAACTTAGTATTAATATATATATTTTTTGTATTAGCACCCCCCTTTTCTAACTAAGTTTTACACAAGCTCCTAGGAGCTTTGGCTCTTTGTGTATCAATTCTTCTAGCACCTGGTTCTTTTACACATAGAACCATCACCTTAGAGTTTATCCCTTAGCGCTTAGAGAGCTTCGGCTCCTCTTTTACACCACCACCGTTCGATTATCATGAGCATGCTTCATCGTTGAAATTCCTCCAGCAACTTCAAAGACCATCTCTGCCATGGCATTAACCATCTGAGCGACACATACTCTCTACCATGTCATTGTCCACTTAGATCCGAACTACTATGTCTGCACCACATAGTTGCCATGTCATTATCCTCGTCCACGATCGTGAGCTTGCTTCATCGTTGATCTTCCTCCAGCAACTTCAAAGACCATCTTTGTCATGTCATTAACTATCTGAGCGACACATACTCTCTACCATGTCATTGTCCACTTAGACATCTGAACTACTATGTCTGCGCAACACAGTTGCCATGTCATTATCCTTGTCGATGATTGAGTTTCCACGTGTACCAAAAGGATAGGGGGCCTGATAGGTCATCCCGGGCGCCGAGCTCGTGATCTTCTCGTGGAGTCCAAACACATAGCGCCCCCACCTATCCTTTGCACTACGTGTTGAAAGAGTTAAGGAGAATCGGCATATATCAACACATAAAAACTCATCCACACACCCAATGTGGGATAAATCGCAATGACGTTTTAATCACTACCGTTGATCTTTCGATTGGACGGTGCTTGAGTCTCGCTTATAGCATTTTTCCATTTCTTCTGAACCAGACTTACATCACCCGAACATTGCTAGTAGCGCTTCTCCTTTGCGGCTGCTACATTTGCTATAGCTCTCTCATGAATCTCTCTAACCCTCTCCTTGTTGCAGACACTTTCTTCATGGCATACATAATCAAACCAGGCATCATAATTAAGCGGGTTCTTCTTAACCTCCTCCTCATAGTAAAACCTCCTCTTATTTTTACACACCCATATCTCTTTGGCCACTTGGTTTATGAGCCGAAAGTCGTGGCTAACCAACATACGTCCTCCATCTCACTCATTAAGTGCCTCAACAAGTGAATCGATGGTTTCGATGTCAAAATGATTAGTTGGTTTATCTAGCAGTAGAAGATGAGTTAGTCTCCAAGCAAGCCACGTGATTTCTCTGCCCATTAGATAAATTCTGCATAGGCATAATCTGTGCCCTTTTTTTTCAAACCAAATTTTCAATTGCTACACACATCTTCTCTTCCTCAATACCTGGATATTCATTCATCATGTATTTGCAGTGCAGACAGACTTAGCTCTAGTTTGTCTGCCAGATGCTGATGAAACTAAGTAATGTGAAGATGATTATGGCGCTTCACGATGCCATCCAATGAGGTCGATTCTCCAGTCATTGGCTTCAATAATGTACTTTTTCCTGCTCCATTTGGACCAACCAAAGCTATTCTTGAATCAAGGTTCACCCTAAAATATATAGTTTTCCATATCATAAAAAACATAGTTCTATGTTTCTGACATCTAGTCCAGCATCATGTAATTGTTACTAAAATGTTGTGCAAATGGTTGATAGAGGGCTTCACTATTAAAGCTGTAATGTTACCAAATTTCTACACTGCCTAAAACATGACATTATTGCTCACAAAATTAGACTAATTGTTATATTCATGCTCACACTGCCTCCATCAACTTTAAGACCTTCAACTCTACAACTTGGGACAGCCTTTTAGCCATCTGTTGTTTTGACTTTCTCATCCATGGATCTGTTCTCCCATAACAAATGGCCATCTAGTTGCTGCTAAGTTGTAGCCTTTTAGCCATGTGCTGTTTTGACTTTCTCATCCATGGCTCTGTTCTCTCATGACAAACTGCCATCTAGTTGCTGCTCTGATCACATCATCTAGTTTCCATCAATGGCAACTCGAACTGCCATATTGCCAACAATCTCCCCCTTTGGCATGGAAACACAATTTCCATTTCTCCCCCTTTGACATCAAGGGAAAAGGGTTGAACAAATCCCCCTGACTTTGATCACAAACTCCCCCTGAACTGATGCCACTTGATGCATTACTTTCTTGAAAGTTTAGATTGGAGAGGATATCACCCCTAATTTTTTCCTAAGATATTCAAATATCTCTTTGTTTAAGGGTTTTGTAAAAATATCTACCACTTGTTCCTGTGTTGGGACATATTCCAGTTTAATGTGCGTATTTGCAGCGTGTTCTCTTAAATAGTGATACTTTATAGGAATGTGTTTTGATTTTGATTGCTGAACAGGATTCTTGGACAAACTTATAGCACTTGTATTATCACAGTGGATAGTAATGGGATCTTCAAACACTATTTTGATGTCTTGTAAAGTTTGTCTCACCCATTCAACTTGGGTACAACATTATGTTGCTGCAATATATTCAGCTTCAGTGGTAGACAAGGAGATTGAGGTCTGTTTTTTACTTATCCAGGATACCAGTGACTCTCCCAAAAAGAATGCCCCTCCACTTGTGCTTTTCTTATCATCTACACATCCTACCCATTATGCATCTGAATAGGCTTTTAAAGTGAATGAATTCTTGCTAGGGTACCATAATTCAAGATCTATGGTTCCTTTTTAGTACCTAAAGATTCTTTTCACACCTTGAACATGACTTTCTTTTTGTGGAGCTTGAAATCTAGCCACCATTCCGACTGCTTGCTTCACATCAAGTCTGGAGGCTGTTACATATAGTAAACTTCCAATCATTGATATGTAATGTTTTGGATCCACATCTTTGGTCTCATCCTCTTTGCTTAATTTTCAACCTACTGTCATAGGTGTACAAACAGGCTTGCAATCCTCTAGTTGGAATCTCTTCAACATATCTTTAACATACATGGACTGGTGGATAAAAATTCCCTTTTTGGACTGAACTATTTGAAATCCTAAAAAGGATTTTAGTTCACCATGTAAGGACATTTCAAACTCTTGCTGCATCCTACTAACAAAATCCTTACTTATTTTTTCATCATCACTCCCAAATATGATATCATCAACATATACTTCCGCAATAACCATACTATCACTAGTAAATTTACAATAAATATTACTGTCTGTTGATCCCCTTTTGAAGCCTTGTATTTGTAGATAGGAATCTAGTCTTTCATACCATGCTTTGGGTGCTTGTTTTAGCCGATAGAGAGCTTTCTTTAGTCTACAAACATAGTCTCCTTTATCAGTTAATTTAAACCCTTCTGGTTGCTCAATGTAGACCTCCTCTTCTAAGTTACCATTGAGAAATGCTGATTTGACATCCATTTGGTATACTTTTAATTTTTTATGGCTAGCAAAAGCTAAGAACATCCTTATTGCTTCCAATCTGGCCATTGGTGCAAAGGTTTCTTCGAAATCTACTCCTTCAACTTGAGCATACCCTTTACATACTAATCTGGCTTTTGTTCCTAATTACTTGTCCATTTTCATTCATTTTGTTCCTAAATGTTAGAAAAACAGGATCATAGAGCAATAACAATAAACAAAAATACAAATATAATTACACACACATTACAAGAGAGACACAGATATATCGTGGTTCACCCAACTTGGGCTATGTCCACACTAAAGTTGCCAGTGCTTATTATTATTTCGTCCATTAAAATGAAGAGATACAACCTGCAGCACAACCATTGCACTTCCTCTTCATTGTCTCATAGTATCTCTTCTGATCTCAGAGATCTTTACAGTGCATAAAACCTAATACATTATTAACCCTAGCCGTATTACAATGTCTTTCTTTTATAAGGGAAATACAATGAGAAAATACCACAGGTTACCCAAAAATTTTCCTCGGGGGCTATGCCCCTGAACCTCCATTTTCTTGGGGGCTCTGCCCCCGAGCCCCCGTAACTTGGGGGTGTTTCCCCCAAACCCCCTTTCTCGATGGAGCTGGCCCTCGCGCCCCCTAGCCGAGGGTATGGAAACTCGCCCGGACCCCCTTAGGTTCATGCCAGGATCATAACCAAATCTGCGGTATGGACACGACTGAATACTACTATCTCTGAATCTGGAGATCAGGCTCCACAACCAACAATCTCCCACTTGGAGGCTGATCACAACAACTACACCGCTACTGCACTTGCTAGACTTGAACTTGGCAACTTTCTCGTATTCACCTTCATGTTAGAAGGCCAATTGAAACCGAGCAAGAACTCAGTTTCTCTCTGGTCACCACCTTTGTGAACATGTCTACAGGATTTTGGAGTGTGTATCTTTTCCAGCTTCAACATTTCAACTTCCAAAACAGAGCGTATGAAATGGTACTTGAGATGTATATGTTTAGTCATGGAATGGAATGTTGAGTTCTTTGCAAGATGAATGGCACTCTGGCTGTCACTGTACAACTTGCTATCCTTCTGCTTCTTACCCAATTCCTCCATAAACCTCTGCAACCAAATCATCTCTTTACTAGCCTCTGTAACAAAAACATACTCTGTTTCTATTGTTGAAAGTGCAACAACCTTTTGCAGTTTCGAAATCCAACTTACTGTTGTTCCACCTACAGTAAAAACATACCCTGTGGTGCTCCTCCTGCTATCCTTATCACCTGCCATATCTGCATCAACATATCCCTGTAGAACAGTGTCTGAACCTCCAAAACATAATGCATGAGTGGTAGTACCTCTCAAATACCTGAGAATCCACTGTACTGCCTTCCAATGTTCTTTACCTGGATTGTTCATATATCTGCTCACAACTCCCACTGCTTGTGCAATATTTGGTCTTGTGCACACCATGGCATACATCAAGCTGCCAACTGCTGATTGATAGGGAATCTTGGACATGTAATCTGTCTCTTCCTGTGTCTTGGGACACATTTCCTTACTTAGATTGAAATGGCTGGCCAAAGGTGTACTTACTGGTTTTTCATTCTACATTTTGAACCTCTCTAACACTTTTTGTATGTACTCACTTTGAGACAATGTCAATTTGCGATTTTTCCTATCTCTCGTTATTCTCATACCAAGGATTTTCTTTGCAGCACCCAAATCCTTTGTCACAAATGAATTAGCTAGCTTCCTTTTGAGTACATTTATATCCTGCATGTTAGACCCTGCAATAGGCATGTCATCTACATACAATAACAAGATAATATATATTTCATTGTCTAGCTTCTTGAAATAAACACAGTGGTCAGAATGACATCTACTATAACCTTGTTCTGTCATAAACCTGTCAAATTTTAAATGCCACTGCCTTGGAGCTTGCTCCAAGCCATACAAACTCTTTTTCAACCTACATAACAAGTTCTCCTTATCTTTGACATCATACCATTGTGGCTGCTGCATATATATCTATTCCTCCAAATCCCCATGGAGAAAGGATGTTTTTACATCTAATTGTTCAAGATGCAAATCTTCTACCTCCACTAGACTTAAGATAGTCCTAATTGAAGTCATCTTAACAACATGAGAAAATATTTCATCAAAATCTATACCTTTCTTTTGTGCAAACCCCTTTACATCAAGTCTCGCCTTGTACCGCTTCTTACATCCTTCTTCTTCCTTCAACCTGTAAATCCATTTGTTCTGCAATGCTCTTTTACCAGTAGGCAACTGAACCAGATCCCAAGTCTGGTTTCCTACCAATGAGTCCATCTCCTCATTCATGCCTTGCTCTCACTTCTTTCTAGTTTCCACTTGCATTTCTTCTTCATAACATTCTGGTTCACCAGCATCAGTCATTAACAAATAATACATTGAAGGAGAGTATTGTTTAGGGATTCTACTTAACCTAGTAGATCTTCTTGCAGTTGTAGGAGTTTCAGGTACTTTCTGTTGTTCTTGATTTTCTGGCACCTTTGGAACTTCATTTTCTTGAATTTCATCAAGTACTATGTACTCTGTGTTTTCCTTTTCCTGTTTCTTTCCCTGCAACTGATCTTTATACATGACCTTTTCATTGAATATGACATCTATGCTTCTAATGATTTTGTGATTTTCATAATCCCATAAGCGATAACCAAAATCATCAACCCCATATCCAATAAAGGTACATTTCTTGGATTTAGCTTCAAGCTTTGTTCTATTTTCTTTATCAATATGGACAAATGCTTCACAACCAAACGTTCTCATAAATGAATAGTTTACCTTTTTATCTATCCATGCCTCCTCCGGAATACCACCATCCAAAGCACTTGAAGGTGCTTTGTTTATTAAATAAACAATAGTATTTACAGCATCCGCCCAAAACTGTAAGGGAAACCATGCATGCAGTCTCATACACCTTACACGCTCCATGATCGTTCTGTTCATCCTTTCTGACACACCATTTTCTTGTGGTGTTCCTGGGACTTTCTTCTCTCTACGGATCCCATGGTATGAACAATAACTATCAAACTTCTTGCCGCAGTACTCACCTCCATTATCAGATCTGAGACACTTCAACCTTTTTCTTGTCTCATTCTCAACCAAAGCTTTCCACTTCTTAAAAGTAGCAAACACATCATATTTATGTCTAATGCAATAAACTCAAGTTTTCCTAGTTGCATCATCAATAAATGTAACATAATAATGAGAGCCACCAAGAGATTGTACCTGAGCCGGTCCCCATACATCTGTATGCACTAGCGCTAACTTTTCATTCTTCTTCTATTTCCCAACCCTGAGAAATATGACTCTCTTCTCTTTTCCATAAACTCAGTTTTCATATAATTCCAAACTTACCTGCTTCAAATTTGGCAGCAACTTCATTGAGTGGAGAATCTGCATCTCTTTCTCACTCATGTGTACAAGCCTATGATGCCACAATGCTGTATATGTTCCTGTGGAAGCTAAAGAGATAGAATGGTCAGTATTATGAGGACATAAATACAACGTACCTACCTTGTCTCCTTTTGCTATCACCATTGATCCTTTAGTGATCTTCCACCACTTTTCTCCAAATGTAGATAGATAGCCGCCATATCCCAACTGCCATGTTGAAATTAGATTTCTTTTCATAGCAGGAACATGCCTAACATCTTTTAACAGTCAGTCAGTTCTATTCTTAACTTTTATCCATACCTTACCCATTCCAACAATTTTACATGGCTCATCATCACCCAATAAAACATGTCCAAAATCGCCTGGAACATAATCATGAAAGTATTTCCTATGAGGTGTAGCATGGCATGAAGCCCCTGAATCTACTACCCAATAATCACTAGTATTATCTAATGAAAAAACCAAAGCATCTTGTAACACATCACCTGCTACATTTGCTTCCTGGGTAGTTTCCTTTTGTGCATCTCCTTTCTTCTTTAGAGATCTGGAGTCTTTCTTCAGATGTCCTTTCTTTTCACAGTTCCAACACTCTACCTTTCCTAGTCTGTACTTGGATCTGCCCGTTTTAGACTTCCCATGATTACCTTGGCTCTTTCCTCTCTCCTTTTGTCTTCCCCTGCTCTCCATGGTCAACGCATTACCTGATGTCTTACCTGTGCTTTTTCTTCGCATTTTTTCGCTAAGAATAACACCAATAACATCATCAAATTTCAAGGTATTTGAACGAGAGACAAATTTACTTACAGCCATGACCAAGCTATTACAGCTTTCTGGCAATGAACACAAGATTAGAAGAGCCCTAACCTCATCATCAAAGTTCACACTTACAGAACTTAGTTGATTTGTAACTGTATTAAACTCATTTAAATGACCAGTAAAAGATCCACCTTCAGACATCTTCATATTAAATAAACGCTTTATTAGAAATACCTTGTTGGAGGCCGAGAATTTTTCATACAGCTTACCTAGTGCGCTCATCAAACCCTTCGTTGTCGTTTCTTTTGAGATATTGAAAGCCACTGACGAAGCTAGGCTAAGCCGTATTGTTCCCAGAGCCTTTTTGTCAAGAATCTCCCATTTTTCGTCCTTCATGACTGCCGACTGCTTTTCTCTTCCTCCCAACGAGAGGAATAGATCCTTCTGGTACAGATAGTACTCCATTTGCATCTTCCATAACTAAAAGTTTTGGCCGTTAAACTTCTCGACCTTAAACTTTTCTTTTTCTACCATTGCTCCCACTCGAACTAGAAACTCTAGTTTCCTGCGGGTTTACTGCCAAATAGACCTTTGGCTATGATACCAATTGTTATAAAAACAGGATCGCAGAGCAATAACAATAAACATAAATGCAAATATAATCACACAGACATTACAAGGTAGACACAGATATATCGTGGTTCACCCAACTTGGGCTACGTCCACATTGAAGTTGCCAGTCCTTATTATTATTCTATCCAGCAAAATGAAGGGATACAACCTGCAGCACAACCGCTGCACTTCCTCTTCACTATCTCATAGTCTCTCTTTTGATCTCAAAGATCTTTACAATGCATGAAACCTAATACATCATTAACCCTATCCATATTACAATGTATTTCTTTTATAAGGGAAATACAATGGGAACATACCACGGGTTACCCAAAACCATGGGCCCGAAAATTGGTGGCGAAAACAACCCCAAAAATTTTCCTCGGAGGCGTTGCCCCAAACCCCCTTTCTTGGAGGTGTGGACACTCCCCCAGACCCCCTTAGGGTTGTGCCGGTATCATAACCAAACCTGGGGTATGGACACCACTGAATACTAATATCTTTGAATCTGGAGATCAGGCTCCACAACCAACACTAAATACCCATTTAGTTCCAATGACATTCTTGTTTTTTGGTCTTGAAACCAACTCCCAAATTTTGTTCTTTTCAATTTGGTCCAATTCTTCATTCATGGAAATGACCCAACTCTCTTCTTTACATGCTTCTTTGATTGAGCTAGGCTCAATGTGTGATAAAAGTGCAATTTTTGTCTGATATAACACTTGTCTTCTTGTTTGCACTCCAGTGCTTTTATTTCCATTAATCAAGTCTTCAGGATGATTTCTTTGAATTATTCTTGAAGGTTACTTTGTGTCTCCTCTTGGGGATTCTTCTTTTATGTCTTCTTCTCGAATATATTCCTCTTCTTCTCTAGTATCCATTTCATCTTCTTGTGTCTCTTCCTTGTCTTCTATATCTGCTTCTATATCAACTAGCTCACCATTATCTTCATCTTCGTTGTCCAGTACAATCTCTTGATGTTTGAATTTCTTTGTTTTTAAATCATCAAATTCAACATTTGCACTCTCAACAATTTTATGTAGTCTGAAATTATAGCATTTGTATGCCTTTTTTGTAGGAGAGTATCCAAGAAATATACCTTCATCAGATCTAGCATCAAATTTTCCAAGATTCTCATCAACCCTTTTGATGTAACATTTACTTCCAAAGACTTTGAAGTATTTTACTGAAGGAGCTCTCCCATACCACAACTCATAAGGAGTTTTATTGTTGTTGATCCTGAGCTAACCTTTATTTAATATATATGTAGTTGTGCTTACAGCTTCTCTCCAATATCCATCAGACCTCTATTTTCTGTGATGTTGTCTTGTATTCCTTCTTGATGGGTGAATATAGTTTTTTGGAGTTTTGATTTTTGTTTGCCTTTCCTTCATCTTTCTTCTTGATTGGACTGAGCAGAGTAGCTGCAGAATATTTTAAATTACTTTGGTTTTCTTCTGGTGAATAACCTATTCCATTTTTGTTACTTGGATCCCTTTGTGTCGTTATAATCTCATCCAAGATCTTAGAGTTTTTTTCATATTTTATTTGAACATGTTTTGTATCTAGTTCTTTTCTTAGGAGAGCTAATTCTGCTTCAAATCTTTCACAGGTCATTTGTTTTTCTTTAAAAGAATTTTCCAGACTTTCTTCTATCTTGCTTGCTTCTAGAATTTTATCTTTTAGGTTGCTTATGATTTTCTCCATCTCTTTATTCTTTTGTTCATGTTTTTCTTTTTGTTCAACTACAAAACTTTTCAGTTGTCTATATTTGTGTTTGTATTTTCTTAGTTCATCCAAGGCACTAAGAAGTTTTTTCATATTAACCTATGCTTTATCTTCTGACACTTTCTCATGCTCAATTTCATCAATGCCTAAGAAAAGGACTTCTTCATCACCATCACTAAACTCAGATGAACTGATGTTCTCTTCTTTTGAGTATAAGTTTCTTTTTTCTTTGTAATTCTTTTTATAGTGGGATTTTTCTTTTTTCCAGTATTGTTTATTTTTGTCATCTTCATCTTCAAGGTCTTTCTTGGGATAAGGACACTTAGCTGCAAAGTGCCCAACTTTGCCACAGTTAAAACATTTGAAAGGAAGTTTTCCCTTGTACTTTCCTGATCCTTTCTGAAGTTTTTTAATAAAATTGGCTTCTTCTACATCAAATTCTTCGCGATGGTTGTCCTGAGATGTTTGCTTCTAATTTTTTGTTTTCTTGATCACTTTGAAGGTTGCTTCTTCTTTTGAATATTTATCAATACCTAGTCTTAGCTCATATGCTGTGAAAATTCCATATAATTCCTCCATGGTAATTTCTTCTAGCTTATCTCGGTCTTCAAGAGTGGATACTTTGGGATTGTATGCCATAGGGAGTGTTCTTAGTACCTTTTCAACTAGCTCACTATCTCGTATCTCTGCTCCCATACCTTTGGCTGTATTAAAAATACTTTCAATTCTTGCGAAGTACTCTGATATAGTTTCTTCATCCTTCATTTTTAGACTCTCATATTGTACTTTGAAGGATTGAATTTTTTCCTTCTTTACTTTGGAATCTCTTGCATATATGGTTTCCAATTTGTCCCAGGTTCGTTTTTCACTTGTACATGTTAGTACATTTGCAAGAATCTTTTTTCTCACTCTAGCTTGTAATGTGTTTAAGGCCTTTGCATGTTCCCAGTATTTCTTCCTGTCTTCTACTTCTGTGGGGATGTCTTTTGGAACATCATATCCTTCTGCAACTAGTGCCCAAACTTCTAGTCCAATGGACATCAGATAGTTTTTCATTTTAATCTTCCAGAAGACAAAGTATTCACCATCAAATGTGGAAACTTTCATTGATATGTTCAGTTGCTGATCCATAGTGTTTTAATAGGATCTTCCTTCCAGTGATTAAACTGTAGCGAAGGATCCGACTCTGATACTAATTGTAGGATTAGATTCTGTCACTGAGAGGGGGGGGTGAATCAGTGACAGTTTTATACACAATTTTTAGTTTTTAACAAACATAAGAACAAAATTGAACACAATAATTTATCGTGGAACCCAATAAGGTAAACCACCAATGCTTTTCTATTATCTGCAAAATATTGTTTTTACATTTATACAATAGAAGAAGATGTTTTAGATCAACACCGACTGATCGGGATGCACCCACACCCTTCTTCACCAACACCAACTGGTAGGAGGCTACGACTCCTTGTTTAGTCAGATATGACTGACAAGGAAGCAATGACTCCCTCTTGCAGGCACCAACCTACCCTTGCACCACCCTTCAAGCCTTAGATTAATTTCTTTAATAATCTTCTTGGACTGCTGCACTCATTCTGTTCTTGCTTTTTATCTTCAATGCAGTCTTTTTCAATCACTTCACTCTTCATATGATGTCTTCATACTTATACATTTCCCTCACACCTCTTCAAGAAACAATATGTTTGTTCATAAAGACACCTCTTCATGAACTAACATGTCTTTTCATATAATCGACAAAATAAGGTTAAACTAAATTTTACTAATAACTACATTTAGCCCTTTTCTTCTATTTGTTAAACTTTTATCCCATTTCAACTTATATAAAATAACCTTTTTCGATACTTTATAAACTTAGTATTAATATATATATATATTGTATTAGCACCCCCCTTTTCTAACTAAGTTTTACACAAGCTCCTAGGAGCTTTGGCTCTTTATGTACTAAGTCTTCTAGCACTTGGTTATTTTACACACATAACCATCACCTTAGAGTATATATGTTAGTTCTTAGAGAGATTCGGCTCCTCTTTTACACCACCACCGTTCAATTATCGTGAGCATGCTTCATCGTTGATCTTCCTCCAGCAACTTCAAAGACCATCTCTGCCATGTCATTAACCATTTGAGCGACACATACTCTCTACCTTGTCATTTTCCACTTAGACATCCGAACTACTATGTCTGTGCCACACAGTTGCCATGTCATTATCCTCGTCGACGATTGTGAGCATGCTTCATCGTTGATCTTCCTCCAACAACTTCAAAGACCATCTCTGCCATGTCATTAACCATATGAGCGACACATACGTTCTACCATGTCATTGTTCACTTAGACATCCGAACTACTATGTCTGTGCAACACAGTTACCATGTCATTATCCTCGTCGACGATTGAGTTTCCACGTGTACCAAAAGGATAGGGGTCTTGATAGGTCATCTCGGGCGCTGAGTTGGTGATATTCTCGTGGATTCCAAACACCCAGAACCCCCTCCTATCGTTTGCACTACACGTCAAAAGAGTTAAGGAGGACCAACATATATCAACACATAAAAACTCATCCACACACCCAATGTGGGATAAATCGCAATGACGTTTTAATCGCTACTGTTGATCTTTTGATCGGACGATGCCCGAGTCTCGCTTATAGCATTTTTCCATTTCTTCTGAACCAGGCTTACATCACCCAAATGTTTCTAGTAGCGCTTCTCCTCTGCGGCTAGTACATTTTCTATAGCTCTCTCATAAATCTCGCTGACCCTCTCCTTGTTGCAGACACTTTCTTCAAGGTGTACATAATCAAACCAGGCATCATAATTAAGCGGGTTCTTCTTAACCTCCTCCTCATACTAAAACCTCCTCTTATTTTTACACACCCATATCTCTTTGGCCACTTGGTTTATGAGCCGAAAGTCGTGGCTAACCAAAACAGGTCCTCCATCCCACTCATTAAGTGCCTTAGCAAGTGAATTGATGGTTTCGATGTCAAAATTATTAGTTGGTTTATCTAGAAATAGAAGATGAGGTAGTCTCCAAGCAAGCCACTCGATTTATCTGCCCATCAGATAAATTCTGCATAGGCATAATCTGCGCCTTTTTAATTTCAAACCAAATTTTCAATTGCCACACACATCTTCTCTTCTTCAATACCTGGATATTCTTTCATCATGTATTTGCAGTGCAGATATACTTAGCTCTAGTTGTCTACCAGATGTTGATGAAACTGAGCAATGTGAATATGATTATGGCATTTCATGTATGGGTGAGACTTCTTTAAGTCATTTGAAGTCTCGTTTTTTCTGCTCATTATTTGGTTCAGATTTTAGTGGAGATTCTTCATTCACTTCTTGGATGAAAGAATACATGGCTGAATATTTTGATGCATATCACATCCTTTAGGAGTAGCATTATAGGACATGGGATCCTTACCTATGTCATTGGAGTAGATTTGATTGGTCACTTGAAGCTTGTATGCACTTGGAAAATGGTGGTCTACTTGCTTGGAGGAATAAGCACTTTCATGACTCTTTGATGAAGCATATCCTTGATGTACATTTTCATTATGTTGTTATGTACTTTGATGATATATATTTGGTACTCATGATGTTTGGAAGAATGCATACAAGAAAATGGGATCCAGGAATACTCTTATCTAATGGTGTGGGTTGGAGAGCACTCTTAATTGTTTGGGTCCAATACAAGCAATGGGACCCTGGAATAATTTTTGTCTCATTGGTTTCATTTTTGGGGGGGAAGCAAGCCGTATGGGAGATGGATTCCCCACTTAATCAAGTGATTTTAATCAGAGTAGTCCATAAGCAAGCAATGTGGTTCCTCTCTAAAATCTTCATGGAAACTCAAAGACTCAAGGTTGGGCAATTCAATGGCAACTTCAAAGAATTATACAGAAAGCAGGTTCTTCAACACCCATGTTTAAAATTGCTTAAGGACAAGCAATATTCGGAAGGGAGGATTTGTAATGTCCCAAATTTGGCATTGGGTCACAATGGCCTAATCACATTGTCCCTATTCAATAGATTTTGTCAAATTGATGCTAAAGTTCAATTAATTGCCAAGGAGGAAAATTACTAGTTTCCTAGGTTTGGGGTGGAAGCTTTGGGATTTGGAATAATGGGGATAATAAATAATGTTTGAAAATTAGAATGGAATAAATATTTAACAAAGGACCTAAATAAATATATACAAGTGAAAATCAAAGTGTCATTTGATCATGAAGACACATGGAGGAAGTGGGACCCACATATGGCTAGATTTCCCCACTACACTTGACATCATTCTCTCACCAATTCGAATTCAAGGTGAATGGTAACATACTTGGGGGAGTCCAAAAGGTATTATTCATTGCATGACTCATCCAAGGTCGAAATATGGAGGAAGAGTAACTCCCATGGAAGAGGAAGAGGCAATTTGGAGCTAGTGAGACACTTGGGCTAGATTCCCTAGCTCTATGACAACAATGATGAAGATGCTATGACACCTATGACACAAATCAGACCTGAAGGATGACATATGACATATATGACATGTCAGGGCTAAAAATAGACACCAAGAGGGAAATCAAGGGTGTTAGGGCAGCTAAGATGCTTCCACATGTGATTTAGTGGAAGTGGGAGACTAGGAATTGTTGTACAAGTGGCGTTCTTTGGAATCTGTTCCCAACTTGAGTTGGAATGAGTCTCTTGGAAGGAATTTGACCCATGGAGGAAATTAGAACTTTATAAATGTCAATAACAAATAATGAAACCAGCTTTTGATCATTTGTAGAATTTGCAATTGCATTTGTGAAGAGGGAGAGCTAGTGGATGACTAGTTTCTTGCCTTAGCCAATTTCAAGGGTGAAAGATTCCCATCCAAGATGGTAATTGGAAATGCCATTCAGAACTTTCATTTGGAGCTTTAATGGAGTATTTATTTGCAGGTGTAAGCTACAAGGCAGCTCATGGTTTCTTCTATTGCAGCTCACTCCTTCAACCATTTCCAGTTTTGATGGCATATTCTAGATCCTTGAGGGAGGGCATTTTTTGTGAGATGTTGTAATATTTGGGGAAGATTATAATACCCCATTTATTTTTTAATATGAATTAAATTCTCTTTTATTCATCTCCATAAAGTTTCAGGTCGAAATTCCAAGTAGAAATGTATAAATCTCATTTTTAATGGAAGAACAATGCCATTTCCCCACTAACTTGTTGTGAACCAATGTATTGATGATGATTTCGAATGCATGGATGATTATTTGATGAATTTGTGATTAATGGACTGCCATGGATGTATTTTACAAGTTTCATGTATTGTACATGAGCATTTGAAGTATTTTTACTCAGTTTAATTGCATTGGGAGAAGAAATAGTGCCATTTCCCCAAGGGTCGAATTGGTGATTTTTGCAGTTGAATGGGAGAGGGTTGGAACAGATATAATATTCAATTAATGGTGCACATGAGACCTTAATAACATATTTAATAAATTTCCTACCTATTTTCATAAATTTGAGTGGCTTTGGAGGCATTTGGGAAGCCATTTTCAGTACTTACCCCAAGGGGATTTGAAACCCAAATTACTAGTAAAATTGCATACTTGGTCCAGAATTTTAAGAGAGTTTGAAGAGGTATTTTGGTGGCCATATATCATCCCTGAACATCATATTCAAGTCCTGATATCATTCATACACCTTCCTTGAAGTTTTGAAGGCATTTGGAGTCAATTCGAGACCTAGAGACCAATACTAGTCAAACGCAAATTACTAGTAAAGTTCCCTACATTGGCCAGAATTGAAAGAGTATTTGCATAAGTATTTTAAAGGTCCAAAGTAATCCCTAAAACACATATTTATGTTCTAATCTCATTCATATACCTTCTCAGAACATTTGAAATCATTTGGGGCAAATTTGGGACCTAGAGATCAAAACTAGTCAAAGGTCGAACTAGGGAAAAAAAAGTGGAAAATTGCCATTTTAATAAAGTTCCTAACAAGGGAGATTACAGTGCCAATCACCAAAAACTGAAATATGTCATCAAAATACTGATCAACAGTGGCAATGTGAAACAATTGGGCATCCAGCAACCCGTCTTCGATATTGGTCGGTTCCTCCCTTGTATCAATTTGTGACAAATGATCTAGTCCAACATTCAACCACCTCGGCTTCACAACAACCTCAAAATCAAACTCTTGAAACAACAGTAGCCACTGGCAGATCTTCCCCACCAACACAGGCTTATTGACCAAGTATTTTAATGCAGAATGATCAGTAAACATTTTAAACTGGCCACCGAGCAAATAATGCCTGAATTTCTATAGTGCGTAAGCCATGGCTAGACCTTCGCATTCTGTAGTAGTGTAGTTGCGTTATACAGAAGACAGCTTCCGGCTAGCAAAAGAAATGGGATGAGCAATGTCGCCTTCGCTTGGTTGAGCCAATACAACCCCTAGTGCAACCGATGAAGCATCAACATGGACATGGAATTCCTTACTCCAATCTGAAAAGACCAAGATTGCGGTCGATGCCATCTTTGCTTTGAGTGTTTCAAAACTTTCCTGAAATTTTGGATTCCACTGGAATGCCGCATCCTTCTTTAGCAACTTTTCTATAGGGGTAGTAATCGCGGCATACCCCCTAATGAACTTTCGATAATATCTCGTGTGACCCAAGGTCACGCGCAACTGCTTAACGGTGTTCAATGGTTGCAACCCCAAAATAAGCACAATTTTTGTTGGATCAACCAGCAATTCCTGCTTACACACAATATGACCCAGCAATATCCCAAATGGTGCACAGAAAATACATTTCTTCAAGTTCAGTGATATCTGGTGCTGTCGGCATCGTTCAAGCATTAACCGTAGATTGGCCAAATGATCGTGAATCAACCCATAAATGTTCCAATCATCCATATATACCTGTAGAAATTTCTGAATAAAATATTTGAATGTGGCAACAATGACCCGGGAGAATATCGTAGGTGCATTCTTCAAACCAAACGGCATGACCGTGTCCTAAAAGCATCCCCATTCGGTAACAAAATTTGTCTTATGGCGATCTTCCTTGGCAATGCGAATCTGATGGTAGCCAGAGAATCCATCAGTGAAAGAGTACATCTCCTAGCCATCTACTCCTTCAAATACTTAATCAGTAAACAAGGTCGGAAAGGGGTCATGCAAGCACGCATCATTTAACTTCCGCAAATCGACACAAATGCGCACTTCGCCTATTTTCTTATCCTGCACCACCATAGGACTGATCCATTCTGACTCTTCCACAGGTTCGATAATACCAGCATCCAATCAATTTCCTCCTTGACCTTTTCTTTATGTCACGGATTTAGCTGATAAGGTCACTGTCGGACTGGCTTAGCATCTGGTTTCAATGGAATCCTCATGTCTCCTCAATCACCCAGGATTCAATTCATTTCGGAAAAATTCATGGGAAACACGTCCTGAAATTCATGCAGTAAAGTGGTAACCTTAGTCATCATCTCATCATCCCAATAGTCCCCAACATTAGCAAAATTGGGAGTAGCTTCAGTGCCTATATTCATTTTACAAAGTTCCAACAACTGATTGAACGGATTACTGGGCGCAACAGGTGGTACCACATCATGACTTCCTTTATATTCAGGAATGTTAATATTCCAGGGATCATCGTCGTCCTCTGGCCCTCTACTGACGTTGAAACACTCCATGAGTGACTGCATCTTACTGTGGGTGTGCGGGTCAATAGGGTAGGCCACTGGAACAACCTGAAATATCACATCGTGGATGCGCTATAGGGCATTATGGACATCAGGGTTGGCATCCGCAAAAGTGAACGTATGAGTGAAATAGATCATCAAATCCCCCCATGTTGTAATGTCACGGCGCAACTCGGCTATAGTGTACCATGAGCGCGGTATCTCTTCCAAAGTATGGACAAAAGCATGGACCCAATCATCTTGGGGTCGCACTACCCATAAGCGTTGGCACTCCATCACATGATCACCGGGATCAATTCGGCCATCATACTTGCCAGTGTGATAAACCTCAGTATTGCAAAATCAAACCATCATCAACCTCCGACACTGTGACCAATCTTTAATGAATGTCTTATGTGTCACCCACCATCGTGCTGGGGTAGCCTTCAGTGCTTCCTCCAAAGCTAGCAATCGTTGCGGTTCTGGGATGTGGTCTTCAAATTCTGCTAGGAAGGTGTTTAAGCCAGGAATCCCCTCGTAGAACAGCAATGTGATTGTTTCCGTCTCAACATGACATAAGGATTGCATCGCTAAGCCACATTTCTGAACCGATACTTCATGCATTCGATTCTGCCAATGTTCCAATGCATCATCAGAGTCGGAAGACGTAGAACTCTTGCTGCGCCACTCCAGCTCACCATGGACAGTGGGATGAGTATAATCTTCAAAAATATTAAATGCATGGTCCCACCTAGCATAACCATCATCTTTTACAGGCTGTACGTAGCGGCATCCTTCAGCCGGGTCCAAAGGGGCGATGACTCAAAAATCGTGATTCTCAAAAGTCATCATGCACTTCTTGAAGTTGATTACAACTCCACTATCATTAGCCCATCATATCCCCAAAAGCATAGGATAGGAGCTTCTTCCATCAACTACTTCAATGACGTCAAAGTCAGCATAATTCTTCATGCCCTCAATATCAATTGTGAGCCACGGAACTCACCCAATAGGTGTAACCTTCACATGGTTATCCAACCGGAGCTACACAGGAGACCAGCTCAATGGGGGACTCCCCATTTTTTGCCATGCCTGCTTGGTTAAGATGTTAACATCTGAACCAAGGTCAAGAATCACAGAGTCAACATCATAATCACCAATCTGAATATTCATTTGCATTTCCTTGCTAGTCTTTCATCACTGTAAGGAGTTTACTACTGACTCCTGTCGTCCTTTCGAAAATCACTGCAACCATCGTTCAATATCAATTAGGGCAGCCGGGTCTCATGCCAATGACAGACATCTTTCAAGGAACTTCTGTAATATCCCTGGTGGTGGTTGATCGACATCTGATGTGGCATCAAAGATAGGCGGCATATTGCAAACAACAACCTTACCGTGATCTTTCTCCAAAGTGTGACGTGCCTCCAGGAACGTCTCCTACTCTGCATCAATGTCAAAATTTACCATCTTCTGACCAGCCAAGCGAATGATTGGTCGCAAACCATCTTCCCTAGTTGTCTTACCTCCATGAGTGACAACAGCCACCAAAGCATCTTGTGGTCGAGGTTCTACAGAAATAGTGGCAATATTGGCACCCTGTGTTTGGTTCTGCTGCAGGTTCCCTGGTTGGTTTACATTCAAATTAGTGTTTGGTGGTGGTCGCGGGGGTTGGTTCTGCACTGGTTGCTGGAGCGGGTTTTGTATTGGTTGTTGTACTGGGTTTTGTAGCTACGAAGTGTTCCCAGCCTGTCATCTTGCAATCAATTGCGGACAATTCTCGACTGTATGATCATTACCGGAACAAAACGTACAACGATTCTGTGGCAGTGGGAAGTCACGTTAATAATGCCCCTATACTGCACAACGGTAACATTGAACAAGTCCACGACCTCCTCGGCCTCCTCCTCCATGACCAAATCTACCACTACGTCCGCCCCAGTAGCCTCCCCGGTAGCCGCCCTGCTGCTGGTATTGAGCTTGGTTAAACTACTGCTGCATGGGTAATGGTGGCATCCCTTTCCCTTGTGGTGCATACTGCAGTTGTTGCACATGCTCAGGCTACAGGGGGTTTACTGGTGTATATTGTGGTACGAACTGCTGCAGTTGCTGCTGTGGTAGTGGCTGCGGCTGTAGCGGTGCAGCACGTTGATCATCCTTGACATAGAATGCATCACGCATTCTCTCCTGTAGCAACCCATATGCCCAGCAATATTTGTCATTGTGACCCACTGAATTGCAAAATGTGTAGTAAAGGTTTCGCGGGGTTATGGAAATCCGGACAATTATCCTTCGTATGCCCTTCTCTTCGGCATCGTGTACACCATACCTCATCACGATGTTCCTTGTTCTTCTTCAAATATTGCAACTGTATAGTCAGGTTAGCGAGCTGTTTCTGTATCTGCGACATCCTGGCTGCATTATCTCCAATCGGGGACGCCTCGAATCGCATTGCAATCTCTAAAGCTTCACTAGGCGTCGATATGTTTTGCTGCATCAACGGTAGCTGAATGTGGGGTAGAAGTGCCACAATGAACCATTCTTTATGTTGGATAGCGCTCATATCGAAACTAACCTTTTCCATCAGTGTCTTAAATCGCTGGTCGAAATCCCATACCGTCTCATTAGGATACTGCTTAATTTCCTTCAATTCAGTAATATATTAGGCCTCCACTTAGGCCGTCTAAATTCAGCAATCATCCTATCCCAAATCTCATCTAGTGACTTCTTTGGGGCGCCTGTAGGGACTAAAACAAACTTCATGAACCAATCTAATGCACGACCTCGCAGAGTCATGGCTAACTGATCTGTTTCACGGTCCAGACTGCTTCACACAAAAACTAATACTTCTCCGGATTGTCTGTCGCACTTCCATGGAACAACGGTAGCTTAGCATCATCACCTGCCATCTTGGACTTCCTTCCTCCTCTTGTTGTGCTACTATTACCAATTAACTTATGTGGTGTCAACGTACTCGACGGTGTCGAAGTAGTGTTTGTTGCTGGCTGAGAGCTAGTGAGCGGAGGTGTGGGTACGTTGGTGCTAGGGTTTGGTCCTTCCTCTATCTTGGGCGTAGCCTGGTCATTCCTATCAAGACTGTGAGGTCGCTTCATCCCGTGTGGTCTTCCTTTGTGGTTTTGCGGCTCGATCATAGCAGGACCTTCTCCCATCCTCTGCCTCTTTTTCTATCGAAACCTCGCTCCTCCTCTTGTAAGACCACTCTCTTCCTCGACTTCGCTCACAGTCTCCTCATGGTCTGCACCCATCTACCCCATTCCATTCCATGTACCGTTCCCCAATAGTCACGGTACCCACGGTCTCTGCCCACTAGGCTGTCTACTGATCAAAGTGCATCTTTAATATACCTTTCTCGCACATTAGCATCTTAATCGACAATTGGAGCGACAGAAGAAACCTTCCCCTCAGTCCGTCAAAGAAGTATCTTTCAGCTTCACTATAGGATTTCTTCGTGTCAACCACGAATTCAGTGATGTATCGCTCCAAGATGCTATCAAGACAAACTTTGATAGCTCATGATGCCTTATTATCAACTACCTGCAGCTCTTGGATCAATTCTGGGGTCCAAGCGGTCGACTCACCGCCCTGGAATTTCTTCTTCTGAAAGGTCAACTTCGATAACCAGTCATATAGAATAACCGAAAATTCATAGAAAAACCATTCATGCGGACCGTCGTGAATATATCTTTCCACCCACTGATCTACTGTCAGTCACGTATTCTGAATTTCTTCTTCAGCAAAATCCTGCAACTTCTGATCGAACCATTTTTGTATCTTTGGCTTCGTCAGGTGCCACAACATGACCTCCTTCTACTCTGCACACGGTCCCGGCAACAGAACCATTTGTTGACTGAATTGCAACCTCACAGTCGACAGGGGTTCACCAACTGTGGACACATACAACAGTCTCCCTAGGCACCGCCCGGGCAGGTTTGAGCCCACCCAACAACACCCGCAGAGCAGGTCAGGTATCACCCGAGGCATCTAGGAAGAGTAGATAGAACCATGTTTCCACTGAGAGAGGAGGCAAGTTGCGGCAGTATAATACCAACATCAATTCTAAATATTCATCATAAAGTTGCAACATTTAACATTACAGTAACAGATGTCTATAACATATCATTGCGGCATTCATCATAGCAACATAAACAAATGATTGCATTAAGAAAAGGAAATAACATAAGTATCGAGCAACATTACACACAGATTGCACCAAATCATCATCATTATATTACTATGGAAAACCAAAAGCAGTACATAAATCTTTGCGCAACACCCACATTATCTCTCTGTCAATCTCCGCATACAACTCTATTTCTATCTTCTATTCATCTCCCCACCTTCTAACACTTACAATTCTCATCTATTTATAGGCTTCTTCCAATTACAATACTTGTCCACTTTCCTAACCGACACTTATGGACAATCGACTAACTAACTTGGTCTAATGACCCAAAAACCCGCATACTGCGGTATAATTGACTCGATATTACAGACTACATGACCCAAAACCCGCCAACTGCGGTATATTACAAAATACATGGGCCAAGTGACCCAATACCCGCCAACTGTGGTATCTTTTGGAAAAACATGCTCCTTTCACGCCTTCATCCAACGTGTCACAGCGTCAGCAGTACCACGATCTTACCTCATCAAACCGCCTGCCAATAGTGAGTCTTTGAAAGTTTGACTCTTTGTTCTAGAAACACAAGATATGCTACCCTTGAAATCAGGAGGAGACCAGTAAGAGTAGTAGCCCTTTGCCATGGACCACCTTGCCCTTTCACTAGACAACACATTGTCAATTTCTATCCATGCAGCTTCAAGTAGATCCAACAGAATAGCAAAGGAGCTATAATTCATCTGAATGGAATGTAAATCAAATGGGTGCAAAGAAGACTGGTTTCCCTAAAAACCCGACTTCCCTAGAAACCATACCTGCTCTCTCAAAGAGCCTTGTAATCAAAATATCCTTCCAAATTACCAAAATAACTTGATGTTTTGTAACAATCAGAAGTAAAATATCTATGAAATAACTCTGGAGGGAAAACTACAACATGGATTCACACTTAAATAATTAATTCTGCGTTGGAACCCATGCAAATCTGCTATAAAAACGCTTCAAATTGGGCGTTTAAAGAGCAGATCCGTGTGTAAGATAACCAAAAATGGCAAGCTTTATGTCTAGAAATTAGTAACTCTGACTATAGTGGGTTGAATTCTGTGGGTGATGGAGTAGAAAATCATCTGAGCATGAGTATTTCCCCATGTCATTTGATTTAGAAAAATCAAGTACGCAAGCACATCAAATGTCATGTCATGGGACACTTAGTTTGATTGGAACCAAATTTCATGTTCACCAGAGCTCAACTCCAACCATATGAAAAAACAGGTATTTCATTATGGCATTAAGTTTCTTCGAGTGTTTGGGCTGGAGTTCCTGATTTTTTTTTTGGTTGGTTTCTGATTCATTTTGTATTAGGAGATGCAGAGCCAAATATTATTAGAGGTGGTTGTGTCACCATGCAATATTTCATCCCTAGTACTGAATTCGATTTGTTTGGAACACCAAAAAGAAACTTAAGATCTACTACAAAACTTCATTTCTAGGCAATCTCAAAGTGTAGACACTGTAAATACATCACCCTTAGATCTATTCAACAATCCTATATGCTAGATCTAATTAACAACACATATATGGAATCGATATTGACTTAGAATAGTAATAAAAGAACAATATGAAAGATTTGAAAATTAGAGAATGGCTTGCTAAATCCAGAGAGATAAGAATTGTATGCTCACTAATTAGCCCAAAAAATCATCCATAAACGAGAGAAAACTTGAAAACTTGATCTGCAACAATACTTTTAGGACAACAATCAATTCGTTTTTTATTTGCAATTAAGAATATTATTGTATGATACCTTAGCTCATCAGAAGCTGGTATACGCAGGTCCTTTTAGATCACCCCAAGAAAGGACTCCAAAGTTCTTCCCAAACCCTAATTAGGGCATCAGATGCCAACCACAATAAACCCTAACCAAAAATATTTGTGCAATCCTTAAATGTAATCTTCTTGGGGTTTTTTAATAATAATTTTTTTCATGCTAAAATAGGTGCTGGCGTATCCAAAATCAAGGTGTGTGAAGGTGTTGTAGGCTACAATAGGGCACCTTTGGCACCACATTTGAAGTGAAAACAAAAACATAGTATTCCTGAATTTCATCCTACAGTAGTGACATATATGGCATGTCTTTCTCCACACAAGCACCACACAAACACATTAGAAAGTGAAGATGGTCTCGCGAGCACTTGGGAGTTGAGAGCACTGTAAGCTGCTACATTTGTTCAATGCAATATTCCTACTAATCATAAGTCTCCTTAGTGCCCACATAAGCTTGTTTTCACACCTATAAGTCCTTACTGTCTTCCATGGTGGTTTTATTTATTTATACTTCTATATGTTTAGATTGCATTTTTTTGTCTTCATTCTCTTTGTGTCATAAAATCTGCAATCTTCATTATAATAAGTCAACTAGCATAGATTCATGGATTTAAGGGCTATAATAAGATGATGGATTTGACATTTACAATAGGATTTGGAGATATTTTAGATCCGTGAATATGATGAAACCTCGTTTCCTGCTGAGGAGGAACAAATTCAATCAAAACAAAGGGAGGTAGATATCATGTGTGAAGAATTAGAAAACATAGTTGAAAAATAAAATCCCATGATAACAATGAGAACCTCATCTAGGTTATTTACTAGAAGTATAATTGCTTCATCATCAATGAAACATGATTCTTGCATCAAGAATATTGCACCATCTCCTATTACTAGCCCTTTGCATCCATCGTCTGGGAATGAAACTCCTTGTACAAGAGCATGTAATACCCATACTATTTCCTGTGGCAGATGCAAACATCTCTCTATAAATACTCCGAAAATCCCCACAGTGGCTCCTTTAACAAAACTTCGAGACATTATTGAATGGTCTAGTAAAGACCTAACTCGCAAATTTCAGTTGAAATCATGGTTCTCTCCTGTAACCAAAATGAATCCCAAGAAAAAATAGAGTTGTCCAAACAAAGAAGTCCATTCCATTATCCCTAAAATGATGGACGACTTGGATATTACCATTGAAGGCTTAAATCAGAAACTAAGACATGCCAGCAGAAGAAGAGACACTCCACTCGCAGAGGTTAGGCAATTAAGGTCATCTATGGAAGAAATCAAAAAACAAATGAACAAGTTGGAATTATATTGCCAGGATCTGAAGTATGCATTGAACTAGGCTGAATGTGGTATTACAAGTTCCCATGGGTCTAGTTTAAGTAACCATGGATTCACAATGAAATGCCATAACCACAAAGCTCTAACATATGAGGCAATGTTAGAACCATTCCTCCAGACTGGCAGAATCAAGAGTTGCAGTGAGATAGTTGTGAAAGACTATTGAAACTTTAATACAAGAACAATGTGATGGTAAAGGAATGGAGAAGATCAACTCCCGTTTGTAACCCTATGAAGTTGACTTTACTCAGAGAATCTCAAGAGTTGTTATGTATCACTTGGAAGCTCTCTTAAATCAGGCCTTCTATGAGGATTTTGAGAGAGTTGTAACTTTAAGAAAAATGGTTCTCGAATGGTTCTTGACCTTTATGAGACATGTGTTGTGAACTTTGTATCTTCAACCTCACTCAAAAAAACAATTGCAACAATAATTGTCACCCAAATCTACCTCTACCTATAAGCATCATATTAATGTACGAGGACAATGATACGACAAAATAGAATTTTATAGGTCATTACTAAAACAATTTGCTACACTTATTTAAACTCATAATTGTGCATTATCTTCATGCACTAGCCATCCCTCGTAATATTCTAAGTAAATAATCTAGTTATATTTCAAATATACCAACCGATTGCCCAAGTTTACTTGCTGGAGAAGATTGTTGATTTTGTTTAAAATGGAGATCTATCACTTTCAAAACATAGATTCGAAAATTGTTGGTCAATCAACACACTATAGGAGTCATGTTGCTAACTGGGAAAGATCCTTTGAAATACATGAGGATGGCCAGAATACAAAAGGTATTAATATCATTTCAAAGCAACATAGGAAGCCTAATCTGAGTGAAAGAAAACTAGTCTTAGTTGAGATGTTTCAAGGAACTTGAGGAAAACGTTAATTGTACTACCTCAATTTATATTTATTGAGTTTTAGTGTATATTCAATTGTTTGGCCTAAATACATCCTTTGAAAATAATTTTTTATGTACACGCAGTTCAATACCATGTATGGTTTTGCTGAAATTTGATGTTTGAACATTGTTTTGCATCAAGGTTCTTTTTATTTTACACTCAGATATAATTTTCACTACTAACTATAGGAATATCACTTACAATTTGAATCTTGATTGTCTTTCCATCCTGCTTTTCCAGTCTCATGGTCCTGTCCCCAGGGATTGTATGTTGTTATCAAACTAAGAATTCCGCATAAAAGTTCAATTGATTAGCACAAATAAACCTCATTTTAGGCTTCCTATGAGCAGTGAAAAGTGAAAGAGAACTTAATAAAAGTAAGAATGGTTGATATCATATCATTAAATGCAGTTACAACAACAAATAGAAAAAGGGAAAGTGGCTGAATGTTGGCCTCAAGTGAAGAATAAATCAAAACACATGCACTAGAAACTAACCACACACTGAATTTCTACTTAGCCATATAAATAACCTATAGATCCAAATAGTTGGATGTAAAACATAACTGTATCAAATCATATTTTATTCAAGATACTAATCGCATCAAAGTAAACAAGTCATAATAGGTTACAAAAGACCTCATCCTACATAATGGTGGTAGCAGTGATAGTGTCTAGAAGCTAAAGGAAAGGTGGTCCTTCATTGCTGCAAACTACTCCTTTGAATAACCTGTTCTTTGAAAATATATTCCCCCTTTCATAACTTGTACAATATATAGAAGAATGAGATAGTAAGAATAGGTAAGACATAAAATATAAGGGAATTAAGAATAGTAGTTTCTATTACCCCTCATTTTGCATGGTGAGGTTGTATGTGAGAGAGATTGGATGGATGCGAGCCTGAATGATGTTTCCGTAGGATATCATGGGAAAGTATGAGGGTTCAGATATGATGTTCCAGTAAACAGAGATAAAGGTCTTCATTCCTGGGAGTTTTTTGGACTGACTTGATCCCCACATCAGTGGTTAAGAGCAATTTAATCAAATATGGGTTGTTCTGAGCGGTTCTGGGCATATCTAAGGAGCAAGTCAGCAGTTCTGGGCATGCTGTCACCATCAAGCAGTGGGATAACAGTCTCATATCTCCACAGAAATCAGTTCTGGGCAGCAAGAGGCCTGCTTTCTTATAGCATCAATCCATTCTGGGCATCATCCACCAATTCTGAGTTGTCTTAAGACCTCAAGCAACAGTAAAAATCAACCATATTGAATGATGGACCCACAAAAAGGCATAAATATTAGTGTTGGGCTAATACTATTATTAAAACCAGCACTTGTGGGCATGTTTCTAACTCAGGCAGTAGCAAATAAACTTGACCCTGATCCTAATCAACATAAGATGCATATCTGGTAAATTTCTAGGCACACTTTGTCATTGTTAAGGATTATTATGGGATGTTTATGCCATATTGAAACTCTGTCCTGACCTCTAGACAACAGTTAATAGCCTCAATCAACAATTATGGGTAGAGTATGAGGCAATTTTCTCAAATAACAGTCACAAACAGCCCTAGAAACATCATCATTGGAGATTATTTTAACATTTGAAGACAACATCCAGCATTGTGAAGAATGTGTATGCCTTGTTGATGCAAGTTGTCACCTTGTGTAAGCCCTAGAAGATCCGTTGGATGTTTTCTTATGGCACATTACATTCATTCCTGTAGCATATTTTAGTATGAAGGAACATTCAACAGGATGTTCCCCCTTGGAAGTGTTTTCACTTGATGTTTGGAGCCTGGATTCATGTTTAGGGAAGCATTGGAGCAAACTTTTGTTAGAAGAGCTCGTCCATGTATTTTGTGAAAATGGAGAATTTATAATTTCTATTGGTGTAATTTTTCAGGTACTATGTCACTCCATTGGGGAATACGTTACGCTCAATGGTCGAGGTTGCAAGGTAATATTTTAAATTTATTTTATTAGTGTTAATAATTTGCATTTGTTCATCTTAACCTACTTTCATCTTGAGGATTTGTTCAAAATTCAATGTTGTTCAGGTGTTCAAATTGTTATTGACACAATGGAAATTGTGATTGGACCAACCATGCTATCCATGTGATAAGCCCAACCAAGATATCCATGCTATGGCGTAAATGATAAGATCTTTAAGAAAAATCAGGCCCCATATTAAATTTTCATACTATGACCCCATCAAAATGTTTATATAATCAATTTTCGGCTGTTTACAATGCCCAACTAACAATTGTATCACTTAGTCTCTGATCAGAGTGCAAATATGATCAAGGAACCATTAAAAAAATTGTATTTGATATGTACTAAATATTTATGGTGCACGTCCTTAAGTAATTGTTGAAGTGATTCGTCATGCTTTGAGTATGTTATTTGATTCATGCTACTCCTCTTTGCAGGTTCTTGATAGAAAATCTAGAGTATCTAGAGGTGGGAGTAAATCTTTCACAATTCTCTTATCAAACTCCTAAGCACATTTTTGAATTTTATGTGAGAAAATGCTCAGCTAGTGCTACATCTAGGGTTGATGTGGGTTCGATGAAGAAAATGAGAACCATATTGGATATTTAAAGAAATATTAAAGCTACACAAGGTGTGCAAGCTAGTTGGTAATCTCTCTTAGGTAGAGAGTTGTAAGTGGTAATTTTGTGAACTCAAGGGGTTTTTTCTTAATTCCGGTTATAATACCTCTTGAATTTTGTCTTGTCAAGGTAATTAAAGTTCTTTAGGATCTTATTGCAATTTAGAAGATCTATTATTAAAACCTCTATATTTGTCAATTCAACAAAACCCCTATCATGGAGGAATCCTGATTCAAGCTCTAATTTGGGAATGAATTTATCCATTTTTTAAAATGACTATGTTGAGGGGTCTAACTACAACAAGTCAGTGAAACCAGGTATATCATAGATTACATTAAGTGGTTTTTGTTGTATCATGTATTCACCACACTAGCTGAGGAGTGATTCTTCTTGATCACACTGCAAGTTTGTGGAGTCCTTTATTTCCTCCATTTGCAAAGAAAAAACAATCAAGTTGCCTGAGACTTGAGAGGTTCGCGACAGACTGGAAACTTTGTACTCAATGATACCATCTCTATGCTTTTTGAAGTATAGCTGGTGGAATCATCTTAATGGCTTGTTCAAATATTGTAACAATGGGAAAACCTTTTCATGTTTCTATTAAATCTTAAGATGCCTTTTGGGATGTGGCTTTTTTATCCTAATTTTTGGTATTGGAGTACATGTTTTTTTCATATTAGATGGTATTTTTTTTCCATAAAAATTGGCCTCTCAATTAGATAGGGAATTAGGTTCTAGTGTGCAGATGCTAACGCATCCATAAGATGTCTACTGCAAATGCCACATCTTTAAAGGAATACTCACTTTGGAGCGGAACGCTAGGTTTTTTTGAAGCATATTTCAAAATATACGCTCCATTCAAAAAAGGTTCAAGATCCATTCTGGCAAAAACAATTCTACGCAGACAACAACAACACCCAAAAATGGACACTAAATTGTTGTTACTTTTTTGTTATTTTATATAGTGGCAAGATAGGTTGAAACATATACACAGGGCATCACCAATCTCTTGGTCTCTGCATTATTTGGGAAGAAATTTGTCCTTAAAAATTGATTCCTCTATGTATACCACTAGAGCTGAAGACTGGTTTGCACTAGTTCATATTCAGAGTTAGCTTAATCAGTTTGAAGTGATTGTTTCAAGTGTATTAGGAAGAGTTTATAGGTTCAAATTTGGAGAAACCTCATTGGATCACTAGACACAAGGCCTATGTTTGATCCACCTTCCATCTACAAAGTTTGGGGTTGAAGGGTGAGTGTTTCACAAAACAACTGCCCTTCCGGTGATACACACATGACGACCATCCAAAACCACATCGATGATGCCAACTTTCATCCCAATGGAAATTTCACTACCATGAATTTGTCAGGAACCTCTAGCATATTTGTGAACATATTTAGGGTACGGAATTTATTATTTTGAATATCTGCGATTATGAACTCATCCAAATCGAGAGTTGAATCAATTATCAAGGGTATGGTTAAAACCCATGTACAGGAAACTATCACACACAACAAGATCCAAAACATAATTTACAACTTCATAGATATAACTAAAATTTTACAAAAAATCAATATGTAATAATATACATAATATTTCCGAAAACCCACAGTGGATCGTGCACCCTTTTGCATAAAATTTTGAACAACTTTTAAACAAAGTTTCACTATTAATGCATAATCTTATGTAAGTGCCATGAAGGAAAATAATTTTAACCAGAACAGAGGTCATACACTTTATCAAAGATAGAAGAAATAAAAAAAACTATTTCAGAGCTTCCACGCTACTAACATTTTAAGAAATGGATGTTTTGTACAAGTGCGAAGATTATAAAATAGGGTTTATCACTATCCACAAAACAAGGAAATTATAGTTATATTTGCGACCAAAAACCATCCTGATAAAGTATTTAAAAGCAGAGTAAGTCGGAGATTTTTCATCCCGTTTTCAGACAACCTTTTTCACCATTTAAATCTTACAGAACCGAGAAGGAATTTTGTCCTTAGTATCTCATGAAATAGAGATGATACTTTAAAACATTATAAATCTCAATATAACTATTTTAATAATATGATAATATACCTTAAAAGGTGGAGGATAAGGTCTGTGTAGTTAAAATTACAGTATCATTATGTACGCATGGAAAATAGAAGGGTTATGATATTACATTAAGGGTTGAAACCCAGTTCTAGGGTCAAACTTGGGTAAAATACTAGGTAACCTTTCCTTAACAAAATAACCCTAGGCTCTAAAGAAGAACTCAAAGATAAACTTCCCAGTAGTGAGCAAAGACCCATCGTGACCTCAAGAGCATGACGAAAGAAGAAGTTACAGTCTAAGTAGAGGCATTGCTTACCCTTTTACTTCACAGGGGGGCAGCCCAAGCTATTGTCCACCATCTCGATACCTACAATATTTTTAAAGAACGTTTTCAGTTTTAATAAAGGAAGGAAAAACAAATAAACAAACTATGAATGCAAAGGAAGTCGAGTCTTACCTGTTTAACATTGTAACTAGAACGAGTTCAAGCTGTAGAATCCCTTAACCGTTTCAGAGTTCCTGACCGAAGGGAAAAATTCCACCTTTACACATTAATCATAGAACCTCCACGACTGTGCATGGACAAGTTTCAACACAGAGTATACCTATGTCGCAATAGTAGGATACCAATCGAGTTGTCAAGTCGATTAAGGAGCCACATTAACTAATTTTCCACTGTAAGACTAGTTAAACCTCATTAACTAACTATGTCCTAATCGAATTAACACATGGCTATAGTAACACCGAAGGGTCATAGTACTATGTCCCAATTCCAGTTTGGATTAATTGCAAAGTGGAGGAATTACAAGGATATTCAAGAGCATTGACCATAGTTTAAGTAATTTTTAAATGTTGTTTAGTGGTGTCCCTTTGGGGCCCATACCCTAGTGAGGGTTATAACCTGCAAGCAAACTTATATTAGTACCATAGAATAGAAATAATATAATTTTATCAACACTAGCATTTAACTTTCTAGGATAAAGTGCTCTTCAATCTTAGGAAATTGCCTAGGAACTTTGTGATTTTTCGTTGTTTGGAAAGGATGTAGGATGTTCTGATGCAATCCTATCCACCTTATTAATATCACGTAACCATTGATGAAGAAACACATGTAAGGTTTTTTTGGCCATTTGGTTTCCATTGAAAACCTGAAATAAAAGAAAGTAAATGCGTTGCTATGATCTAAGTAAGTAGTAAAACCCTACCAATTGTATTCTTCTAAAAATATGAAAATTTTACCAAGCAAAGTATCTAGTTAGTCAAAACTCAATAACTCAATACAAAAGAGGAAATAGGAAATCATTTCACAGAAGTTTGGTTCCTTTACCAATTTCGATCACTCCAAATGCCATTTACGGTGACCTCTCCAAGTTCCATATAATCCCTCTTAGTTCTAGGAATATAATAACAAAGCAATAATTTTCATTACACTCTAGGTATTTTATAGAAATCAAAACCTCAACACTCAACAAGGACGCAATCACATATGTTGTCCAATAGACTAGTGATTTGATCAATCAATGAAACCATGTTATCTTAAATTGCATTAGGAATATTCAAGTGTGGAATTACAAAAAAAACAAATGGGGATGATAGCTAGTCATATTTATATTCTTGTGACTAAATTAGTTATTTATGTTAGTCATTTTTATTTTAGTCACTTGTTATCTAGTCATATAGATCTCATCCCGTAACTAAATTAGTCATTTATCTTAGTCATTTTTTGTTGGCTTCTTTAAAATTGCTCAATTTTAGTCGTTTATCCCTTGAAAAAACTATGGTGACTAACGTTTTTAGTCACCTAGTCACTTATCTCTCATTTTGTACTAGTGATAGTGCTAACAAAAGATATTATAGATCAAGTCCTCATACAAATTAAACAGCTAGAGTTTTGGTAGTCTAATTAAAATATACAGATCCCTCATTAGATAGAGAATTCTCCTAATATTATTCAAATATAACATACCCTTTGACCCCCTAATAGTTTTTTTGGGAATATCATGTGCAACAGAATTATACTCATGAAAAATGTGACACATATTGATGTCACCGAAATAAGAAATAAGCATATTAGTTTTATGACACCACTACTCCAACGAAAGTACATGTAACTTGGATACATTGTTAGACTAGTTCACAATAATCTTTGAGTGTCCAAACACTTATACATATTGAATACCAATAGAAGAAGAAAACTACAGAAGACTGCAGAGAGACAGTAGTTCAACTATAGTGTTATTTCCCAAGCCACAACTCATCGACATCCTAAATTTCTAGTCAGCATTAATCTGTAAGAACATTCCTGCACCACAAGCTCCTTCCGGAGTTGCACCATCAAAGTAGCATATAGAATAGGATGTAGTAGGAGGATATGATAATTGTATCCTTTTTTAATTTTCTCCACTATGTTATATTCTATGTAAAGGCCCAAAATTCTTATACAACAGGCACACACATTTGGAGACTTTCCTTAAAAAATAGTTAAATTTCTAGTTTCCCATATATCCAGACAGAGAAAAACTACTTGAATATTATGTGAATGATTATTTTTTACCCACTACTCAAGGTTCCCTTCAACTGTTTGTTCCACAAACAAGTGGGATCTATATATCTTCAACAATAACATGCCATAACCTATTACTGAAATAATAATGAACAAACATATTATTAACAAGTTCACAATCATTCTTGTAAAGAGTACAAAAACTTGTTCGAGACCATCCTCTTCTCAACACGTTATCCTAGGTTAAAATGTAGTTCTCAAGAAATAGCCAAAATAAAAATTTATTTTTTAAAGGCAATTTTCACTTCCAAAATATATTATACCACTATTTTATCTCACGAGAATAACGAGACTATACAATAAAGGCATATGCAAATTTAACACAAACTTGACCATTTGATTTATTATATGTCCAAACCAAATCATCACTCTCCTCCTTCAATCTTATCACATCTTTGTTTAATGCCATAATGCATTTTGTCCATTGATCAACCCATTAACAACTCATACCGAAGTCCACTGCTTGTAACTAATAAGAATTAAAATGTCCTAGCCAATTGGGCCTTCTAATATGATGAAGGGTACAGAAACCAAACTCATCTAGATACTCTAAAATAGAAGCAAACATTACATAATTGCAATCCCCTCCAACGAATGGATCCACACCAATAAATACCTGGGTCCCATTATCAACTTTTCAAGTTAAACCTCTACTTATTAAGGAGAAGGACCTCACCAACATATTCCATAAATTAGATATCCCATGTATATATTTGTCAGCATTCTTGGTCCAATTAGATACTGATTTCCTTTTAACGTATTTAGAATGAAGTTCATCACACCATAACCCTATCCCCAAAATTCCTCTCCACATGATTTTCATTCTCAATGCTTGACTGAACCAATAAATATTCTTGATATCCTATCCATCATCAAATTTTGGTCTAGATAATCTATCCCAACTGACCAAATGCATTTTATTCTCCAATAATGAAACAAACCATAGAAAATTAAACATGTTTTGTCTAATCATATGATGAAGAGTCTGAGGCACTATAGCTAATGAAAACCAGTACATAGGTATCCCCACCAACACAAATCTCACTAAGGTAACTCTACGTCTCAAAGAAGGAAACATGTATGTCCAATTCCCAATTATTTTTTCAATCTTCTTAAATAACCACATCCAATCACTGACCTTTTAGTTCTTTGGATTCAAATAATATACAAGATATTTAAATCCATTTTCAATATCATCAACTTTATAAGGGAAGAAAAGGTAATATAAAATAAAATTTTCTCATTGATTCCATTCTTGAGGAAATAAATTTATTAGTACTTACCTCCATATCTGATGCAAAAAAAGAATAAAGAGATAATCTCACCATAGGTAGACCATTCCTCCATCGTACCTCTTCCAAAAATGACCATATCATCAACAAAGAGTAAGTATGTAATGAAACAGGTTGTACAAATTTTGATACCCTTCATCCCGCCTTCACTTTCTGTAGCACCAATAAATCTACTGATACCTTCAATGACTAGTAGGACAACCTTTCATGAGTCCCATAGAACACTTAAAAAACTTTCTCATAGAACCATTAATAAGGAAAACAAATCAGGAAGATGTAACACATGCCATAATACAATTTTTTAGAGATAAATGAAAACCATTATGGAGGAATAGTAGTCATAAGAAAATCCAATTTACCTTATCTTATGACTTGACTAAGTCCATCTCTAGAATTAGAGAATCTAGCTTCTTCAACTTAATGGAATATAGACATTCATATGTGACCCCACACAACATCAAGTATTTGTATATTTACTAAAAATCAAAATTGCTCCTTAGTCATTACCTTAGACAATTATGGTCTAAGTCCATTGGAGAGGATCTTGGAGATGATCTTATACGCAAGATTGCATGTCGAAATTGGTTTGTAGTATGAAAATCTTTCAAGTCTATCACATATGGAAATAAATGTTATAAAAGTAGAATTGAATGAGTTAATATCTTTATATTAGTGAATTGAATGAGTTAATAAGTTGTTAATATCAAGTTTTATGGTGAGCCCATTTTAATCTATAAGGTATTTTTTGGGCCCTTGCCTGAAGTTGAGGAACCTTTCAGATGCAATCTTTGTTTCACAAAATGCGCAAAATTTTAGAGAAACCAAAATGCTTGAATGTTTCTTTGAACTAGGCATGGGTGGACCCGATCTTTCCATATCATTTAATACACATGACACGAAACAAAAATGCTTGATAGTTATAGAAATAAATAATGCTATATCGTTATGTGTTTCTATAATGCTTGAGCGTTATAGAAATACATAACGCTCTAGCGGTATAGATTCTATAACACTCGAGTGTTATAGAAATACATAACGCTCTAGCATTATGTATTTCTATAACACTCGAGCGCTATAGAAATAAATAACACTCGGTCGTTACAAAAATACATGACACTCAAGTGTTATGTTTACTATCTACACATAAAACATTATGCTTGAAATCTTATTTAATTTTTGCTCACCAAGAAAATAATTCCTTTATTTCCCCATCCCTTATTATCTTCAAGGGTTTTAGGATTTATGTTTTATGGGTTAGTAGGTTAACTAGGGATTTGGTGTTAGGGGTTAAAAGATTAGAGTTAAAGGGATAACAGGGTTTAGGTGCTTAACGATTCTAGGGTTGGATGAATAAGGAGATAAGAGGTTCTATGGTTTAAACTCAGGTTTAGTGCTTAGTGGTTGAAGAATTAGAGGTAAACATATAAAGGGGTCAAGGTGTTAGCAATCAAGGGGCTTAGGGGTTAAGGGATTTAGCTCGTAAAAGGGATTTAGGGCTCCGGGTTTAGGGCGTTCGGGTTTTATAGGTTAGACATTAAGCGCTTAATTGTTTGTGGATAAACTAGGGATTAGGTGTTAAGTGCTTAGAGATAAAGATGTTCAGGGCTTAGGGTCTTTAGGGGTTGAGGGATTGAGGGAAACCATTTTATGGGGTTAGAGTTCAAGAGGTTAGGCATTAAGGGTGAAGGGTTTAAGTGTTAAGGTCTTGTAAGAGATTAACGACTAAGGGGCTTAGTGGTTAAGGACATGCGAGCTAGGGGATTGCTGGTTATTTAAGAGGTGAGGCCTTTAGGGGTTAGCATATTTATGGGCTAAGAGATTTATGAATCTAGGGTGAGGATGTTAGGGTTGATTTGGTTAAGGTTTAACTTTCAAGGGGTTAAAGGATCAAAGGCTTCAGGATTAAGGGCTTAAAGGCTTCTAGGATATGAAGGATTATGAGTTTCTAGGGACTTATGTATTTTTGGATTTAGGGATTATGGGTTAAGGCTTTTAGGGTTAGGGGGTTGACTAGGATGAGTTATGGATGTAGAGTTTGTAGGTAAAGACATAAAGTGGTTAGCAAGTTTAAATATTTATTGGTTAGGGAATCAAGCATATAGAGGGTTAAGGCATTTTATGGGTTATGGTATTTATGGGTTAAAGTATTTAGGGCGCAATGGTTAGGGGGATAAGGTTTAAGGGGTTAGGGGTTAAGACCAAGTTAGGGGGTTGACTATGATGAGTTATGGATGTAGAGTTTATAGGTAAAGACATAAATTGGTTAGGAAGTTTACATATTTATTGGTTAGGGAATTCAACATATAGGGGGTTAAGGCGTTTTATGGGTTATGTGATTTATGGGTTAAAGTATTTAGGGCTCAATGGTTAGGGGGATAAGGTTTGAGGGGTTAGGGGTTAAGACCGAAGTAGTTAAAGGTTTAATTTCTTTTATGGGTTAAGCATGGGCTTAGTGCTTTAGGGATTTAGGGATTTCCGCTTTAAGTATTATGGGTTAGGTTGTTTAGGGGTTAGGTGTGGACTAGGTATTAGGGGTTAGGGGATGTGGGATTAGAGGTAAAGTGGCTAAGGGATTCAATAGTTAGGGGCTTTAGGGTTTAATGGATTTCATGCTCTAGGGTTAGGGTGTTAGGGTTTATGAGATTAGGCATTAATGGTGAAGGGGTTAAAGGTTTAAAGGCTTATAAGGGGTAAACTAGAGCATAGAGGCTAAAGAACAAGTCCAAGTGAGAATGCCAAAGACGAGAGAGGAGGTATCAATTCCAAGGGAGAGAGCTCAAGAAAACATAGATCTCTCATGAAAACAAAGAGCACACATGCAAATGTAGAGTGCACAAGCAAATGCAAGCCGCACTGGCACAAGGGAGATCGCATATGCAAACACATTGTCGAGGTATACAATTATTTTACCTCTATAGGGTAAACTAGAGCTTAGAGGCTAATGGTTAAAGGATTAGAGGTAAATAATTAAAGAAATTAAGGGGTTTAGGGGTTATTATCTTTAGGGGTAAATGGATTTACCGATCTGGGGTTAGGGTGTTAGGTTTTAAGAGGTTAAGCATTAAGGGATTAGGTCCTATAGTGTTAAGGGATTATAAGGGGTTTAGGTATTAGGTTGTTGGAGGATAAGGACTACAAGGATTAGAGGTAAGGGGTTAACTAAGGGATTAGGGATTTAAGGATTATGATCTTTATAGGTTAAGTGATTTAGCCATCGGATATTAGTGGGGTAAGGTATACAAGGTTAGGATTAAGTGTCAAGGGGTTAAAGTGCTAACAAATTATGTTGTAAGGGAATAGGTGCTTATGGGTTTAGGGATTTAGGGGGTTTGGGTCTTAGGACTTATGGGTTTAGGAATTTAATTTTCTCCCTCCTTGTTCCTCTCTCCACTTCCATAAGTTGATGTCCCTTTCCCCCCCCTCTTGTATCCCTTCTCTCTCTCACTCCCCTTATCTCCATTCAACACTTAACACATAGTTTATGTGGTTTATAATGCTAGAGCATTTTGTAACTCCAAAACACTATAGCATTTTTGTTTCTCCAAAATGCTTGACAGCGTTCTAGAGAAACAAAACGCTAGAGTGTTGTCCGCAGGAATAAAAAAATTGAATTTAAACATAACGCGGGAGAGTTCCTTAATTCCTAAAACATGCCTTCTTATGCACTCATGTGTCATCCATAGTCCTATAAGGTTGGCTCATAGTTACCAACCTTGTGCTATGGAATATGGTAAACCATAGCTAATTGGGCATTTCCTCCATTTTCTCAATATGCCTATCTTCCATCACTCTTTACAGCATTACATACAAAACCATTTTTTACGAGAGTTTAGACATAGATAACATTTTTATGCAGATTTCAAATATGTAAGTTTTTTGAGAAAATATTATTTTTTTCTATTTTTTTCATAATTTTCTTGTATCATCACTCCTTAAGTCAAAAACCATGTTGTTAATCTTTCTTTCATAACTTTTTCACTTCACAGCAATTTAAAAAAAAAAGTGTATGCTGCACTAGTAGACACCAACCTCTACATACTATAAGAAATCCATGTCGAAATCATTGCATTAATACCTTTAAATGCTACACCCACACTTGATGTACCGTTCTCTAGGTTTGATCACAATAAAAAAATAAATGTTTAATTTTGTAAAAATAGTGTTGCACTAGTTCTACTTGTTCTCTACATGTATACCAATTTTTGTAGCCCAAAACCATCACTTATGCAGTCGAAGGCTACACCCACAAAAACATATACCTTATAATTTGACAAAAAAATAAAAAGTGACTATTATAAAAGATGAAATTTGACACATTTATGTAAATTTTCAATACATAAAATTTATATATTCGGAAACGTGACTCAATTTCCTATATTTCATCTTTTTTACTAAATGCAAGATATCTTGTGTAAGTATCTCAAAAGTTTTTTTATTTCATCTAACACACCAAAAGTTACCCTCATTAGCCTGCACTCACACTTTCTTAAAAATTAAAAATTAGATAAAATATTATAAGAGAAATATTGCATTGTTAATTTTTTTTATTGGTGAACACCTCTATTTACTGTGTTCTACTTAAAACACTATACCCACATCTCCATTGACAAGGTACATAAATAATCAACAAAGATGTAGGTTAGTAACATAAATGTACATCAACATCATTAAAGCTTTATTTTGTTTTATTTGTCATTTTTATATATATCTTTCATTTACATTTTCTTATATAAAACTAAATGAAAAGACACCATCCCAAATATGTCAATTGAGCATTTACATTGAATACGTTATTTTTAACTATCAAAAAACAATTGTAATAGAACATATTATAATAAGGCATATTTAATTAAATCCAATTAAGTCTACCTTTTCCCCCAAATTGAATCACTCTACTTTTTAATATTATATGATAATCACTTCTATAAATTAGAAACCTAAATTCAAGGCGAGTTTTATGTCAAAGCACACTTTAGTAATGATTTAATGAGGGATACAATCAACTTTTCTAGTGAGTGAACAAGAAGTTATAGTTGTACATCATTGATTGGAATAGTGGCACTTGTCATATATAAGAAATCCAATTTCAAAGTGATTTCTATGATAAGGATAGGGATAGTAGAGGTGGGGCTTTTATGATTTAAGTGGATAATTTCAATATTTATAGTGAATAAATTTTTTTAATTAAGTAAAGTTTTATTTTAATGTTCATTTTTTTTATGTACATGATATATTGTTTTCATTTTACACATATTAGTTGATGAGTACAAAATTGATTTTTCAATTCACAAGGTAAAACTTTAATGTTAAATTTCTATATTAATCTATATTTAAATTATTTAAATTTTGATTGGTTAGAAGTTGATGATGTCACCCTAGGGATTTGGAGTGGGGATCTCAACTGCCATCTGTCCACAATGAGATCACTATCCCAATAAATGACTGTTAGGTTTGTAAGTTCTTGTTCCCTAATTGAAAGCCTTTTGTGTGCAGCTCCGTTGTGTGATAAGGAACTTCTGAAACACGTAAGAGATTTGAAGAAGAAGGTTTTCAATTACCAAAGGTTGTGTGAGGCAACTCAGTTGTGTGTTCAACGAGAAGAACTATTAATAGAGAAGGATATGCATGGAGATATGGACATAATTTGAGAAACTATTGACTATTTCAAGCATTCTCTTTAGGAATGGGCTAAACTCTAGACCATTTGCACCTTTACCAGTGATTTTCACTGGAATCTAGCGAAGGGGAAATTGTTGAAACTACGATTTGGGTTGCATGAATTGCAATTTTGATTGTAGGAATGGATTCAACAACCTCGACTACGCTTGGGGCACCCCGATTATGCAATTCTAGCAACCCAAAACTGTCATTTAAGCAATTTCAGCCGGATTTTCGCCGGAAAAATCGCCGGATTCTTGGTGCAAACAGTCTAGAATTTAGCTTACTCTTTCTCCTGTTTGCACCTTTACTGGTGATTTTCACCAGAATCCATCGAAGGGGAAATTGCTGAAATTGCGATTTGGGTTGCATGAATTGCAATTTTGATTGTAGTAATGGATTCAGTGAGCTCGATTACCCTTGGGGCACCTCGATTATGCAATTCTAGCAACCCAAAACTGTCATTTAAGCAATTTTAGCCGCATTTTCGCTGGAAAAATCGTTGGATTCTTGGTGCAAACGGTCTAGAGTTTAGCTTACTCTAAAGAAAAAGAACAAAATGTTAAAAATAAGCCCTTTTTATTAATGAGTTTGAATCTTTAAATTGCAAAATATTCTATATTTATTTGTCTTTCATATCAAAATATGTAAATATTTATATTTGTAATAATATGATTATGTGACATTTATTATCACGTAGTATGATCAGTTAACTTTAATGTAGCCATAGCTTAGTTTTGTTGTAATACTTATTACTTATCTATCAATTTAAAACTATAAAACTCTTTTTTTTTCAATTTTAAATATTTGAATTTTCAATTAAATTTTTTTTTTCATTAAAAATTCAAAATTATACAATTTTTCTCACTATTACAATGTGGATTCATATACATAAAAATTATATCAAAATTAAATTATTACTAAAATTGCATATTCTCTTGATTTTGCACATATTAGTTCATCTTTCCAAATTCATTTTAAATTTGCAAGGTGAATTTGGTGTTTAATTTTTGAATTAATCTATATTTTAATTATTTAATTCTTTAATTCTTGATTGGTTGAAACTATGTGATGTCATCATCAAGATTTTGATTGGAGATTTCATTTTCCATCTATCCACAAATGACATAACCATCATTTTCCATTTGTCCACAAATGACATAACAATCTACAATTAATGTTGTCAGGTTTCTTCAGTGTTTGTACATAACTATGTTGTTCTGAACTCCCTTCCCTTTTCTAATTCAATGTTAGAACCCTATAAATACATCAGCGAAGGCATACACAGACTCTAATTTCCCGATCCTTTTTCTTGCGAGAAGTTATACATACTTTCGAATATGGAGGTAGTAGATATTGAAGATTCAACAATGCAAACCACACAACATGGACGACCGCATAAATAAGGTTCTCTAACGACAATTTCACAACCCTGGTGTTATTTGTTTGTTGTTTAACTAAATAGAAATATTAAGCTTGTGATTTGAATGTAGATGAAAAGACTTGTGACCGAGATAAATCTCATGAAAGAGGAGAATCAAAATATCAAATCTATGTTGAAGCACATGATTAGTAACCATGATGATTTGTAGAAGCAAATAATGTATTATGAGAAACAACACGTGATGAGCATTGAATGATGCCATGTATTTTATTATTTTGGGAAGTTTATAATTCGTCCTTGGAAGTAGGGATTCAATTTAACCTAATTAGGATTTATGAATCCCACAAGTTTTTAATGGTTTTTCCTTTTGAGCCTGTAGATATTCAATCCACAACATCATATTGAAGATAATATCAATTTCAGAATAGTGTCCCCAAGTTCTTAAAATGTGGACTCTGATTATGCATTTTCCCACCAATAAGTTAGTCTTCCAATTCTCATGAACCGATTCACGAAATGGATGGTAAGAATACCATATTAATGGATGATGAGATGATGCCTTCAAATAAAAGGAAGATAAATCACTTGCAGTTGGATTAGTTTCAGAAAAGGAAAATTTAGACACAAATTGATTGTGTCAACTAACAGAAAACAAACCACAACTTATGGAGAGATGATCTACTTAACTAGTGAGGCAGATATAGAAGGCCGATAATGTGGACCCTATGCAGATCAAAGTTCAAACAACAAACCATGATCAGCTCTGAGGGGCTGCATGCAATT
This sequence comes from Larix kaempferi, assembly GCA_027924585.1. Lineage (NCBI taxonomy): Eukaryota > Viridiplantae > Streptophyta > Pinopsida > Pinales > Pinaceae > Larix > Larix kaempferi. The sequence continues at coordinate 4,787,427 of BSBM01000854.1, forward strand.
TGTGTGCAGTTATACAATATCACAAAGCAAGGACCCTGTGCAAATCAAAGTTCAAACCACAAACTATGAATAGCTTTGAGGAGCTGTATGCAATTTGCATGTAGTTATAAAATATCACAAAACAAGGCAGATTAAAAAAAAATCGATCTGGATCTCGAATGGCTTATCACAAAGTGCTTTAATAGTAGAGAAGAGGATCCCACATCAACAAAATATAGAAGCCGCTATACTTGAAGACGCTGATATTTTGCTTCAAGCGTTCATTACTCTAGAGACATTAAGCATCTTCAGTACACATTAAGCATCTCCAACCAAATAAATTGAGCATCTCCAATCACATACAATGATGTCCAACACCTTCCACCCACATACAACAATGTTCTAACTCACTGCACCCATAAACTCTTAGATACTTAGAGCACACATAAACATACAACGACCAAAGCTTCAAACATTCACCTGCGTGCAACTACTCCAAAGATACCATTGGTTCCATACTTGGAAGCTCTTCTAATTCAGAGCACCCATAACCATACAACCACCGAAGCTTTCTTTGTTCACTCCTTGCTTTCTCTGTTTCCTCATGTCTTCCTACAATTTTCATGGACATTGCCACTTGTGGCTCTTGTTTAATATTTTAACAATTTAGATCATTTTAAAATGGAAAAAAATCTTAAGTTTGTAATTAGATGATTTTTTTTTTGTAAGAGAGAGATAGAATTCTATTAATAAAGTAAAGAACATACAAAAAAAGTACAAGGAGCCCAAAAAAGGACCAGAACATTACAAAGTCCCATCCTAGTTGGGAGGATGGAGACCAACCCAATTTTCAACTTAAACCCCTGAGCATCGAAACCAGTTTTACAAAATAACCAAAGGACATCAATAAAAACACCACAAGGTTGGTAGCCAACTCCTATACGAACCGAGATAACCAAGAAAGGAGCTAAGATAGAAAAGAGATTAATTCCTCGCTACAGAGATGTAAAGCAACCAGTAATAAATGATGAGATACACAAGGCTGAAGAAGATTCCGCTAAAGATCACAACAAAAATCCCAGCAAGCGGAACAGGTCCAGCCTACTGATCAGGGCTTGATGTCCCTTGCACCCTGCATCTGATTCCCTGTAGAGGTCGGATGCAGATGTCTTCCATCAGAGCTTCCAGAGTACCAGTATTCTCCATTTCACTTTGTTGACTCACCTTCATACCTGCAATAACATCCTTCATATTCTGGACAATATTCTCCTAGATGTATAATTCTTGGGCTAATAAAATCTTGTAAGCCTAGAAGGGATTAGCCATAACTTGATAACCCAGACAACCCTCAACCTCTTCCAGCAACGCAATTTCTAAATAGGCTATCTGGTTGCCAATAGCCGACGACGTTTCCTCAATATCGAAGTGCGCCCAGTCGAAATTCAGGGGGTTAACATCCTCCTGGGTATTAGTCTAGGTGGACGAACCTTCTCCATCATTTCTCCCCCTGCCCCCAGGATTTCTACCCGACCCACGACGACTGCTCAAGTGAATATGGGGAGGCATAATTCTCAGAAAGATACAACCATATGACGATGAAAAACCACCTTTGATATGAATCCAACTAATACAAAATTTAAACTCAAACCGCATGCCGGGAGACAGGGATAAGCAGACGGTTTTGGAATTGCACCTTTGGCCATCCTCGTCATCCTTCGTATATTTATGATATGCATTCGTGTGTCTAGAAATGGGGATCGTACCCATCCATAAATTCTCATGAGTGCTAAAATTGACCACTCTGTCCTGACCCAAGATCTCGCCTACCTGAAAGATGATGAGCCTGCAAAACTTACTGTTTTTTGTACCATCCCAATAGCTAAGATCATGACTACCTTCAACTCGGTACACACTCCTACCATTAATCATGATGGTACCATTACTCCCGTCTTTCAAACACTTAAGAGAATTAAGGAGAAATAACCATATGAGCATGTAATGTAATAACCGGCGATCAACCGACTTCAATTCCATAAGGTGAAATTACATCACCTGGGTACTTTGCATAATAAGGAAGCTAAGTATTGGCATGCGTCGAGTTACCGCTTGCAAGTGTCCTATCTACCAGGCCTCCATGTGATTCTCGGTCCTCATGGCATGTGGTGTCTATTCCAGGAATGAGATCAATGATAGCGATCATCTCACAATGATGCCTGGCCACGTGATCCCCCATCTCATCCAAGGGTCCAGCTTTGAATGCAACACGTTCCTTAACACCTATATTGTCTAGCTCGTCTGCCAAATTATTTCCTTTTCGACGAACATGTATGAAATTAATGGCCGAAGAGATGCTCAGGATCTTTTGAAGCTGGTTCAACCTACCTTCCCATCCCCAATTCAATGAAACCTTCAAAACAGAGATCCCTCTCTGAATACGGCACGCCATGGTGATCCAAATGTTGGAGTTTCCTTCCATAATCAAAGGTAACCACTTTTTTGTAATCGCCCAATTGATACCATTAACCATGCCTTCTAACTCCGCAACATTGTTGGTTGTTTCGCCCAGGTTGCCCCAGAAAGTGCCTAGCACCAGGCCGTGGTCATTTCTGATGGCTCCCCCAAAACCTACAGGGCCCGGGTTTCCTTTTGTTGCCCCATCAAAATTGAGTTTCAGGGTATCAGCCGAAGGAGTTTACCAAAAGTCAGGGCTGGTGGATTTTTCCCTGCTATGCTGCGTTTCGGTGATGCCGTTCGGTAAGCTAAAAATTTCCCATTCATTCAAAATTAATCTCTCACTGGGATCTGCATTTCCAGTTTCTGGGAGTAGACTTTTAGTGTATAAAGTTTCCTTGATATGCATTCAAGAACCTTCAAAATCACCTCTGTACTTATTTTCTTTTCCTCAAATATTCTTTGGTTCCTCTCCTTCTGGATTTCCCAAAGCACAAATCCTAGGAAGAATTCCCAAATTCTGTTAAGAAGTTCACTTTTAAAAGGCTTCGCCTCCCAGTTTTCCATAGTCAAGTCCGGGTGGCCCATAAATCTTGCAGTCTTCCTTAATCTCTCTTCCCACCTGCTCCAAAAGAAAGAGGCCAGTGGGCACTCGTCAATCATATGGTTAATGGATTCACTTTCATTCATGCAAATGCTATAGCAGGAAGGCTGAGAGAAGACTCTCTTATTAAGGTTTTGCCAAGTCAGGATGCGACGGTGAATCAACAGCCCCCAAAAGTGGCAATTTTAGGCCACTGGTTCATCTCCCAAACTTTTTTCCACTGTCGTCCATGGGAATCCATTCATAACCTTTCAGACGGCCAACTGCTTCAACAATATTGAAATTCCCCGTGTTGGAATATCCCCATCTAATTTTATCCGGCCCTGTGGTCCAAGGGATTTGACGTTTGAGAATTTCCTCATAGAAGTTATCCATATTTTCTTCAGGAGTTAAGGTCTTCCACCATTGAATCGGTTTCCACTACCTAAATTGTTGTCCCTCTAGTCCTGGTTCCTAGAAGTCCCGGACCTTCTCCCAAGGACTACTCTGTAAATATAGAAATAGCTCCTGGTTGTCCTGCCGGATAGTTAATCTTGGGAATTGTTGCCATGCATCATGCAAAAAGTATGCAGAGTTGTCGTCTCTTATCTCCCAAAAACTGTGATTCTTGACTAAATCCTGATTCTCCTGATCCACCTTCCAAATACTCAAACCGGCTTGTTTTTCGCCGAATCTTATGAGGTCCTGTTTGGGCCACCTGGGGCATATTTCCTATGCCACAACATTTCCCAAGGTTCCTCTCTGTGGTTGATCCACCTCCACCAAATGTTTACTCTTAAGACCTTATTGACACACATCGGGTCACACAGACCAAGGCCACCCATCCTTTTAGGAGTGCACAGAGTTTTTCAGTTCACTAAGGCCCATTTTCCATGGTCATGGGTTCCTCCCCAGAAGAAGTTCCTCTTAAGATTGCAAATACTTTTCAGAACAGCTTTGGGTGTTGCCATCACTGAGAACAGGTAAATCGGCATAGCCTGTAGCACTGACTTGACAAAAATAAGGCAGGTAGGGAAATTCAGAGCTCGAAAAATCCATAATTCCAATTTGGTTTTGAATTTATCCAGTAGGTCCTTCCAGGAGATTTGTTGAATAGTAGATTTCGTCAAGGCTTCCCCTAGATATTTCGATGGGAGGTGTCCTTCAAAGAATTCCAAAATGTGCAGGATATCTTTGTGGTGAATTCTGGGACTATTGAAGAAATAAACCTTATATTTTTCTTTATTAATTTCTAGGCAACTTCCCACCAGGAAAGTTTTAAGAATATCCTTAATGTTTTTGGCCTCCTAAACCGAGGAAGGTCCAATCAGCATAGTATCATCAACAAATTGTTGGTGGGTTTGTGGGGTCAACGCCTCACCCAAGTCCAAACCCCGAATGTCATTGTTCTCCTGGGCCGCCCACAACATTCTTCCTAATCCTTCAGCCATGATGATAAAGAGAAATGGGGATAAGGGATCCCGCTATTGTATTCCACGGGTTGCTGGGAATGGTTGTGAGGGAGTGCCATTAACCAGAATTGAAAATAAAGGGGATGAGACCAGGCTCATGATCCATTGTGTCCAAATGTTACTGAAATCGAAAGCTTTTAACATCTTTGCAATGAAAGTCCAATTTAACTTGTCGTAGGCTTTAGATAAGTCCAGTTTAAGAAACATGCCTAATATTTTCTCTTTTTTAAGCGAATGAATAGCTTCATTGTAGCGCCCCTCCTTTAGGGTCCCCTTGAACTGAACCTGAAACTTTAACAACTTCATACAAACAAATTAGCCATCATAGTTATTGGAAAAATAAAATAAAAAGCATGAATAACTTAACAAAAATAAGCAAAACCTTAACCTGTCAACCCGATTTGGCTGGTCCATTGTCGCCTTCGTCTTCCGTAGGATCCCTCCAGAAAAGCTCGTTTAACCATTGGCGAAGCAACCGTTAGCTTCACCACCCAACCATAGGCTCATGCTTTCAGTCGCATGGCCTCCCCCGAGCTTTGGGTCGTAGAGCTCACACACAAAAAAAAAATCAAGAAACCCAGTTTGGGATTCCCCCCCACCAAGATTTCTAGCCAAACCCTTAATAGCAGCAAGTCATGAGGTAACTCAATATTACGATAGTCATCCAGGGTCTGGGTCCTTTACCCATTCCCAAAGTCTCCCTTTTAAAGGAAAATCCCCTGTGACACATGTCGCTTCATGCATAAATAATTATTTAATTAATTCTTTAATGAAAAACAACTCACCTATCCAAGTGTCAGTTTCTCTAGGAGATGCACCAACATCCCTAAGTTTTCTCATGTTTGTCCCCTAGATATTTCACTTAACTCCTAGATTTGTGGTGTAGGTGGAGTTGACTAGGTGTCCATGCCTAGGATTCAATTTTGCTCCTAAATAAATATTTATAATATTTTTAAGTAATCAAGAATATCCTTTCATGTGCAATGCCTAAATGACACTTAATATTTTTTAAATGCCAAAGTAATCATTTATGTGCAAATGCCTAAAGTAATTAAATGCATTTCTAAGTAAAGTTCTAGGTGCAAAATTATATGTTTCAACGCAGTTAAGTTTAGCAATCAACTTTTACTAGGGACCCCGGTGTCGCGTCGTTTGGCCTCCTTGTTCCTTAATTTAATTTCTTTGACATGGCACCACTCCGTCGAGTCCATTCATCCATAGTTTCCATTCCTCGGCAAGGCACCACATCGTTGGGTCCTTGCATTCACTCTTTTCGTTCTCGGCAGGGTACCGCACCGTCGGGCCCTTCTGCCGTCATCCTTCCGTTTTGACTTGCAGGAACTTCATGTAGGGATTTCAAAAGCCGTTACTTTCCATCCTCCATCTACACGCTATTAGGGACTAATGGTGTTGAGCAGTGAGTCCATTCTCACTACGCGCCCCCCAACTTGTACGTGACCAGCTCCGTTGTGGCCCACATCGTACGCTCTCATGCTTTCCTCTTGAGCAAGCAGATCAGTGCTTATCTGCTCAAGCGTGGTATTCCGTCGGAAGTCGACATCATCGTCGCTCTCCCTGTGTGTGATTTACTCGTACTCTACGACCCTTCATATTCTTTTGTGTGTCCGTTGGTGAATCGTTTCACCTGTCGCTACACACATTTCTCACAAACGTAAATTAGTAGCACTGTCCTCAATAATCACAATTTGGTTTATAAATATGTTCCTTCATTAAGCATCTATAATTTACTTAATCATTACTCTTTCGTCTAATCACATAATCAATTGCACAGCTAGTCGTTAAGCATCATTCATATGTACAGTTTTCATATCAAAGTTAATCGTTAAACAACATGAAATTGTCCATTCACAATAACTACCCAAATGCACATATATCAATCAATCGTAATCATAAATATACTTAAAATAAAATCATAGGGTTATTTTATTAATGTTTCAAACAGTCAAGTGACTCAGCAGGTGCCCTCAATATCTATAGTAGTCTAGGGGCACTACATACACCCCTACTTATTTAGAACTTCGTCCCGAAGTTCAGAATAAAAATGGAAAGCTATGACGCATCTCAGGTGGGTCCTCCCAAGTTGCAGAGATAGGACTGTAACTGTCCTACTGCACTTTGACTTGATCAATCTAGGCTAATCATTAAGCAAGAACTAACCAATCAATTATACCACTCCACACATATAATTTAATTCTTTAATTCATTTATCAATTATTGTCGTCATTCCCATCTTCAGGTTTTCCTCAATCATTTAAGACATAACAAGGCTCAAGAGACCATTATATCAAAGTTGTTCAGCCGGGTCACTCGACAGGTGCCCTTAAGGTCCACAGTCACTCTAGGGGCATTACATACACCCCCTCATAAATAGAACTTCGTCCCGAAGTTAATTTTTGTTCTCGTACTTCCGACACTAGGCTTAACTTTGATTTCTTATTCTTATCTTCTTGTAATTCTATTCTATTTTTGTCCAACAATCATGGCCATAAGCACTCGTGGTTCTAATCATTAGTTTTTTTTTATTTTTTATCCAACATGGTTCCAATACATCCTAAGGAACTTCGCATAATATCAATTTAGTAATCTTCAGTATCAACTAGATCTCCTATATCTCTTATTCATTCACGAGGGTCTACAATGTCCAAAATTTCAACAAGCTGCATTGCGTCAATAGCCACCTAATAATTTATCAACATAACGAATCCAAGTAAGGGTTCCAATCTAATTGGTTATCCTCCTTCCCCGGATGAGAAGGTAAACATCATAAGATATGTAGTCAAATATAGATAGGTAAGATATAATCACGATTTAACAAATCAGGAGAGACCCTCAAATTGTCCCAAATCCAAATTCCATAAGACTGCTTCCAAATCCCCAAATGTCGATTCTCAATTCGATAGGATTCCTAGGGTCGGAACTTAGCGGTTTAGTCGAACATATTAAAATTTATCTCATAGTTCTTTCATCAGTATCATTACTCGAGGTTAACGAGATTATCACATCCTTACCTCCTTTCATCATTCATGTTGTCATATGACTACTTTGTTAGATTCATCAATGTCATACTTTCCAAATATGCAATCAATTAGAGTATGGTCTAATGAACATATGTTGGATAATCTCAAGCATCAAAGTAAACCTCAACTAAGATCTAAACAGACATTAATGGTCACATCGTTTCTTTTGAGGACACAATTTATAATACATGAATCATAATATTCCCAGCACATCCCATATCTCATACATGTTTAAGATGCATACTTTTAACCTTCTAGAAATAAATCAATTTCGCAAGAGTTTATTCAAACCATTTAACATCATTCTAACATCTAATCTTCACTCGCATATGTATGTATATATAACATATTGCATGTATGTATATATAACATATGATAGGTATGTTACATAACATTAGAGGGTATGCAAGTAGCATTACATTATCACTTATGCACAAAATATGATAATATGATAAAGTTCCAATGGCATAATTCCTATTATGCCCAACATCTTAAATTTTGGAAAATTCAAAAAAAATTACAATACAAGAAGGAGCTAGCTATTAAGTGATCTTACAACTCAAGCTTAATTCCCAATTCTCTCCAATGTTAGTAGAGAATATATAAATGATGATATTTTGCAAGAGAAATATAATTTATTTCTATTTACACAAGAAAAATAACAAATTGATTACTCAATACCTAACTACTCCAATCTTTTTGACATCTCAATCCATATAATTTCCCATCTCCCAACTTTTATAAGTACTATGGTATGCCAACATATAAAGCGTCACCTACCTATACTATGCACAATTCAATTGTTCCATAATTTCTAATTAATACAAAAACAGAAAAATGCAACCCTTCCAATGTCCCTAAATACACTCATATTGTCATATATAGAATGTCATACAATGCATAAATTATGGTTCGTATTAAGTATATAATTTATAATTCTTCAAGTTACAAAATTTGTAATTCTTTCACAAGCTAAATGATTTAAGATGCCATCTTTTTTTCTTTCTTTTTTTTTTCCTTTTTTTTTTTTTTTTTAAATAATATACATAAATAGAAAAAATAAAAATAAAAATTCCTAACATGAACATTTCGTAATATTTACACATAATACACTACCATACCTTCTTATTGTTTAACATGCATTCATCAACAGTTTATAATAATTTAGATAACCTTTATTCTATCCCTAAAACATTTAAAGTCACAAAGGTATTGCACAGCAATAGTAATCATCATATTATCATATATCCTTTTGAAACTATTATTGTGATAGTATTATAATTACTTTTCTTTCCACTAATAAATTAGATGAATGACAATTTTAGCAACCATTATTATTTTTTTTTTTATAAACTAATCCACATAAATATACCTTTTAAATCATCTATAAATTAATCCACATATAATCAATTCAAATTATTTACATATATATATATATATATACATGTTAACCATTTAAACCATTACATATTTACTTATATTGATGCATCCCTCTCTAATGGAAATCCATCATGTATTCTGGTCCCTTTATTTTATTGATGTATGTAAAATACATAGTATGTAATTTTAACATTTAAATAACTTTATCCACTTTAATAAAGATTACAACTATATCATATAGATTCTATCATAAACAAAATAAAAATAAAGTAACATGCGATCTAACAATTGCAACGATCCACCTATCATTTTATTACGACTCAATGAATAAGTAACCTTTGTAAACTCACCGAATAAGCTACCAACAAATATTCGGTCGATTACATTATCTATGTAAGGAACTTACTTTAAACTGAGTATTCCACCATTTGACTCTACAATGTGCCCTCCGATCTGCGGTAGCAATGACATGCCAGAAGACCGGTAAGGAGGTAAACATTTAATTATCTGCTGCACAGATTAGTTAATTAGGAATGACAAACAGAGTAATAAGTTTTACTTGTCCGGACTCCCAGTTAATGCCAATGAGTTGCTACGTTTTTTTTTTAACGATGCTAAAAGTGGAGGAAGTAGGTATAAGTAATACCATAAATCCAGTTTATTAAAACCATCAGTCGACTGAGATCAGTCGCCCCTCCTGACTTTAGACATGGATGGTTAAAGAGATAGCCACAGAGGTTTAAATTTAATTCACCGTTCATAATTGACATCTGTCAAGTGATACTACGAATGGAGAAGTTACGAAAAAGATAGAGTGCTCAACTTTTGAAATATCGGGTTAGGTAGACAGTCCAATTAATTCCGTAATCAAAGGTGAAGACAGGATTTTTGGCGGTAGGATCCACCCATATCGTGGGGGATCGGCGTACTTATCTAACTGACAACCTTTTCCATTTTATGCGATTTACTTCTAATTCACAAGTCTGGTTTATCCTAAAATTATATGATATGCACATAATTTTTAAAACCTTTAATTAATAACTAACTTCACTTAACTTATGCAAAAATTACTCGTTGTTTCCAAGACCTCTATAATTTCATAAGCTTATGTTTGCTGACTCGACAAAGGTCGATTTAAGTTTTAAGAGAGAGATCAAGACAGATGTCGAAGAAGAGCACTTGAGCGAATACTCTAAGGTATGAGGCGATACTTACTCTCGAAGTGGTTATAAAATTGGCGAGCTAGCAGTTGCTACAATTTAGGGAAAATTAATAGTTTTATAGCCGGGTTTTTAGCTCATAAGGCAAGGTATCAGCCGGCATATTTGCTCTTTTATGCTAAAATACTAAACCACAAAACTCCACTGAGTAACGCTGGCCAGGTGTTGGTTGTATTAAGTTTAGAGTTTCCACAATTGATAACCTGTTAATTAAAAGATATGCGGCATCCCTACTTCAACTACCGCACTAACTCAAGCAAATACCAGGTGTCACATGAGATAAGTCTAAGCTATCATGCAAACATATTACTGGTTATAAACATAACATTAGTATCAGATATTGAATCGATCAACATAGTTTTCACGAAATTAACTATTTCATAAAACTATTTATGAAATTAACTAAACTCTCAACATCTTTTAATTCATCGACATAGTTTCTTTTACAATTTGTAGGACTGTTTATGAACATAGTTATGTGACATCCCTACGCAATGATGCGTAATGACACAATGTATGGTGGTCTGCACGTGAGGCGAGGAAGGTAGGGTGTTTGCAGGGATCTGAACAGGGGATCATAAACCTGAGGGTAAAACCTCCTCATAGCAGAAATGTAAACAACAGATCGAACATTGACATGCAACGTCATACAACCAGGGAGGGGGCAACACAATACTAAAGTTGAATTGCAACACAATACTAAAGTTGAATTGGAGCAGAACAACATCGAAATATGGCAAGTCAATCGAAAATGGATTTCTCGCCCAAGGGTTCACGATCCACGCTCGACGTGTTCATTATGGAGGTGAAAAAAAAGAAATACAAGCTTGGCTGGGCGTGGAGGTAGGGATTTCATTAGAGCTATGGTGGACCATTTGCACAGAGGTGTTTTAAGGAAGTTCACAGCATGTTTCTACATAAAAGAAAAGAGGAAGTTAGATCTACGCAGGTCTAAAACCAATAAAACAATGTACACGCACGGTATAGATCCATAAATTCTCCCGCGATTCGACATTAAAGGAGTTTCTATCTGCGCAGATCCGAAATCGACAATATACAAATATGTATACCGATCCATAACTCCTTCCAGATTCTAAAGCGTAATCCGATTCAGGAGACAGTATGAATGCGCAGGTTTAGATCCATTATCACTGTCAGTTCTAAAATAAGATTCAACATTAAAAGAAGGAATTTACACAAATCTGAATTTGAGGAACACTATATGCATAGATCCATAACCTTGCTCGGTTTCTGAGCATAATTTGTCATTAAAGGTGAAGGAATATTACACAGATTTGAAGCCAGTATTAAATAAATAGATCATTAACCTAAATCTCTTTTTGAGCATGATTCGACAGTAAAAGAGGGGAAATATTATAGGGAACTGAGATCAAGACTGTGGGATGCGACCTTCGCCCGATATCTGGGATCATAGATTCAATCGGCGAGATACAAGCAAACCGAATTGAAGTTTAACAACAGAGATGCGACAAAGTGAAAAGAAAAAAACTAAACCTAGACATTTTGATCTCAAATTAAATTTAAGTAAATGATTTCATGAATCGATATTGTAAATAAAATGTACAGGAAAACAAAAATAATGCAGTGGGGCGATCTGGGCCTGATCTGGGTTCAAATAGAAATCAGAGCTCGCTGAAAACTGAACAGCAGAGATCTGAGTTTTCAACTAGTACAGAGACGTTTCGACTTCAACCAATGCAGAGATTTAAGGTAAACTATAAAAATATACCTAGCATTTCGATCTATGCCGGAATGATCATCTTCAATCTAACATAGAAATTTTAAATTAAAATATATATAAATAAGATCTAAACCGTCAGTATATACGCAGGTTTCTAACTTAGATGTAAAACAGGAACTTCAATTTCAGTATATAGCCGAGATCTAGACTTATTTTCAGAATATAGTTGAGTGACGACCATCTAATAAGAGCATGCATTAGAAATCATACTCAGAAATCACTATTTCCCATGAGTCATCGTCATAATAAGTGAAAGAATAATCATTAAACACTAAACGTAATGCTGGAATAACATTGAACCTGTTTCGGCAGTCGAGCTGGAATTCGAGTATGCTTGTGGCAGCAGCTGATTCGAATGTCCGGATCCAACCTGACGAAGATTACGACAACCCCTCGGTAATACGAGTCCGGTGCCCTCAAGGCTCGACCAGCTCTGATACCAAATGTAGCGCCCCTCCTTTAGGGTCCCCTTGAACTGAACCTGAAACTTTAACAACTTCATACATACAAATTAGCCATCATAGTTATTGGAAAAATAAAATAAAAAGCGTGAATAACTTAACAAAAATAAGCAAAACCTTAACCTGTCAACCCGATCTGGTTGGTCCATTGTCGCCTTCGTCTTCCGTAGGATCCCTCCAGCAAAGCTCGTTTAACCATTGGCGAAGCAACCATTAGCTTTGCCACCCAACCATAGGCTCATGCTTTCAGTCGCATGGCCTCCCCCGAGCTTTGGGTCGTAGAGCTCACACACACAAAAAAAATCAAGAAACCCAGTTTGGGATCCCCCCCCACCAAGATTTCTAGCCAAACCCTTAATAGCAGCAAGTCATGAGGTAACTCAATATTACGATAGTCATCCAGGGTCTGGGTCCTTTACCCATTCCCAAAGTCTCCCTTTTAAAGGAAAATTCCCTGTGACACATGTCGCTTCATGCATAAATAATTATTTAATTAATTCTTTAATGAAAAACAACTCACCCATCCAAGTGTCAGTTTCTCTAGGAGATGCACCAACATCCCTAACTTTTCTCATGTTTGTCCCCTAGATATTTCACTTAACTCCTAGATTTGTGGTGTAGGTGGAGTTGACTAGGTGTCCATGCCTAGGATTCCATTTTGCTCCTAAATAAATATTTATAATATTTTTAAGTAATCAAGAATATCCTTTCATGTGCAATGCCTAAATAACACTTAATATTATTTAAATGCCAAAGTAATCATTTATGTGCAAATGCCTAAAGTACTCAAATGCATTTCTAAGTAAAGTTCTCGGTGCAAAATTATATGTTTCAACGCAGTTATGTTTAGCAATCAACTTTTACTAGGGACTCGGTGTCGCGTCGTTGGGCCTCCTTGTTCCTTAATTTAATTTCTCTGACATGGCACCACTCCGTCGAGTCCAGTCATCCATAGTTTCCATTCCTCGGCAAGGCACCACATCGTTGGGTCCTTGCATTCACTCTTTCCGTTCTCGGCAGGGTACCGCACCATCGGGCCCTTCTGCCGTCATCCTTCCGTTTTGACTTGCGAGAACTTCATGTAGGGATTTCAGGAGCCGTTACTTTCCGTCCTCCATCTACACGCTATTAGGGACTAATGGCGTTGAGGAGTGAGTCCGTTCTCACTGCGTGGCCCCCAACGCGTACGTGACCAGCTCCGTCGTGGCCCACCTCGTACGCTCTCACGCTTTCCTCTTGAGCAAGCGGATCAGTGCTTATCTGCTCAAGCGTGGTATTCCGTCGGAAGTCGACATCATCGTCGCTCTCCCTGTGTGTGATTTACTCGTACTCTACGACCCTTCATATTCTTTTGTGTGTCCGTTGGTGAACCGTTTCACCTGTCGCTACACACATTTCTCACAAACGTAAATTAGTAGCACTGTCCTCAATAATCACAATTTGGTTTATAAATCTGTTGCTTCATTAAGCATCTATAATTTACTTAATCATTACTCTTTCGTCTAATCACATAATCAATTGCACACAGCTAGTCGTTAAGCATCATTCATATGTACAGTTTTCATATCAAAGTTAATCGTTAAACAACATGAAATTGTCCATTCACAATAATTACCCAAATGCACATATATCAATCAATTGTAATCATAAATATACTTAAAATAAAATCATAGGGTTATTTTATTAATGTTTCAAACAGTCAAGTGACTCAGCAGGTGCCCTCAATGTCTATAGTAGTCTAGGGGCACTACATTCATGCACCAGAATAATGCCGTCCAAAATTTGATGTCCTTCCATAAACCCATCCCGCTCAGGTGAAATAATTAAAGGTAGGAGAGGGCGCAACCGGTTTGCTATAAACTTTGTGATAATTTTGTAGATCACATTGCAGAGGGATATGGGTTTGAACTTTCCAGGATCTTCTGTTCCCGTTTCCTTAGGAATAAGTGTGAGAAAGGTGGCATTAAGGGCTTTAAGAATATTTCTTGTCCAGTGGGAATATTTTACAATGGCTAGGACCTCCACCTTCATCCAATCCCAGCATGAGTGAAATAAATTTGTGGTGAAGCCATCCTGTCCAAGAGATTTTTCATTCGCCATTTGTTTGATGGCTTTATCAAGTTCCTCCATTCTGATAGTCCCCATAAGGATTTTGGTGTGGTCATCGTGACCAGTCTCAGGATGTGGCGGAGAACCTTGTCCCTTTATGCTTGCCTATTGATATTAGGCTCTTCCAGTAAGTCTTCGAAGTGATCTTTCAAGGTCCGCTCTATTTCAGGTTGAGTTTCCACCACATTACCATCCTCCTTCCTAAGCCTCACCACCCTATTCCCATGTCGGTGTTGGATGGTAGCTTTGTGAAAGAACTTGGTATTACGCTCACCATCTTTCAACCAACGAGTTCTAGATTTTTGCTTCCATAGGAGTTCTTCCTGGTGGTCTTTGAGGTTGAGTTCCTGCAAAAGAATTTGCTCTCGTTCGTTTAATTCTGTGGAATAACCCTGAGTCATAGCCTCCTTTTGAACCTCATGTAGTTTAAGGTCGAGCAACCTATTACCTTGAAAAATGTTCCCAAAGATGTCTTTGTTCCACTTCTTTAGTTTTACTTTAAGGTATTTTAACTTTTGTTGAAACTGGTACATCTTGGTTCCCATTATAGGGTCACAAGTGTACCGCCACTGTCTCAATTGGTTAGAAAAATAAGGGTGCAGGAGCCAGAAATGTTCAAACCTAAACGAACGTCTGAGGTTTTCTCCTATTCTATGTCATTCCAGGCTGATCGGCCAGTGATCCGAGCCCGATGATGGCAGCACAACTACGGTCAGATCCCTTCCTCCCATCATAATAAATTCAGAAACCAGAAACCTATCTAATATGGAAGCAATGCTTCTGTCTCCTGCTCTCTTAATATTCCAAGTGTATAGGCCATTGGATGTTTTGACATCGATCAACTTCAAATTTTTGATTACATCCAAAAATTCCTCATTACTGGGGTGAAAACAACGTCGACCTCCACATTTCTCATCAAGATTCCTAATTAAATTGAAATCCCCCCTATGATCCAGGACCTATCACCAGTCTCTCTTCTGAGATTCCTAATGGAATTCAAGAAGGAACTCTTATGATTGGCCAGAGAAGGTCTGTAAACATTAGACAAAAAACCCCTGACTTTGGTCCCTAAAATATGGAAAGAAGCAGATAAGATAAATTTTGAAGCCATCCAATCAGACAGACTCACTCTCGTAGGGTTCCAAAGAATGCCAATTCCCCCGGCCGAGCCACTAGTGTCAATTGTAACCACATTATAGTGTTTCCAGACTTTCTTCCTGATGGATTGAAGATCCGATTCAGAGCACTCGATTTCTTGGAGAAAAACAATTGCAGGTTTATCAAGTTCAATTTTCCATCGTATGAGACAGGTCTTTAGGATGCCCTTGCACCCTCTAATGTTCCATGATGTAATTCGCATATTATAATTGATTAAGGTTGGAGGATGCTAGAGCCATGCCAATGGTTGGATACTGGCCCGATGCCACCAGATTCCTTCCTATCATTTGAATTCTCTGCATGTTACTTCGACTTCCCCTCCCCCCCTGGTTATCTTTTTCCCATCATTCTCTTTGAGGGGTTCGGAAACTATACCTAACTGTTTGCGATTTTTGGATTTAATGATTGCTTTCTCCAGGAGTGAGACCTCATGCGGTGTTATAGGAATCATATTTTTGACTATGCAAGCCGCCTACAGGCCTTCCAAGTCCAGATCTTCCAATTCCATTTCATCTCCGCCTTCCTCTTGCGATGAGCCTGCATAACCCCGTGCATCAACCTCAGACATTAGAACAGTGTTTTCATCTTCTTGTTCTTTATCTGTTGCTTCCTCCTTTTCCTTCTTGGTAATATCCTCATCACCTTTAACTTCTTCCCCAGATTTTAGAGCCTTGTATCTATTGTGTATCATTGTTTTCTTATGACTTTTAGGCCCCCCTACCTTCCTGGCTTGTTGTTTCTTGGCCGTAAATTTTTTGAATCCTTATTGATCCTTTCCTTTAGAGTCGATCTTCCCTGCTGGATGTTTATTAAGCAGACAATCCCTGAATAAATCTCCTTGTTAATGGAATCTCCGGCATCGGAAAGGGATCTGTTGATAATCAATGGCCTGGAACCAATCTTCGTCCTCCCAAGTTAGGTCTATCCCTGCCGACATGTATTAAGATATATCCATATAGAGGAATATGCGGGAATATGAAGTATACCGCATCTTCTTGGTTTGTTCTGATACTTTTATGAACACCCCCAACTCATTACCAATCTCCATTAGTATTTCCTCCTTCCAATATTCAGAAGGTAAGGAGTAGAGTCTTATCCAGACTGGGGCAATTGTTAAATTTTCTTTATCCGGGTTGAACCGTTCCTTCCAGGGGCGGAGATACAATCTAGCCGAATTGAAAAAGTATGGTCCATTATCAAAAAGTAGTGGATTAACTTTTCTTGAAAATCAATCACAACTTTTCCAAAAATAATGTAATAAGAAAATCAATTAGATTCACCCATATTGGGGAAATTAATTCTACAACGCTTAGTAATTATGCAAAAGCTAATTCTACCAGCTTCCACATCCACATTAATAAGTATAGACCAAATATTAATAACACTTGATTTGGTGGTAGAGTTTAAAACTCAATTATCAATGCTTATGGACAAATTAATTCTAATCCTCTCCACATTAATTAATAATTGTGTACCAAATATTATATGACATTTGATTTGGTGGTATAGTTTAAAATTCAAAATTCTTTTAATGATGTGTCCTACTACTGATGATTTATAAAGTCAAAATCTCCAAACCCAATCCATGTAGGTACACATAGATCCCACTATTAGAGATCATCTAAGTCCTCCATTCCAACCATAAAATAAGAGCCCTTTTAAAAGATAAAAAGTAATCACAATTTGCATAAAGGCCATTTTTGGACCTTTTTTCTGTCATATATTTCAAGCATTTGTATTTAGTAAGTAAATATTTAAGTAGAGGGGGTCACTTATCCCACAAATAAGGGGTCTCTTTCACCAAATTGGTGTCTAGTTTAGGGGTGACATTGAAAATTAATTATTACTATTATTATTATTATTATTTAAATAGCACAATTAAAGTGTAACATTAAAAATTACAATATATCAAAAATAATATTCTATTAAAAATTTCACATGTTTAAACGGAGTAGTCTACGCTTCTTAGAGTCACATATCTTATTTTTGGAAATTGGATAATATGAGTTCCATTAGAGTATTTGAGCGTGTTGAATCCATTTATGTATTCAAAAACACAATTTAAGCACATCCAAATTTGGATTTTACCAAATAAAAATTTAACCACCAAAAATTCCAAAACTTAGAATAAATACACTACTCCCATTTAAACTACTTCAAAATTTCCATATTTAGACATATCTAATCTGATTTTAAACTACTTCGAAATTTCCATATTTATATATATATATATAATATAATTGAAACTAATTTTGTCATAAATATATTTTTTGAGTCATCAATACTTTAAAATTACTCAACATCATGATTAAAACTGCTCAATTTCATGATTATGCGAAATTTATTCTCCACAAGATTGTTTTTAACTAAAACCGACCTAATTTTAAAAGTGATTGATATATGCCATTTTTAAAAAATGATTGATACACATCAATTGACACCATTTTCTACTCCCTTTTAAATTTAATGGTCCAAAAATAAAATTACTCACCACTCTCATTTCTTCTCGACACCCATAATCGTTGACTGCGCTGAGAGGCGCTCTATAGCCCAATATGGGGGAGATCTTGTAATGGATGTAACATGTAACATTTGTCAAACATAATAAAATGTAAAAGTAATAGTATGAGGGAGATCTTGTAATGGATGTAAATTGTAACATTTTTGAAACTAATAAAATGTAAAAAGTAATAGTATGAGGGAGATCTTGTAACAGATGTAACATGTAACATTTTCGAAAGTAATAAAATGTAAAAAGTAATAGTATGAGGGAGATCTTGTAATGGATGTAACATGTAACGTTTTCCAAAGTAATAAAATGTAAAAAGTAATAGTATGAGGGAGATCTTCGTGAGATCTTCTAACGAATGTAACATGTAACATTTTCGAAAGTAATAAAATGTAAAAAGTAATAATAAACTATATATTATGTTGGCCATTAATTTCGAAACAACGTGTATTTTCATTTCGAAATCAATGGCTATATAATGGAAATCAAAAAAACATAAAAAATAAAAAATCAAAATAATTTGGTCTATGATCTGCGGCAGGGAAGCAACGAAGATAGAATTTGATCTCTAGGTAATTTAATTTTTTAAAATTTAGCTCTCCACTCTCTCCAAGGTTATATACAATTACACAGTCCTCCACTCACTGCTGCATAGTACTCCCTCCCTCCAGCCATCCTTCCCTCTTCCACGCAACCCTCCACTCCCTCCTGCATAGTCCTCCCTCCCTCTATCCATCCCTCCCACATACACGCAGCCATCCCTCCCTCCTGCGTAGTCCTTCCTCCCTCCAGCCATCCCTCCCTCCTCCATGCATCCATCCCCCCTCCTCCCCTCCCTCCATCCTCCACGTAGGTATCCCCCCCTCCTCCCCTCCTCCACAGAGTCCTCCACTCCTTCCTGTGCAGTCCTACCTCCCTCTAGCCATCCATCCCTCCTCCCCCCCCTCCACGCAGCCATCCCTCCAATCCACTTCCACCGCAACCCATCCATCCTCCTCGCTCCCATCGTCCTCCTCCCTCCCATCCACCTCCACTGTAGCCCCTCCATCCTCCTCCCTCTCTCCCGTCTTCCTCCACTGCAGCCCCTCCATCCTCTGCTATATTTTAACATGTACGTAGTCTGCAATACTTTAACATTTAATTTAATTTAAATTAACATTTAATTTATATTTATATTTATATTTAAATATATATTAAAATTTAACTTAATATATATATTATATTTATATTTCGATTAAAATTAAAATATATTGTAATATTTATATTTAATTTATATTTATATTTAAATTTACATTAACATTTAATTAAAATTTATATTTAAATTTAAATTTGTATTAATTTTTAGAGATAAGTATATAAGTTCTTTACATTATATAATAAGAACCACATGTGGTATAGTGGTGAGGGAGTTTGGATAATGGGTGTGAGGTCCAGGGTTCAACCCTCCTAGGTTACCTACTTTTTAAAAAAAATGTGAATTTCGTAAATATATTGAATTTCATGTAAAGTGAGTTTTAGACTTGCATAGATTTCAGTGTATCGGGTCTTTTTATTGCATATTTTTCAGTATAGATTTTATTCCGTGGACTCACTGATTTCAGTGTATGGATACATAGATTTCAGTATATGGATGCATAGATTTTAGTAAATGAGGTTTTTTTATTGCATAATTTTCAATGTAGCTTTTATACCATGGAGGCATTGATTTTAGTGTAGATTTCCTGGATGCATAAATTTCAGTGTGGATTTCATCGATCCATAAATTTCAGTATATATGTTAAATTTTGACTTTTTTGATATAGAGTCTAAACTAGAAATGGAAGATCTGCATGCGAAAGATGGTATGAGACAAACTGGCGAAGAACCAAAAATACAGAATGTCGAACGTCATAAAAAATATCAAGGAATAAAATCTTACAAAATGACAACAAAAGAAAGAGAAAAATACTTGAAATGAAAAGCAGAAGAACAAAAAGAATTACGAAAAAGGAAGTTGGATGAAATGACAGCAGAAGAACGAGAATAACAAATAAAACAAAATGTAGAACAACAAAAATAATATCGAAAAAGAAAGTTAGACGAATTGACAGTAGAAGAATGAGAAGAACAAAGAAAACAAAAGGTTGAATGAGAAATGGTGTATTGAGAGAGAAAGTTGAAGCAATTGGAAGAATAGAAAAAATAGTTTGCAGAACAACAAATAAATCAAAATGTACGAAATGGTGAAATGACGGCAGAAGAAGGAGAAGAACGAACAAAACAAAACATAGATGAACCAAAAGAAAATCGAAATAAAAATTTGGACGAAATGATAGTAGAAGAACAAGAAGAACAAAGAAAATGAAACGTTGATCGCCAGAGAGCATATCAAGAGAGAAAGTTGAAGCAATTGGAGGAACAAAAAAATCAGTTTGCAGAACAACAAATAAATCAAAATATACGAAATGATGGGAGAAGAAGGAGAAGCACAAACAAATCAAAATGCAGATCAACAAAAAGAAAACCGAAAAAAAAAGTTAGGAAAATTGACAGCAGAAGAATGAGAAGAACAAAGAAAATGAAACACGGATCGGGAAAGAGCGTATTGAGAGAGAAAGTTGAAGCAATTGGAAGAACAGAAAAAACAGTTTGCAGAACAACAAATAAATCAAAATGTAGAACGACAAAGACAATATTCAACCAATATACTAGTAGTACCAATTGTGGGAGATGCTGCAAATGTAATGGTCAGAGATCGACGTGTTGATGACAAGATTCCATTTCAAGCAGTTCCAATTACTGATATGGTCCGAGATAAGGAGAATGAAATTGACGATAATATATCAGTATCATCTGAAGAAATGTATACTAGACATTGCAAATTTTGTGAATGAATTGATAAACTAGCAGAAGTGAAAATGTGTCATGTCTTCCAGGAGTCATATACAGAAATATAATTACGTAGTACAAGTACAGGCCCAATGTGCGTGCGATGTCTGAGAGAGGGATCTAATAATAGATTCTTAGGTAAGAACCGCATGAATTCAGGAACTCAACCTCATGTCCTTGAAGATCTCACACAAGTTGAGATGTTGATAGCACGTGCAAGTCCAATTTT
The DNA here is from genome assembly GCA_027924585.1 of Larix kaempferi. Taxonomy (NCBI): domain Eukaryota; kingdom Viridiplantae; phylum Streptophyta; class Pinopsida; order Pinales; family Pinaceae; genus Larix; species Larix kaempferi. Next base: position 4,808,646 of record BSBM01000854.1, read on the forward strand.
GTAGGTGATGCATTCAATAGGTGGCCGATACAAATATCGAGGACACGCCATTAGTTTTCTGCAAGAGATTAAATATGTTGCTAAGAAATTGCCATGACATATTAACAACTTGGACTTAATGGTCATTGTGCTAAAAAAAGGACGACACAGATCAAGTTATGATTTCAAAGTTAGAAAACAAAGAGTTATGGATGCATTATTATATAAGATTTAGAATGATCCATATTATCGAGATGTTCGAGTTGATTATGACACAGTAGAATAGTTACACAAAAATGCAACAGATATCTCAGATATGCTTAATTCTGTTACTCTTCCTGATATTGACGACGACATTGTCATATCGCAAATTTTGCATTAGGTCACAATATCCTAATCCCATTGGTCATATTTATGAGTGTTTGTCAAATTGATGCTAAGGATCAAAATATTGCCTAGGAAGAAAATTACTAGTTTCCTAGGTTGAGGGTGGAAGCTTTGGGATTTGACATAAGGAGGATAATAAATGGCGTTTGCACATTAGAATGGAATAAATATTTAATAAGGGAGCTAAATAAATATATACAAGTGAGAATCAATGTGGCATTTGATCATGAAGACACATGGAGGAAGTGGGACCCACATATGGCTAGATTTCCCCCTACACTTGGCCTCATTCTCTCACCAATTCCAATTCAAGGTGAATGGTAACATACTTGGGGGGAGTTCAAAAGGTATTATTCATGGCAGGACTCATCCAAGGTCGAAACGTAGAGGAAGAGGCAATTTGGAGCTAGTGGGACACTTGGGCTAGATTTCCTAGCTCTATGACAACAATGATAAAGATGCTATGACACCTATGACAAAAATCATACATGAAGGCTGAAATATGACATATATGACATGTCAGTGCTAAACATAGCCTCCAAAAGGGCTCTCAAGGGATTTAGGGCAGCTAATATGCTTCCACATGTGATTTGGTGGAAGTGGGAGACTAGGAATTGTTGTACAAGTGGCATTCTTTGGAATCTATTCCTAACTTGAGTTGGAATGCATCTTTTGGAAGAAATTCGACCCATAGAGAGCTTGGAAATTTTATAAATGACAAGAACAAAGAATTAAGGAATATTTCGATCATTTGAGAAATTTGCAATAGCATTTGTTAAGAGGGAGAGCTAGTGGATGACTAGTTTCTTGCCTTAGCCAATTTAGAGGGTGAAAAATTCCCATCCAAGTTGGTAATTGGAAAGGCCATTCAGACCTTTCATTTGGATCTTTAATGGAGTCTTTATTTGCAGGTGTAAGCTATAGGACAGCTCATGGTTTCTTCTAGTGCAGCCCACTCCTTCAACCATTTCCAGTTTTCATGGCATATTCTTGATCGTTGAGGCAGGGTGTTCTTGGTGAGCTCTTGTACTCTTTGGGAGAGATGATAATGATACATTTATGTTGTAATATGATTAATATACTCTTTTATTCATCTTAAAAAAGTTTCAGGTCGAAATACCAAGTGTTTATATCTAAAATTGCTTATTAATGAGCAAACAGTGACCATTCCCCCCACTAGATTGATGTATGCCAATGTATTGATGATGATTTCAAATGAAAGAATTTTTCTCTGATATATTTATGATTTATGGAATTCCACTGATGAGTATTACAAGTTTCATGTTCAGCACTTAAGCATTTGGAGCCATCTTGCTAGTTTTATTTTATTTGAAGGAGGTTTAATGCTATTTCCCCCAAGGTCCAAACTAGTCTTCTTGCATCTGATTGAAGGGATTTATAGAAGACATTAAAAGTTTAATGGTGATTCATATGATTTCATGTTGATGTCATTTATATTTCCTCTACTTCCATTCATAATTTCTAGTTGGATTGAGTGCATTTGGAAAGTCTTTTTTATCATCTACCCCTATGGGATTTGAACCACAATTTTACTAGTAAAACTCCATACATTGATCAGATTTCCAAATTGAGTTTCAGAAGTCATTTGATGGTTAAAAGGAACCTATAAAAACATTTTTTTATGTATTAACATCATTCATACACCTACTGGTACAATTTGAGAGCATTTGGAGCTATTTAGAGCCATCTACCATTGGGGGTTTGGAGCTCGAAATTACTAGTAAAATTCCCCACTTTCTCCAGATTGTAAATGAATGTGTAGAAGTGTTTTAAGGGTTTTTAAGTATCCATGAGCCTCTTTTATATGTATTAATACCTCTCAAATTCCTTCATACCCATTATAAAATCATTTGGGGTCATTTGGAGACCAAGAGACCAATATTAGTCAAAGAGGAATTGCTAGTCAAACTCCCTACTTTGGATACAATTAAAAGAGGATTTTCAGAAGTAATATAAAGTTCATATATCATCCCTGAACATCATGTTCAAGTCCTAATATCATTCATATACCTTCTCAGAATATTTGGGAGCATTGGGGCAAATTGGAGACTTAGTCACCAAAACTAGTCAAAGGTCGAATTTGGGGAAAAAGAGAAAAAATGGTCACTTTAATAAAATTCTTAAAGAGGGACATTACAGTGGTATCAGAGCATGGTCCTTGCACCTGTGAGTTAATATCATACATTGAAGAAAAATTTGCATGCATGTCTTACTATTAGGAGGAATCCTATGAGTACAATTCTTATGAGCAATATGCAGATGCTTACGAACAATATGAAGCAGAATGTGAATGGGTTAAGGAAGAGGTTATATCATGCAACACTTCTTACAATTTTAGGAGGAATGGAGACCATTATTATCAACATATGCATGATAATAATGAGTATGTCACGCCACCAAAGGATAATTATATGTATGAGTTACAAAGATGGAGAGCGACATATAAAACCTTTCCCCAACAATATCAAAAATATCAAGAATATCTTGCTTCGAAGGAAGATCCACAAAATGTCATGTCTTTTGAAGACTATGCTGATATTTTGTTTGAAAATAAACAAAAAAATGAAGATGTGGAGTTAGTTAAGAAAGGTTTATGCCGTTCTTGTAAAGGACCGTGGAGAGAAAATCATGTGTGTGAATGAAAAGAGTAATGAAAAATTTGAAGCTTCGGGGAATGCAGGTATTTCCATCTAGATGAGACTTTTTGGGAATTATTCAAAAAGAGATTCCAAAGATATTGATACTAAGGAAAACACGCAAAAAAATTCATCATCTTGCTTGAAGGAGAAAAAGGGAGAGACATCACAAGAGCATGAAGAAGATTCTATTGAAAATATTGAAGATCAATTTGAGACACATTCTACTTTTGACATGAATCAAGGAGAATTTATTGATGGATGCTTGAACTATGAAGGAGTACCTACTGATGGGTGTTCACACCTCTATGTTGGTGACATAGAGATCACTTTTGGCAGTATTGCTGCAAGACAAAATTCCCCTAAGCAAGAAAATGAAGACCTTGTAGCAGTTGAAGAAGAAACAAGATCAACTTTCCTATCACCACTTGAGCTTCATGACGTTGCTCCAAGCAAGAAGGAATAAGATGAGGAGGTTCATTTGCAAGATCCTCATTTTCTTTAAGGGTCCTTAGATGAATGAAAAGAAGATCCAAGAGTCCCTCAGCATTCTCCATGACAGTCAAGCTTTGGTGTCAAATTCTTGTTGGAGATCTACTTCATTGGAGGAAACATCCTTCCTTGAAGACATGGAGAAGATTCAAAGAGAAATGTGCCACATTGTAACATCCCAAAAAATTCACTAAAATTTAAAATTTTCCAATAGCATTAAATGCTTGTAATTTTTGTGCGGAAGTATTAATAGTGTTAACTTAAACAAATCTAAATGTTGATTAATTAGTTTTCCAAGACAACAATTCCTATAAGTTGTCGTCGGTGATTAAAGGCTTACGACACTTACAAGTGATGACGATTGTCATAACTGTTGTTTAACTTATTCACGGTAAGAAAGTTACTTAAGTGCTATGATGTAATTCATGTGTCATAAGGTTTTAATATTACAATGTTTACAATAGGAATTTAATGTTTTATACTTGAATTGACTTTTTGTTCTACGTGCACATCGTCTTTATTTGTTCTTGTGTCATTCATTCTATTTTAGAGACTAACTGCTCATATCAATGTAAGGAAGGGGCCCTTATGCACGCCCCAAGGATTACTTAGCTATTGATAGCTAACGCTCTTCAATTCTGAATGCATATTACATGTAAAAAAGAGTTTTCAATCTGAAGCATTATGGATGTATTACAATTTGGAACTTGTTTTACCATAATTTGCCTTCGATTTTAATTATGAGTATATGAAGGTTTTTAATTTGTGCGAGCGTAAGACCTACCCTAGCTAAGAGTATCATACTCAAGATTTTTAATCATTCGAAAATCAGTTACATGTGTGTGTTTTCTACTTACATTCATTATCCGGTTTAAATGGAATACTATACATTTACAATACTCCTGCTATGGTTTAACATTTTTCTCACATAATAATTAAAGGTGATTGTATGTATCAATAGTTTGATTATCAACCAACTATGGTTGGCTAAGAATACCCTTTAACAAGGAAATTGCCACTATATTAACTATTCCTTCTTGCTCTATTCAAAAGAGGAAATCCTACCTATCCATACTATTTATTAAAATGAAGTGTAAACAATTATACCATAGGCATACATTTTATATGCTTTACCTTGTTTATCCAAGGTAATAGTGATATAGTCTATTTGTTAAATAGTATACACCATATGTTTTTATACGTTAAAACTATATGCATATGTTTTATATGTTTTTCAAAAGCATCCAACGTGATTGTGATATAATCCATTGATTGAATAGTATTTGTTCTATGATATCGAAATATATCCTAACTTATATGTACACGACCAAGATGCATACAATTCAAACGATGTGAACTATGCAATTGGTATGAATTATAACCTAACGTTTGTAAGCTATGAATCATATGTTAAATGGCGTGAAAATATGATGCTAAACCTATAATGGAAAATGCGTTTGCAGGAGTACTGGTTAGTAGCTGTTGTTTTAAATCTTATTTATTAGAGTTTGGATTCTTAAAAGATATACACCTTTGTGGCCAACTCTACACCATCGATCTTGTTGAGGTCTTGGGTTTTTGGATAAACACTAACCTGGGATTGATATCCCATCACCTTTCGTGAATCAGTTCATTTGTGTGTTGTAGGGGAGAGGCCGACAGGCTCTGTTATTTTCTAGGGTTTGAGAGCATGGAACCAGTCTCTCCCGGGGTTTTGATGCCGAGAACCTGCACCTACAAAATATTATAGTCTAAGATCTTTACAGAGTTTACAGGTTTGATTTTTGAACCATACGGTTGTTGTAATACAGTGTATGCAGTTCTCCTTTGCGGGTTCGAAGGTGAAGATTGGTATTCATAGTTTGACTGAAACGGTCTGGTGGTCCAAAAGGTAAAATTTTGATAACTGAAATAGTTTTAACATCTTTTAAATTTGTTTATTTTAAAGATAAACTAACTCATATATTTTTGTTGTTTTGGGTTGAAGAGGAACAGGGGGTCTCCAGTCCAAGCTTCCTTGGGAGAAAGAGACTGGTGGAAAACACATTAGTGCATAAAAACTGCAGTAAGGTTCGAAGTTGTTTGTCTCTTCACATATTGGCTCTGTAATAAGAAGGAATGGTGGAAAACAAGGGCATTGCTTCCAGAATGCAATCCTTCGTCAGTTTTTAGTTTTGAGAAGACTCTTGATAGAGTTTACTATTGGCATTATTCCACAACTTCTATGTCGAAAGGCAAGGTTTAGACTAGGAGGACTTTACTCCCGAGCTTTAAATCTCTCGTTAGTTTCACAACGATTTCCTTTTTACTATTGTTTGCGTGTTCCAAAGTTTTATGGATTAAAGAATTGTTCTCCAATAATATCATATGGTATGGTTGGGTACTTTGATATTTTCTTTGTGGTTAGGACAAGGCCCGTTGACAATGGTGTATTACAGTACTGTTTTTGTTTTTAAAAGTGTATGTATAAAGATGGTCATGAGCCTAGGTTTAATACCTTGCTATAATAATTACTGTGTTTTTTTGTAGTTATGGATTTGCTAAGGATCGAACCCTTGACTCTGTCCTGCATTATTTCTTTTGTAGTCTTATATAAAATTCTTATGTATTTTCAAGGATTGTTTTCCAGAAAATTTTGTAGTAAGGACTTCTTGTTGATGAGATATTCTAGGCCAATACTTGGTTATTTTACAGTGTGTGCTATTGAATTTGTTAGGGCAATGCACGTTGATGTTGGTAGTTAAAGTAATTTCTTTAAAATTAAAACTATTTATATTAAAAGGTCGTGAGCCTGAGTTTGGTATTATGTTACCAAAGTGAAACAATAATGTCTTTGTTTTTAAATGTTGTTTGCATAATTAATCCATAAGGCTGGGCTTACAAACCCTATCCAAAGAGGATCACTGTGTTTTTATGATTTTTTGTTGTGGCTAAACTAAGGTTTTGAAACTTGTACCAATTCATAAATGAAACCTTTACAGGTTGTGATGTTAAAGCTATAAATTTTATAGTTTGACTCGGCGAACACTTAGGGTATCGAACCATGGTATTGTAACACTCCTTCGTTTTGTTTAGATAAATGATATGATTATAAAAATGTAAAGCTAAAGACAGGGTTTGTACCCTGGGCATTCATCATATAGATTAGTTGCTATTTGACTTGTATTATTTACAGTATTTATAACTTAAAGTTCATTTATGAAAACCTGTGCTATATGTTCTCGATATTATAGGTTTTATGATACCAAAAACTAAAATGATTTTATGGATTTCTAAATGAGAAGTTTATGCTAAAAGTATGTATTAATTATTTTTCTGGAATGAAAGGTTTAAACCATAATTAACTAGCGTTTGGATAGAAAGCATGATATTGCTTAAGTTGTGATACTTCTGTTACTATGGATGATCTACTCTTAAAATATGCTATGTTAATAGATAGATGCTATGTTCTTATGTGTTTAATACAGAAGCGAGTTTTATTGCAATGCAATTATAAATGTAGTATAGAGACATAACAAATTTAATTTCTAATAAGCATTCAGTCATCTATTTCTTTTGCATATCATTATTCGAATCTATTTTAAATACCCTTCTCTATACTAGAGTACGACACTGAATTAGTGTGTGGAAAAATGTAGGGAAGCATTGTTATTCTATCATTGATATTAAATCATAAATTTTAACTATCCATTTTCATTATAACCTATTAGCTACATGGCCATACAGAATAAATAAATTTGCAGAAGTAAAACATTCATTAGTAGTACAAAAAATCTAGGTTTAAATTGAAAACTAATAATATAATAACATTGAGATCCTTAGTAATAATTTGATAGAAAGTAAATAAGTAACACAATTTGAACCTGGTAACTGTAGAAGAGACAAATAGCCAAAGGAGCCCATTCCACCCAACCTTCTCCTGAAGACAACCAAGTTACTTGCCTTATCACCCCAGAGCCTATTCATTGAACCACCAGGATGAAACTGCTGTGTGGAGTAATGGAATAAATTCTTTTGCAGCTCTGCTGTAGTAATTCTTTCTTTTATTAATATTGAACTCATCAATGTGGCTACACTAGTTCAGAATGCAATCTTAGTTCACTCAATCACTTCTAACCTTCCCCTCATCAAATCTCTTGTGGTCAGAAATTTTCACAAGGTAAGAATAGACAGCCCCTGCTGAAATCAATGGGTAGATAAATAGCATGCCTAGGTCTTGTTAAATATTGTAACTTCAAAGAATATTATATTTGTACTTTATTATTCCGGAGATGTTTCATCCCTCCGAGGTAACCCTATTATGTATCCGGAGATGTTTATTCCTCCGATGGTTAGTATTAACTAGGGTTATTAGACCCACCATGTGTGGGTCGGCCCTGTAGTTATATTTTAGGGGTTATTAGACTTCTCCAGGTGAGGTCGGCCCCAACAGGTCTATTAGTCAGTTGAGATTCAAGTATAAATAGAGGAGGTGAACTCCTCATTAGATCATTCACTCACTTGTGGAAGAGTGCGCACTAGTTGAGGAGATCTGCTAAGGAGACTTAGGAGGAAGGAGCACATCTTGTATTTTGGTTGATCATCTTATTGAGGAAAGCTTTACTGGGTTTTCTACCCCATGAGGGTTTCCCAGGATATATAGTGTGTTTATCTTGTGATTGTGTTACTTTCAGAGATCTTGTTTGTCTATTTGGTTTAAACTCAACATGGTATCAGAGCTAGACTGAATAGGACATCTTTCACAAGGTAAGATTCTCTCTCTCTCTCCTTTTTGGTGAAGTTAGGGTTTCATCCCAAAGTTGGTATTTTTGATTTTTGGTTGCATGGCTGGATAGCCCTCCTCAATACCTTTCTTTTGAGCTCTAGATCGAACTTTTTGGTTGGGTAGAACTCCGGGAATTGCAAACCCTAATTCTACCAAAAGTGCGATACGTCAGATTTTGGTTTCAGAAAAAAAAGTTGGAATTTTTGATTTCTGATTGCATGGATGGATAGCCCTTATCAAGAGCATTCTTTTAAGCTATAGATCTAACTTTTTGGTTAAGTAGAACTCCGGGAATTGCAAACCCTAATTCTACCAAAAGTGCGATAAAATTCTGTTTCAGTTTCCGGAAAAGTAAAAAGTAACTTTCCAAGTAAGTCTACTCTGTCTCTTGGACTCCCCCAAGAGAAGATGGCTCCAAATACTAAGCTTGAAGACAAGCTAGAAGGATTAGAGAATTTCCGGGCATGGAAATACAGAATTGGCCTCATTCTTGAAGAGAATGATCTTGCTCATTATATCAAGGAGGAAGTTGCAGAACCAGAAGAAGATGAAGCCAAGGAAAAACACAGGAAGGATATGATTAGGGCAAAGAGAATCATAGCTGATTCAATTAAAGACCACTTGATTCCCCAAGTGTCTTCCAAGAAGACTCCAAAGGAAATGTATGATGCCCTAGGAAGAATGTATGAAGGAAAGAACATCAACAGAAAGATGAATCTAAGGACTCAGTTGAAGAGTACCAAGATGCACAAAGGAGAATCCATTCAAGACTACTTCTCAAGAGTCTCTTCAATCAAAGAGCAACTAGATGCCATTGGTGATACTCTTGATGAAGATGAACTTGTGATGACAGCTCTAAATGGTCTCACTAGATCATGGGAATCCTTCATCCAAACTATGTGTGCCAGAAAAGAAAGCATGAAGTTTGATGTAGTATGGGAGGATTGTGTTCAAGAAGAAGCTAGGGTTGCCAATAGAGAGGCATTGCTCAAGGAAGATGACCAAGCCTTGGCCACCCATACCAAGAGAAGAAAGAATCGATCCTACTTTAAGAAGGATAGTCAAAAGGAGTCTCATCCTCCACAGAGATTTCAAAAGAAAAGAGGATCCTTCCAAGGAAGAGACTACTCCTCATACCAATGTTTCATTTGTCACAAATTAGGACACATTGCCAAAGACTGTCCTAGCAAAAAGATCAAGGGTACTCAACACAGAAGACATCATGCACATCTTGCAGAAGATGAGAGTGAAGAAGAAGTTGAAGAAGAAAGGCCTCTCAAGAAAAGATCTAGAAAAGAAGAATAAGATGAAGAAAGGACTTTCCCCAAAAGAAGATCTAGAAGAAATGAAGAAGAAGATGCAGAAGAGTATGTTCTTTTCTCCGCACTCTCTGGATCTATAACACCAGGAGAAGATACATGGGTAATTGATAGTGGTGCCTCAAAGCACATGACATGACAAAAGAAGACTTTATCAAGTCTTGAAGAAAAGACCTCTCCTCTAAAGGTATCTCTTGGAGATAACTATCAGTATCCCATTAAGGGAGTTGGAGAAGCAAACTACAAACTTGATTCTGGAACCCCCATGAAAATGAAAGAAGTTTTGTATGTTCCAGGATTGAAGAAGAATTTACTTTCAATATCAGCTTTGGACAAGAAAGGCTATAGAGTTGCATTCATTGATGGACAAGTGTTAATGTGGTCCAAAGGCAAATCTATTAAGGATGCAATTTTCATTGGTGAAGAAGAAGGAGGCTTGTATAAACTCAAGGGCCATCCAGAAGCTGCCCTTGTTCATGAAACATCTAGTCCCAGTGAGCTATGGCATAGAAGACTGGCTCACATTAACTACAAAGCATTACCCTATGTAAGCAAGGTAGTCATAGGACTACCAGACTTGAAGGTAGATCATAATGGCTCTTGTAAAGGATGTAAGAAAGGGAAGAATGTCAAGAACCCCTTTCCAAAGAGTGAAACAAAAACTAAGAGTATCTTGGAGTTAATACACTCAGATGTATGTGGTCCAATGCCCACCACCTCTTTAAGTGGTTTTGAATACTACATTTCTTTCATTGATGATCATTCAAGGAAAACTTGGATTTACTTTCTAAAAGGTAAGAATGAAGTCTTTGGAAAGTTCAAAGAGTTCAAGGCTCTAATAGAGAATCTCACAGAAAAGAAAATCAAGATTCTCAGAACAGATAATGGTGGAGAGTATACTTCAAAAGATTTTGAAGATTTTTGTAGAGAAGCTGGAATCAAGAGAGAACTAACCACTCCCTACAATCCCCAACAAAATGGGGTTGCAGAAAGGAAAAATAGAACCATCATGGAAGCTGTGAAGACTATGATACATGACCAAGATCTTCCCATGTATCTATGGGCTGAAGCAGCCAAGACAGCAGTTTATGTGCAGAATAGATTATCTCACAGTGCTCTTGAATTCAAAACTCCAGAAGAAGTGTTTACAGGTAAGAAGCCTGAGGTAAGTCATCTCAAAATATTTGGGTGTCCTGTGTACATCCACATTCCAAAAGAAAAGAGAACCAAGTTGGATCCCTCAGGAAAGAAGGGAATGTTTGTTGGTTATTGCGAAACTTCCAAAGCCTTCAGAATCTACATACCAGGTTTTCATCATATAGAAATAAGCAGATTTTTCTAGGAAGAGAAGACCAGCATGGGCTAGAGATATCATTCAAGGAGCTGAAAGATATGGTGCTCCGGAAGGTTCCACTAGAGAAAGGAAGAAACCAAAATTAATAACCAATTACATGGCTTTGATGTGTGATCTTGTGGATCAACTACCTACCAGCTATGAAGAGGCAGCTCAAAAGAAAGAATGGGTAGAAGCAATGACAGAAGAATATCAGTCAATAATGAAGAATGATGTTTGGGATATAGTTCGCAAACCAAAAGATAAAAGTGTGGTTTCCTCCAAATGGATTTTTAAGATAAAGCATGCTGCAGATGGTAGCATAGAAAAGTACAAGGCAAGATTTGTAGCCAGAGGTTTCTCTCAAAAGGAGGGAATTGACTATGAAGAAACTTTTGCACCTGTTGCTAGGTATACTTCAATTAGAACTATCATGGCACTTGCATCCATGATGAAATGGAAACTACACCAAATGGATGTTAAGACAGCTTTTCTGAATGGTGTAATTGAAGAAGAAGTATATATAGAACAACCTCAAGGTTTTGAGGTCAAAGACGGAAGGACCCATGTTTGCAAACTGAAAAAGGCATTATATGGCTTGAAGCAAGCTCCCAGAGCTTGGTATGGAAGAATTGACAGTTTCCTTTTAAGCATGGGCTTTACCAAAAGTAAAGCTGACCCAAACCTCTATCTTAAAGTAATGAATGATGAACCTGTTATATTGCTATTATATGTAGATGATCTATTTCTAACAGGAAATGAGAAACAAATCATTGAAAGCAAGAAGAAGCTTTCTTCAGAATTCGAGATGAAAGATCTCGGACTAATGCACTACTTCTTAGGCCTAGAAGTGTGGCAAGAGCCAAAAGGAATCTTTCTAAATCAAGGTAAGTATACTGTGGAGATCCTCAAAAGATTTGATATGTTGGAATGTAAGGCTATGGCCACTCCCATGGACTCCAACTTAAAACTGTTAGCTAATGATTCATCAGAAAAAGTGGATATAACCCTGTTTAGACAAATCATTGGATCTTTGATGTACTTGACAAATACTAGGCCTGATATATGCTTTGCTGTAAATACTCTCAGTCAGTTTCAAGTAGAACCTAGAAAGGTTCACCTTATAGCTGCAAAGCATATCATGAGGTACCTAAAAGGCACAGTGGACTTTGGCCTTTACTATCTTGGAGACAATGAACTCAAGTTGCATGGTTTCTCAGACTCTGATTGGGCAGGTAGTGTCTCAGACAGAAAAAGTACTTCAGGTGGATGTTATGGTCTTGGATCTGCCATGGTCTCCTGGTTCAGCAAGAAGCAATCTAGTGTGGCCCTCAGTACCGCTGAAGCAGAATATATAGCTGCTTTCTCTGCCAGCTGTGAAGCAGTGTGGCTTCGGAAACTCTTATCTGGAATTTTTGACTTAGAAATGGATCCCACTGTGATTATGTGTGATAATCAAAGCTGCATTAAGATGACTGAAAATCCTGTGTTCCATGATAAGTCAAAACACATTGAGATCCGTTACTTCTATATACGAGACATGGTGCAGAGAGGAGCCATCAAGCTTGAGTACATAAGCACCGAGGAGCAGGTTGCTGATATCTTAACTAAACCTCTGTCTCGAGTGAAGTTTGAGTACTTTCGAGACAAGCTTGGTTTAGTTCAGAAGGACCTTCCTCGAAAGGGGGAGTAGCATAGCATTACTTTCATTTACTTTCTGTTTTGTTAGCTACCGACACTTATTTAGATTTAGAACTCTTATATATCATTTTTGATCAGGGATGTATACATGTTTTGATGTACACATGTTTTGATGTGATGTGTACATGTTTTGATCAGTGATGTATACATGTTTTGATGTACACATGTTTTGATGTGATGTGTACATGTTTTGATTAGTGATGTATACATGTTTTGATGTACACATGTTTTGATGTGATGTGTACATGTTTTGATCAGTGATGTATACATGTTTTGATGTACACATGTTTTGATGTGATGTGTACATGTTTTGATCAGTGATGTATACATGTATACATGTTTTGATGTACACATGTTTTGATGTGATGTGTATATGTTTTGATCAGTGATGTATACATGTTTTGATGTACACATGTTTTGATGTGATGTGTACATGTTTTGATCAGTGATGTATACATGTTTTGATGTACACATGTTTTGATGTGATGTGTACATGTTTTGATTAGTGATGTATACATGTTTTGATGTACACATGTTTTGATGTGATGAGTACATGTTTTGATTAGCGATGTATACATGTTTTGATGTACATATGTTTCGATGTGATATGTACATGTTTTGATGAGATGTATACATGGTTTGATGTGATACATGATTGTACCTGTATGGATAAGAATACAGTTGAGGGGATTGGATCATCCCTGGGCTTTCAGCCCTAAAGAGAACCGTAGACGTAAGGTCTCCGAGAATGAAGTCCTTAGTGGACAGTTGAGGGGATTGAATCATCCCTGGGATTTCAGCCCTAAAGAGAACCGTAGACGTAAGGTCTCCGAGAATGAAGTCCTTAGTGGACAGTTGAGGGGATTGGATCATCCCTGGGCTTTCAGCCCTAAAGAGAACCGTAGACGTAAGGTCTCCGAGAATGAAGTCCTTAGTGGACAGTTGAGGGGATTGGATCATCCCTGGGCTTTCAGTCCTAAAGAGAACCGTAGACGTAAGGTCTCCGAGAACGAAGTCCTTAGTGGACAGTTGAGGGGATTGGATCATCCCTGGGCTTTCAGTCCTAAAGAGAACCGTAGACGTAAGGTCTCCGAGAACGAAGTCCTTAGTGGACAGTTGAGGGGATTGGATCATCCCTGGGCTTTCAGCCCTAAAGAGAACCGTAGACGTAAGGTCTCCGAGAATGAAGTCCTTAGTGGACAGTTGGTGGGATTAAATCATCCTTAGACAGTAAATCCAGTAATTCCGAAAGGAAGGATCGTCCTAAATGAATTGTGGTGGGATTAAATCATCCTTGGACAGTAAATCCAGTAATTCCGAAAGGAAGGATCGTCCTAAATGAATTGTGGTGGGATTAAATCATCCTTGGACAGTAAATCCAGTAATTCCGAAAGGAAGGATCGTCCTAAATGAATTGTGGTGGGATTAAATCATCCTTAGACAGTAAATCCAGTAATTCCGAAAGGAAGGATCGTCCTAAATGAATTGTGGTGGGATTAAATCATCCCTGGACAGTAAATCCAGTAATTCCAAAAGGAAGGATCGTCCTAAATGAATTGTGGGATTAAATCATCCTTGGACAGTAAATCCAGTAATTCCGAAAGGAAGGATCGTCCTAAATGAATTGTTGGACTAATCATCCTTAGACAGCAAATCCAGGAGGGATAGTCTTAAATATGATTGTGATTAGACTAATCATCCTTAGACAGCAAATCCAGGAGGGATAGTCTTAAATATGATTGTGATTGGACTAATCATCCTTAGACAGCAAATCCAGGAGGGATAGTCTTAAATATGATTGTGGTTGGACTAATCATCCTTAGACAGCAAATCCAGGAGGGATAGTCTTAAATATGATTGTGCGATGACGATGCTGCTGATTGTGTGATGACGATGCTATTGATCGTGCGATGACGATGCTGCTGATCGTGTGATGACGATGCTGCTGATCGTGTGATGACGATGCTGCTGATCGTCGCGATGACGATGCTACTGATCGTGTGATGACGATGCTGCTGATCGTGTGATGACGATGCTGCTGATCGTATGATGACGATGCTGATGATCGTGTGATGACGATGCTGCTGACCGTGTGATAACGATGCTGATGATCGTGTGATGACGATGCTACTGATCGTGTGATGACGATGCTGCTGATCGTGATGTTGATGATTGACTGTGATGTACTAGTAACTGCTTGAGTTACTGATGAAGACAATTTGAAGAAAGCTTCCGATGATTTATAGATGTATCATGTGTAGTGACTCCTTGCTCCTGCAGATGCTGTTATAATATCCTTCTCGTTAAGGGGGAGTGTTAAATATTGTAACTTCAAAGAATATTATATTTGTACTTTATTATTCCGGAGATGTTTCATCCCTCCGAGGTAACCCTATTATGTATCCGGAGATGTTTATTCCTCCGATGGTTAGTATTAACTAGGGTTATTAGACCCACCATGTGTGGGTCGGCCCTGTAGTTATATTTTAGGGGTTATTAGACTTCTCCAGGTGAGGTCGGCCCCAACAGGTCTATTAGTCAGTTGAGATTCAAGTATAAATAGAGGAGGTGAACTCCTCATTAGATCATTCACTCACTTGTGGAAGAGTGCGCACTAGTTGAGGAGATCTGCTAAGGAGACTTAGGAGGAAGGAGCACATCTTGTATTTTGGTTGATCATCTTATTGAGGAAAGCTTTACTGGGTTTTCTACCCCATGAGGGTTTCCCAGGATATATAGTGTGTTTATCTTGTGATTGTGTTACTTTCAGAGATCTTGTTTGTCTATTTGGTTTAAACTCAACAGGTCTTTGGTCAGTTTTATTTAGTAAATGATCCACCTGCTCAGTTCCTCTTTCTTGGGGAACGTGACCATAAAAGTATGGAAGTTTCCCCCTTCAATAGTTAGAAGTGAGTTGAGGATGTTGCCAAGTGTCATTTTTCTCTCCACCCCAGTCCATTCCTCCTAGTGGGTCAGTTAACACTCATTCAACAGTCTCCTTTGAATATTTGTCTCCACTATTATTTATTAATAATAAAATATTCAAAGTAATTAATTACAGTCATCCTTGACCCCACATGGTCAATAGTCATAAAACATTAAAATAAAAATAAAACATAATGTTTTCTTCATAACATAAAATGTCTACAACTTGGGTACGTGAAAAACGCCCCCTCTTAAGTTCAACATCGTCCTCGATGTTACTCTATTCATCATCCTCTTCTTCCTCCTGGAAAAACATTGGATATGCCACCCACATATTACTTTCCAATTCCCAGGTTCCTTCTTCTGGACTAAGGTGCTTCCACTGCACCTTTACCTGTCCAATGGTATGATTATGAAGCAAAATTTTCCCTCTTGTTGAGGATACAATCGAGTTCTACCAGAACATATCCTTCTGGTTCCACCTATACATCATTCCAATTAATCACATGAGTATCATCATCCACATACTTTTTCAAAAGAGAGATGTGAAATACATTATGTACTTTAAGATTTGGTGGCAATGCCATTGGTCCTACCTTGGACAAGATTTCAAAAGGTCTGCAATACCTTGGTTCTAATTTAGCACAACTTCCCAATCTTATGGAGCTCTTTTTAGGTTTTACCTTGAGGAACACATGTTCACCAACCTGAAACTCTTTCTGAGTTCTTTTGAGATTTGCATGGATTTTATGTCTATCTTGTGCAATTTTCAAATTGCCTTGAACCTATTTCACTGTTAGTTCCATTTCTTTAAATAAATCAGGTCTTATCATTAACCTGTCAACTGGATTGTTCCAATAAATAGGAGTATTATATTTTATGCCATATAAAATGTCAAAGGGATAGATTTTTGCTGAAGCTTGGTAATGACTATTATAAGAAAACGCAGCAAGATGCAAATATTCCTCCCATTTACCTGGCTGATCTCTAACATACATTGTTAACATATCTTCAAGAATTTGATTAACTCTTTCTGTCTTCCCATCTCTTTGTGGATGAAATGATGTACTTAAATTTAATGTAGTATCTAATCATTTAAATAAATACTTCCAAAAATTTCATGTAAACTTAGAGTCTCTATCAGAAATTATAACTTTTGGAATCCCATGCAAACGAAAAATTTGTGTCATAAAAATTTCAGCAATGTTAGCAGCCTTGTATGTTGTTTTAAGAGGTATGAAGTGGGCTAATTTACTAAGCTTATCCACGACTACCATTACAGAATATTTCTATTTTTTATTTTTAGGTAAGCCAGTAATAAAATCAATACAAATTATGTCCCACTTCCAATCTGGAATAGGTAGTGGCTGCAATAATCCAGCTGGGTGTTGATGTTCATCCTTTATTTGCTGACACTCTATACAACTAGTAATATATTCAGCTACTTCACTTTTCATACATGGCCAAAAAAATCTTTTCTCAACATTGTTATCATCTTTTGGTAACCAGGGTGTGCTAGGTATGGACTTTTATGCAATTCATTTAAAATCAACAACTTAATTTCAGCAGCATTAGGCACATAAAGTCTGTTTTTATACAGCAGTAACCCTCTTTCATCAATTCTGAAATCTATTATAAAATTGTCAGCACTATCTTCAACAACCTTTTTAAGTAATTTTTGATATTTTTAATCCATTCTGATTCTTTCCTTAATCTGATTTTCCAGATCAGTTTTATAAGTATTGATTGCTGAAACAAAATTTAGTCTAGCATTTTTGCTTAAGGCATCAACAACCTTATTTTCCTTTCATTTAATGTGTTGAATCTCGAAATCACACTTGGTAAGGAAAGCTAGCCACCTACCTTGCCTTGGGTTAAAATTTGGTTGATTGACCAAATACTTTAAACCTTTATTATCTGTCATTAAAGTAAATTTTCTTCCAATTAAGTGATGGCGCCACATTTTTAATGCATGTATTACAGCAACCAACTCTATGTCATAAGTTGCATAGTTATTTTCATGAATCTTTAACTTCCTAGATTCATTTTCAATCACGTGACCTTCCTGTGTTAAGACCCCACCAAGTCCATCATTGCATGCATCAGTGCGTACAATGAAATCCTTGTTTGGATCAAAACATTTTAGAATAGGTGTTGCTATTAACAACTCTTTAAGTTTCTTAAAACTTTCTTCACATTTTTTATCCTGATTAAATATCTTACCTTTCTTTTGTAAAGAGGTTATAGGATTCACTATTCCATAGAACCCCTCTATAAACTTACGATAGTAACATGTAATTCCCATAAAAGATCGTACACCAGTTACATCTTTCAAGGCATGCCATTCATTAATTGCTTTTATCTTATCTGGGTCTACTGCAATTCCATCCTTGGATATCACATGTCTTAGGTACTGTATTTTATCTTTATAGAAATCACATTTCTTGAATTTAGTGTAAATTTAGTGTTGTCTTAACACTTGTAAAATTATCTTTAAATGTTCGTCATGTTCCTCTTTAGTCTTAGAGTAAATTAGAATGTCATCAATAAAAACAATTACAAACTTATCTAAGTACTGATCTAAGACATTATTCATAAGACACATGAAAACTCTTGGAGAATTGGTCATCCCAAAAGGAATAACCACGGACTCGTAGTCCCCGTAACAGGTTCTGAAATTAGTCTTAAAGATGTCCTCATCTTTAATTCTGACTTAATGGTACCCCAACCTCAAATATATCTTAGAAAATATCTTTACCTCACGTAGTTGATTAAACATATCATCAATGTGAGGTAGAGGATATTTGTTCTTTATGGTCATTTTACTAAGCTGACGGTAATCTATGCATAAACGCATAGTTCCATCTTTCCTTTTAACAAAAATTACAAGTGCTCCCCATGGAGACACACGGGGCCTTATATAATTTTTGTCAATCAATTCCTTAAGCTGTGATTTAAGTTCATTAAGTTCTAGAATGTTCATTATGTGAGGAGCCTTTGAGTTTGGTACCTCTTCCGGTACAAACTCAATGGTGAAATCAAGTTCCCTTTTTGGAGGTAGTCCTGGAATTTCTTCCAGGAATACATGAGAAAAATCCTTTAGAATGGGTATGTCTTACAACTTTAACTTATATTCCTTAGTTGATTGTTTGTCATTAATTACATTTACAGCAAACATCTTACACCCTTTACGAACAACCATTTTAACTTGTAAAGCAGAAATTTTCCTAACATATGTCTTTCAGGGGATCCCTTTTACTATTACAGTTTCACAAGCATCGTTCAAACAAGTAAAAGTATTTTCAAAGAAATTTAATACTACTCTATTATTTTCTAAGCAATCCATTCCAATCAGAACATCGTATGAACCTTGTTCGGATATCCACATCATCTATTTCGGGATACATCATCTATTTCAGGATCTTGCATGATCTATTTCAGGATATGATCTATTTCAGGATCTTGCATGCACAGGCATGCATACCAGTCACCAGTTTGATGCCTCCAGCACCTTATCCACCTTCTTCTAGCACCCGGGAGCCACTTACCACAGAGTTTTAGCCCTCCTAAGCTGAAAGGCGCCCTCTTCTCACCTACTTCCAGAGAAGGGCTCACTTGTTCACCTACCACTGCAGATTCACTCCAGTTACATTCAGTTAGCTCCGATTCTCCCTGATTTGAGGCTAGTTTCACTCCCGACTGACTGTATCACTTCCGTTTGACCTCCAGTTTGATTAGGTGACTTTTTCTGACTTCAGTTAGCCTCCCATGCACCCCCACTGAGCCTCCAGATCCTATATCAGTGCTACACACTTCAGTTACATTTATTACACTCAGTTAGACTTAGTTTGACACCTGGATGACTGGTTGTTGTGATTGATGAGCACCACCGATGATTGATGAGGACTCCTAGATAGAGTCAAGCTACTCCATTCAGTGATTTGAATGACCTCCTTAGGCAATTCGAATTGCTCTGTCATTGTGACAGTTTGTATTGTAATTCATTCACCCTTTCTGGGTTAGAGAGCACTGCTGCATGTTTTGCACAGTTTTGCACCATATTTTCTATGTTCATCTGTTGTGATTGATTTACTTGTTCATTAGATCTGCTGTGACTAATTTTACATGGTATCAGAGCCATTGCAGGGACAAGATCTATTTTCTACAGGTGTTTATACAAGAAGATTTGACTGAATTGCTAAAAATTGCAATAAGTTTGGCATGAGATATCTCAAGGGCATTCGCTCCTGTGCATGCAAAGCTTGAAAAATATTCCAATACCACTCCAGAAGCTTGAGTTACCACATAATTCCTGGATTTGATACATTGGACCTATTCAACATTGCTTGAAATCCAATCCCAGGTGTGATGCAACTCTCAAAGGGTGGATTGTTCGACCTTATTGTGGTTGTTTTGATGTGATTTGCAGGTTTATTGTCTCCTCCAAGTGCACTCGCTATCTTCTGCATGCAAGCTTCCCTACAGCATTTGCATTCGCTATAGTCTGCATGCAAGATTCCTCTTCATCAGTTGACTCAATCCTTGCAATGGAATACTCTTCTTCAAATCCTATCCTCACCCCATTCAATTATTTTGATTGGAAAGATGATATGGAGATCATATTACGTTCAAAAGGTTACTACCGAGTCACTCTTGGTCTTGAATTGGAGCCAAACAATGTGTCAGATCGAACCAAACACTACAACAAGCTTGATGAAGCTTATGGTCTTCTTTGTCTCTCCATCTCCAAGGATCTTCACTTCCATCTCAGCGGATTGAAGACTCCAAAAGCCATATGGGAGCAACTTGAAACATTATTCGGCAAGCAGGATGAGCTTAGGGCCTTTCAATTAGAGAATGAATTGATTGGCCTTAATCCTGAGAATTTCGAGACCATCAATGAATTCTTCACAAAATTCAAGAACTTGAACTTGCAATTGAAGAATAGTGGTGTTATCAAAGAGGATAAACAGTTGATTCTCTCCATTCTAAGCAAGCTTGGGAAAGATTATTCGGTATTTGTCTCTACTTTCAATTCCAGTCGGCTAACTACCCCGAATTGGAAGATGCCTACCTTGAATGCCTTCATTGAGTCCGTTACAAAAGAGCATGACAAGTTGATTCAAATGGGGTCCATAAGCTCCAAAGATTCAGCCCTATTTGTTCAAGGACCCAAGATCTCGAATGGTAAAGGAAAGATAAAGAAGGAGAAGCCCAAATTCGAGCCTCACAAGCAAAAAGACAAAGGCAAGCAAACGGATGCACCATCCAGTTCGAAATCCAAGCAAAAGGGCAAAGAAGGTAACCAAAAATCTAAATGTACTTATTGTAACCGTGGCTTTCATCCCGAAAGTTCATGTATGAAGAAGACTATAGATCAAATGGCCCTCCTTTTGGAAAAGAACAACATAACCCTTCCTGACGGTGCAAGGAAGAAGGATCGGAATGACGATCATGAAAGAGGACAAGCACTCATGGCAACGGTTTCGAAGCCCACTACTCTCTTGATAGATTCGGGTGCATCAAATCATATGGCTGCAAATATTGATTCTTTTTCCTCATTTGATCCAAACAGCTCCATCCCCATCCATTTGGGAGATGACTCAAAAATTTCTTCAAAGGGCAAAGGTACGATTCATGTAGAACATGGAAGCTTTCAGAATGTTCTCTATGTGCCTTCCTTAGCTTTGAATCTCCTTTCTGTGTATCAAATGAAACATAATGGTGATCCAAAGAAAGTCACATTCAGCCCTAATACAGTTGAAATTTCTGATATCAAAAGTGGAAGACTAGTTGTGGTTGGAAAGGCAAACCACATTGCAAAATGTTATGAGTTTTCGCACTTTATTCCGCTTGCAAAGCCCACTGCTCTTCGCACACATGGTAATGAGGTTAGTAGGATTTGGCATGAAAGATTTGGACATCTAAATTATAAGTATTTGCTGCTGCTATCAAATAAATCCATTGTAGATGGGCTTCCACAACTCCGTTCCTCGAAGGGAATATGCACCGGTTGCATTATTGGGAAGCACCCTGAGCACAGATTCGACCGCGGCAAGGCTAGCAGAGCCTCTACTATTTTGGGATTGATCCATTCTGATATCAGTGGTCCGCTGCCCCATATTTCATTAAATGGTTCAAGGTATGTTTTGACATTTATTGACGATTTTTCCCGCTTTACATGGGTATTCTTTCTCAAAAACAAGTCAGAAGTGCTTGGAAAATTCAAGGATTTTAAGGCTTCTGTTGAGACCACCACTGAGAGCAAGATCAAAGCTCTTAGATCTGATAATGGTGGGGAATATATCAAGTCCGAGTTGCTGCAACTTTGTGCCCAAAGCGGAATCAAGATCCAACATACAGTTCCCTACACACCCCAGCAGAACGGTGTAGCGGAAAGGAAAAACCGGTCACTGAAAGAGATGGCTACATGCATGATTGAATCGAAAGGTTTGGCTGCAAATATTTGGGCTGAAGCAATCAATGTTGCTGCATATATACAGAACCGTGTTCCACATTCATCCATGAAAGGTATGACTCCTTTCGAAGCATTCTTTGGTCACAAACCGGATGTGTCAAATTTGAGAGTTTTTGGCTCTACTGCATGGGCTAGAATTCCTTCTGAGAAGAGACGAGCTTTGGATCCACAAAGTATCGAGTGCATATTGATAGGATATGGGGAAGAATCAAAAGCATATAAACTCATGGATATCAGATCTAAAAAGATATTCATAGAGCGCAGTGTGCAGTTTGAAGAACCGCTTCAAGAATTGCAACTAGTTGAGGAGAAAACTGCCGATTCACCGCCTTCACCAGAAGAAGATTCGAGCAGCGATAATGAAGGTATGAGTTCTGATATTTCTGATATTGTAGCAGAATATGATGATCATGACATATCAGGTTCGGAATCCGACCATTCAGATCCCCCTCAGTTACCAAAGTGGGCCCAAAACACTCTACAATCTGCTGGTTCTAGTCTTGGAAATCCTGCTGATCCGAGACGAACAAGAGGAGACTTTCAAAGGGCAGGTATGGCTCTTTCTATTGCTGATCCATTTCTTCCTGAGATTTGTTATTTGATGGCTGGTTCAGATCCCCAATCATACTATTCATCCCATCGAGATCCGAGATGGAAAAGTGCCATGGATGAAGAGTACAGTTCTCTTCAAAAGAACAATACATGGGAGCTAGTTTCTCTTCCACCTGGAAGAAAATTAGTGAAGTGTAAATGGGTCTACCGTACTAAAGTTGCTGTTGATGGAACTATCAGCAAATATAAAGCAAGGTTGGTGGCAAAAGGTTTTTCCCAAGTCCAAGGAGTGGACTACACAGAGACCTTTGCACCGGTTGCAAAGATGGATTCCATCCGCCTTGTTTTAGCTATTGCCGCATCCAAGCACTGGGAAGTGCACCATATGGATGTGAAGAGCGCATTTTTACATGGAGACCTTGCTGAAGAGGTCTATATGCAGCAGCCAGAGGGTTATACATCAGATCCATCATTGGTTTGTAGATTGAAGAAATCTTTGTACGGGTTAAAACATGCCCTAAGAGCTTGGTACGCAAAGATGGACTCCTTCCTTCTTTCTCAGAATTTCCAAAGATGCAAATCTGATCCGAATGTCTATCTTCAGCGAGTCAAAGGTAATTTGTTGGTTATTGTACTTTATGTTGATGATCTGCTTATTACTGGTAGCACACTTACTTCAATAAACAAGCTAAAATCTGCCTTAAATCTAGCTTTTGACATGAGCGATTTGGGCTTGCTAAGTCTCTTTTTGGGCTTGGAGATAGCTCAAAATTTCGATGGGATCACTATATCTCAGCAAAAATATGCTTCCGACCTGTTATTGAAGTTTAATATGGCTGAATGTAAGGCAGCCCCGTTCCCATTCCTCTCAGGAATCAGTCTTGAGGAGGGAGATTCCACACCGCTTGCAGATTGCAGTATGTATCGACAGTTGATTGGTTCACTACTTTATTTGACACATTCACGGCCTGATATCTCATATGCCGTGAGTGCCGTGTCAAGATATATGCAGCAGCCACATGAGCTTCATTGGCGAGCAGCCAAGCGGATCTTGCAGTATGTGCAAGGTACGAGACAGTTTGGCATACATTATGCTGCAGATTCTGAGCTAGATTTCATTGGTTTTACTGATTCAGATTGGGCAGGTGATAGCATTGATCGGAAGTCCACTTCCGGTTATGTTTTCATGATTGGTCATGGTGCTATTTGCTGGTCCAACAAAAAGCAAGCAGCCATTGCACTTTCTTCAGCAGAGGCAGAGTATCGAGGGGCAGTCAATGCCTGCATTCAGGCAGTTTGGTTGCAGGGTATTCTTTCTGAGTTTGGTTTTGGTGGCACTACTTCGACTGTCCTATTTTGTGACAATCAAAGTGCTATCAAGATCTCCACAGATCCAGTTCAGCGGCAGAGGACCAAACACATTGAGATTCATATGCATTACATTCGACAGTTGGTGCATGACCGCACCATCATTCTGCAATATTGCCCTACTGATGAGCAAATTGCAGACATCTTCACCAAGAGCTTCACTGAGAAGAAGTTCTCTTACCTCCGTTCACTGTTGGGGGTGAGTTCCATCATGGTGGAGACAGATTGATTCATTATTATGCTTTAGCTTGAGGGGGGGCTTTCTTCCCACTGGGTTTTCCCTCTTTCCTCACTTAGTTTATTTTCAGCATTTTTTGGATTATTGTATTGGGGTGACCTTTGTCTTAGTTACCAGGGCCCCACATTATTTTAGTTGGCACATCATAGTCTAGCTTGAGGGGGGGTGTTCGGATATCCACATCATCTATTTCGGGATACATCATCTATTTCAGGATCTTGCATGATCTATTTCAGGATATGATCTATTTCAGGATCTTGCATGCACAGGCATGCATCCCAGTCACCAGTTTGATGCCTCCAGCACCTTATCCACCTTCTTCTAGCACCCGGGAGCCACTTACCACAGATTTTTAGCCCTCCTAAGCTGAAAGGCGCCCTCTTCTCACCTACTGCCAGAGAAGGGCGCACTTGTTCACCTACCACTGCAGATTCACTCCAGTTACATTCAGTTAGCTCCGATTCTCCCTGATTTGAGGCTAGTTTCACTCCCGACTGACTGTATCACTTCCGTTTGACCTCCAGTTTGATTAGGTGACTTGTTCTGACTTCAGTTAGCCTCTCATGCACCCCCACTGAGCCTCCAGATCCTATATCAGTGCTACACACTTCAGTTACATTTATTACACTCAGTTAGACTCAGTTTGACACCTGGATGACTGGTTGTTGTGATTGATGAGCACCACCGATGATTGATGAGGAATCCTAGATAGAGTCAAGCTACTCCATTCAGTGATTCGAATGACCTCCTTAGGCAATTCGAATTGCTCTGTCATTGTGACAGTTTGTATTGTAATTCATTCACCCTTTCTGGGATAGAGAGCACTGCTGCATGTTTTGCACAGTTTTGCACCATATTTTCTATGTTCATCTGTTGTGATTGATTTACTGGTTCATTAGATCTGCTGTGACTAATTTTACAAACCTAAAGGTAACACATTCAGCTTAACATGAGTCCTAAACTGATTCATTAGTATTTCACACTCTTTTACATAATCAGTCACCTTTCTTTTCGTTCCAGTAGCTAATCGAACCAACCATGATTTATCGAACTTATCTATTTTTAGATTGGAACATTTAACTAAATCTGGCGACATATAGCTAAGACTTGCTCCTGGATCAATTAAAATATAAATGAGTTTATTTTTCAGCATACCTTCCACTTCAACCATGGAAGTTTGATGATCAGCTTGTATGTTCTCCAAAGCTTCATTTATCTTGGGAATTTTCCTTGCTAAGTCACCAACAGTAGCCTCCTCCTGTACAGTATGTATGTTGTTAACAGTCCTCTTTCTGAGTGGGCAGTTTCATGCATAGTGAGGTCCCTAACAGTCCCAACATTTAATAGGCTCTTTCTGTTCATTGTTTCTAACAAAATTATTAGGTGGATCATTGTTTCTTGCAGCTGTAAATTTTGATTGTGTATTACCTACTGCATTATTTCCATGAAATTTTCTGTTAGTCGAGTAATTATGTGAATTACTATTTCCAAAATAACGATTAAAAGAGAATTGCTTCTTCGTTTGCTCAAAGTTGTTAGGAATTTTTGTTTTCCAGCTTGGTATACTTTCTCTTTTCTTATTCTGTTCATAATAGATATTTGCTTTCCTCATGGCCTCTTCAAGAGTTCAAGGACCATCATACTCAATTCTGTCCTTTATATGAGAGGGAAAACAACTCAAAAACCTCTATACCTTAGGTTTTTCTTTAGTGATATAAGGAACATACCCTAATAAATTCAAAAACTTGCTGCATAACTCTCTCATATCCATGCAACCTAGATTTAACTCATAAAACTATTTAGCTCGTTCCTCATAATACTGTTCTTACAACAACTTTCTTTTAAAATATTTCTTAAAATTACTCAAATTTACACTTTTATCTATAAAACCTTTTACTTGTTTCAGATCTTGCCACCAGATGTTTGTTTTTTCAGTCAGATTATAAATTGCCATTTTAGTTTTTAGATGACTTCAGTAGTTGTAAATATGGAAATACTTATTCATACCAGACAACCATGCTTCAGTTGTCTCGCCCTTTTCTATTTCTCCATTAAAATTTGCTGGTTTAATCTTTTTAAACTCGCCATAAATTTGCTTCGTAAGGCCTGTACTTCTTGTTCTTAGTGTAGCAGTCACTTTCGCTACTATCGTTGGAATACTTGTGATTTTTCCTACGTATCTTTTCATCAAATTCAGAAGATGAGCTGCTGTCATAATTAGTCAATTTTACCCTTTTATCATTTTGTTGGTAGGACATAGTTCCAGATTCAACATTATTTTATGTTTCTTTACCTTGATCATTTTTATGAAAATTATTCAACAGTATTTGATTCAGCTCCTCTTGAGCTCTCAAGATTCATTCATTTTCTTCCTTCACAGTTTTTATATCAATTTTTAAATCTTGCACTGTCCTTAATAATTCAGATGAATTATCGGTAATTTGCTATTCAGTCGTAAATTTTATTTGCATGAGTGAGCCACTTTAGGCCTAGCATTTGAACTCTCACTCTGATACCACATGTAACATCCCAAAAAATTCACTAAAATTTAAAATTTTCCAATAGCATTAAATTCTTGTAAATTTTGTGCGGAAGTATTAATAGTGTTAACTTTAACAAATCTAAACACTGATCGATTAGTTTTCAATGACGACAATTCCTATAAGTTGTCATCGGTGATTAAAGGCTTACGACACTTATATGTGACGATGATTGTCGTAGCTGCTATTTAACTTATTCACTGTAAGAAAGTTACTTAAGTGCTATGATGTAATACATTTGTCAGAAGGTTTTAATATTACAATGTTTACAATAGGTATTTAATGTTTTATACTTGAATTGACTTTTTGTTCTACGTACACATCGTCGTTATTTGTTCTTAAGTCACTCATTTGATTTTAGAGACTGAATGCTCATTTCAATGTAATTAAGGGGCCCTTATACATGCCCCGAGGATTACTTAGTTGTTGATAGTTAACGTTCTTCAATTCTGAATGCAGATTACGGGTAAGAAAGAGTTTTCAATCTGAAGCATTCTGGACATATTTCAATTTGGAACTTGTTTTACCATAATTCGCCTTCAATTTTAATTATCATTATATGAATGTTTTTAAGCTATGTGAGGGTAAGACCTACCCTAACTAAGACTATCATACTCGAAATTTTTAATCATTCGAAAATCAGTTACACTGGCATTTGTTTTCTGCTTACATTCATTATTCAGTTTCAATGGAACACTATAGATTTACAATACTCCTGCTATGGTTTAGCATTGTTCTCACATAATAATTAAAGGTGAGTTGTACGTATCAATAGTTTGATTATCAACCAACTATGGTTTACTAAGCATAGCCTTTAACAAGGAAATTTCCACTATATTAACTATTTGTTTTTGCACTATTCAAAAGAGGAAATCCTACATATCCATACTATTTATTAAAATGAAGTGTAAACATTTATACCATAGGCATACATTTTATATCCTTTACCTTGTTTATCCAAGGTAATAGTGATATAGTCTATTTGTTAAATAGTATACACCATATGTTTTTATATGTTAAAACTATATGCATATGTTTTATATGTTTTTCAAAAGCATCCAACATGATTGTGATATAATTCACTGATTGAATAGTATTTATTATATGATATCGAAATATATCCTAACTTATATGTACAAGACCAAGATGCATACAATCCAAATGATGTGAACTATGCAATTGGTATGAATTATAACCTAACGTTTGTAAGCTATGAATCATATGTTAAATGGCGTGAAAATACGATGCTAAACTTGTAATGGAAAATTCGTTGCCGGGAGTACTGGCTAGTAACTGTTGTTTTAAATGTTATTTATAAGAGTTTGGAAATTCTTACAAGATCTATCTTCGTGGCCAACTCTACACCATCGATCTTGTTGAGGTCTTGGGTTTTGGGATAAAACCTAACCTGGCATTGATATCCCATCACGTTTCGTGAATCAGTTCATTTGCGAGTTGTAAGAGAGAGGTCGACAAGCTCTGATATTTTCTATGGTTTGAGAGCATGGCACCAGTCTCTCCCAGGGTTTCAATGTCGAGACCCTGCACCTACAAAATATTATAGTTTGAGATCTTTACAGAGTTTACATGTTTGATTTTTGAACCATACAGTTGTTGTAATACAGTGTATGCAATTCTCCTTTCTTGGTTTGAAGGTGAAGATTGGCATTCAGAGTTTGACTGGAATGATTCGGAGGCCCAGAAGGTAAAATTTCGATAACTGAAATAGTTTTTAACATATTTTAAATTTGTTTCTTTTAAAGATAAACTAACTCGGTATCGTTTTGTTTTTTTGGGTCGGAGAGGAACAAGGGGTCTCCGGTCCAAGATTTCTTGGGAGAAAGAGACTTGTGGACAATGCATTGCTGCATAAAAACTATAGTAAGCCTCGGCAGTTCTTTGGCTCTTCACGTATTGGCTCTGTAATAAGAAGGAATGGTGGAAAACAAGGGCATTGCTGCAAGAATGTAATCCTTCGTCAGTTTTTAGTTTTGAAAAGACTCTTGATAGACTTACTGTTGGCATTATTGCACAGCTTGTATGCCGAAAGGAAAGGTTTAGATTGGGAGGACTTTACTCCCGAGCTGTAAATCTCTCGTTGGTTTCACAACGATTTCCTTTTTGTTATTGTTTGTGTAATCAAAATATTTATGGATTAAAGAATTGTTCTCCAGTAAAAGCATATGGTATGGTTTGCTACTTCGATATTTTTTTGTGGTTAGGGCAAGGCCCGTTGAAAATGGTGTATTATAGTACTGTTTTTGTTTTTAAAACTCTATGTATAAAGATGTTTGTGAGCCTGGGTTTAATACTCCACTATAATAATTACTGCATTTTTTTGTATCTATGGCTTTGCTGAGGATCAAACCCTCGACTCTGTCCTCCATTATTTCTTTTGTAGTGTTATACAAAATTCTTATGTATTTTCAAGGATTGTTTTCCAGAAAATTTCGTAGTATGGACTTATTGTTGTAGAGATATTCTCGGTCAACACTTGGTTATTTTATAGTGTGTGCTATTGAATTTGTTAGGGCAATGCCCATTGATGTTGGTAGTTAAAGTAATGTCTTTAAAATAAAAACTATTTATATTAAAAGGCCGTGAGCCTGAGTTTGGTATTATGTTACCAAAGTGAAACAATAATGTCTGCATTTTTAAATGTTGTTTGCATAGTTAAGCCGTAAGGATGGGCTTACAAACCCTATCCAAATAGGATCACTGTGTTTTTACGATTTTTGGTTGTGGCTAAACTAAGGTTTTGAACCTTATACCAATTCATAAATGAAACCTTTACAACTTGTGATGTTAAAGCTATAAATTTTATAGTTTAATTGGGCGAACCCTTAGGGTATCGAACCCTGGTATTATAACACTCCTTCATTTGGTTTAAATAAATGATATGATTATAAAAAAGTAAACCTAAAGACAGGGTTTGTACCCTGGGCATTCATCAAATAAATTAGTTTCTATTTGAGTTGTATTATTTACAGTAATTATAACTTCATGTTCGTTTATGAAAACCTATGCTATACGTTCTCAATATTATAGGTTTTATGATACAGAAAACTAAAATGCTTTTGTGGATTTCTAAATGAGAATTTTATGCTAAAAGTATGTATTAATTATTTTTATGGAATGAAAGGTTTAAAGCATAATTAACTAGTGTTTGTACATAAAGCATGAGATTGCTTAAGTTGTGATACTTCTGTTACTATGGATGATCTACTCTTAAAATATGCTATGTTAATAGATAGATGCTATGTTCTTTTGTGGTTAATACAGAAGTGATTTTTATTGCAACGCAATTGTAAATGTAGTACAGAGACATAACAAATTTAATTTATGATAAGCATTCAGTCATCTCTATCTTTTGCATATCATTATTTGAATCTATTTTAAATATCCTTCCCTGTACTAGAGTACGTCACTGAATTAGTGTGTGGAAAAATGCAGGGAAGCATTGTTATTCTATCATTCATATTAAATCATAAATTTTAACTATCCATTTGAATTTTCACCTATCATCTATATGGCCATACATAATAGATAAATTTGCAGAAGTAAAACATTCATTAGTAGTAGATAAAATCTAGGTTTGAATTGAAAACTGATAATATAATAACATTCAGATCCTTAGCGAAAATTTGACAGAAAGTAAATAAGAAAACACAACTTGAACCTGGTAACTGTAGAAGAGACATACAGCCAAAGGATCCCATTCCATGCAACCTTCTCCTGAAGATAGCCAAGTTACTTGCCTTCAGACCCCTGAGCCTATTCACTGAACCACCAAGACGAAAGTGCCATCTGGAGTAATGGAATAAATTCTTTTGCAACTCAGCAGTAGTACTTCATTCTTGTAGTAGTATTGAACTCAGCAATGTGGTTGCACTAGTTCAAAATGCAGTCTTAGTTCACTCAATCACTTCTAACCTTCCCCTCATCGAATCTTTTGTGCTCCAAAATGTTTACAAGTAAGAATAGATAGGCCCTGCTGAATTCGATGGGTAGATAAATAGCATGCCTAGGTCTTTGGTTAGTTTTATTTAGTAAATGAGCCACCTGCTCAGTTCCACGTTCTTTGGGAACATGACCATAAAAGTAGGGAATTTTCCACTGGAACAGTTAGAAGTGAGTTCAGGATGCTGCCAAGTGTCAGTTTGCTCTCCACCCTAGTCCATTCCTCCTAGTGGGTTAGTGAACACTCATTCAATAGTCTCCTTTGGATATTTGTCTCCACTATTATTTATTAATAATAAAATATTCAAAGTAATTAATTACAGTCATCCTTGACCCCACTTGGTCAATAGTCCTAAAACTTTACAATAAAAATAAAACATAATGTTTTCTTCATAACATAAAATGTCTAGAACTTGGGTATGTGACACACATCAAAGCTAATTTCATGTCTTTGCTTTTTGATAGAAACCATTTTCTTGAGCTTAATGAATTGTTACATGATGCATACTTGAAGAATGATGAGGATAATCATAAGCTCACCATTCAAAATGAGCAACTTCTTGAAAAGTTGCAAGATACTTGTTTTTCCTCCTATGTTTCAGATTGTCAAATGGTAGATTGTTTGGAGGATTCTCATGATATGGTGGATCATGAAAAATGTGAAAATTTGAATGTGCTTGATGTGTTTGAAGATGAAATTGAAGAGATCCAAACAATTGATGTGGTGGGAGAGGAACTTGAATTGTCTCTTGATGAAGGTCATGCAAATTTTAAAGAAGAGCATGATTCCTCTACATTGGAACCAATCTATGACAAAGGTTTCACACTTTTGAAGGATTGGCGTGATACTACCCATATGGATCCTTCCCATGATGGAACTTCTGCACTTTTTGATCATTTGGGTGAGTTAGTTCATTCTCCTACATCCTACAATTCCATGTTTTGCACCATTAGTCTCAATGAAGTATGGGTGAGAGGGTTCTTTTATATGGTGCCACATGAGGAGTATGGAACTCCTCGATTTACCTTTTATGATGACATGGTTGGAGCACATTCTTATTCACATTTGCAGCAGCATCATTTGTCACTTTATGATGATGCACATCTACATGGATGCACCTATGATATGCATTTGATTCACTTGAAGACTCCTGGTTTTTCTTGCTCAACACTTGGTTCATTTGATGTTGGAGGAACTTTATCCAACACTTTGGTGAATATATTTATAATTGGAAAATATTTTTGTTGGCAGCCATATACCTTGTTATATCTTTATGATTCTTACATTCATGGATGTATGGGTGAGACTTCTTTGAGTCATTTGAAGTCTCCTTGTTTTTTCAGCTCATTATTTGGTTCGGATTTTAGTGGAGATTCTTCATTCACTTCTTGGATGAATATTTTGATGCATATAATATCCTTTTGGAGCAGCATTATAGGAAATGAGATCCTCACCTATGCCATTGGAGCATATTTGATTGGTTACTTGTTGATTGTATGTACTTGGAAATGGTGGTCTACTTACTTGGAGGAATAAGCACTTTCATGACTCTTTGATGAAGCATCTTTTTGATGTACACTTTCATTATGTTGTTATGTACTTTGATGATATATACTTTGTACTCATGATGTTTGGAAGAATCAATAAAAGAAAATGGGATCCAGGAATTCTCTTATTTGATGGTATGAGTTGGAAAGCACTCTTAATTATTTGGGTCCAATACAAGCAATCGGACCTTGGAATAATTTTGGTTTCATTGGTTTCAAAGTTTGTTGGGAAACAAGTAGTATGGGAGATGGATTTTCCACTTAATAAAGTGAATTTTATCATAGTAGTGCAGAAACAAGCATGGTGGTTCCTCTCTAAAATCTTCATAGAATCTCAAGACTCAAGGTTGGGCAATTCAATGGCAACTTCAAAGAATTATACAGAAAGCAGGTTCTTCAACACCCATGTTTGGAATTGCTTGAGGACAAGCAATATTCGGAAGGGAGGATTTGTCATGTCCCAAATTTTAGATTGGGTCACAATAGACTAAGACCATTGGTCATATTCATGACAGTTGGTTATATTGATGCTAAGGGTCAAAATATTGCCTAGGAGGAAAATTACTAGTTTCCTAGGTTGAGGGTGGAAGCTTTGGGATTTTACATAAGGAGGATAATAAATAATGTTGCACATTAGAATGGAATAAATATTTAATAAAGGAGCTAAACAAATATATACAAGTGAAAATCAAAGTGGCATTTGATCATGAAGACACTTGGAGGAAGTGGGACCCACATATGGCTAGATTTACCCCTACACTTGGCACCATTCTCTCACCAATTCGAATTCAAGGTGAATGGTAACATACTTGGGGGGATTTAAAAAGGTATTATTCATGGCATGACTCATCCAAGGTCGAAATGTAGAGGAAGAGTAACTCCCATGGAAGAGGAAGAGGCAATTTGGAGCTAGTGGGACACTTGGGCTAGATTCCCTAGCTCTATGACAACAATGATGAAGATGTTATGAAACCTATTGCACAAATCAAACATGAAGGATGGAATATGACATGTATGACATGTCAGGGCTAAAAATATCCTCCAAGAGGGCACTCAAGGGATTTAGGGAAACTAATATGCTTCCACATGTGATTTGGTGGAAGTGGGAGACTAGGAATTGTTGTACAAGTGGCATTCTTTGTAATCTCTTCCCAACTTGAGTTGGAATGTATCTCTTTGAAGGAATTCGACCCATAGAGTGCTTGGAAACTTTATAAATGTCAAGAACAAAGAATGAAGGTATATTTTGATCATTTGAGAAATTTGCAATTGCATTTGTGAAGAGGGAGAGCCAGTGGATGACTAGTTTCTTGCCTTAGCCAATTTTGAGGGTGAAAGATTCCCATCCAAGTTGGTAATTGCAAAGTCCGTTAAGAGCTTTCATTTGGAGCTTTAATGGAGTCTTTATTTGTAGGTGTAATATACAGGGAAGGTCATCGTTTCTTCTAGTGCATCTCACTCCTTCAACCATTTCCAATTTTCATGAGATATTCTTGATCCTTGAGGGAAGGAGTTTTTGGTGAGCTCTTGTACTCTTTGCGAGAGATGATCATGGTCCATTTCTATTGTAATATGATTAATATACTCTACTCTTTATCTTCAGAAAGCTTCACGTCGAAATACCAAGTAGTTATATGTAAAATTGATTATTAATGAGCAAACAATGACCATTCCCCCGCACTAGATTGATGTATGCCAATGTATTGATGATGATTTGTATTGATGTATTTGTAAGTTTGGAAGATATTCACTTGT
The DNA here is from genome assembly GCA_027924585.1 of Larix kaempferi. Taxonomy (NCBI): domain Eukaryota; kingdom Viridiplantae; phylum Streptophyta; class Pinopsida; order Pinales; family Pinaceae; genus Larix; species Larix kaempferi. Next base: position 4,842,643 of record BSBM01000854.1, read on the forward strand.
ATATTGTAATTGTACTTTATTGTATCCCCAACGGAGATGTATTATTCCTCCGATTGGAAGTGTCGTCATGTGTACTTGCAAGTGTCGCAAGTAATATTTGATGGGTTATTAGACCACCTTGTTGGGGTCGGCCTTGAATGAGTCATGTGGGTCAAAGGGTTATTAGACCACCCTATTGGGGTTCATCCCAGTCAGCATTATGTTATGTGGTTACGTTAGGGCCAACCTAGTTGAGTAAAGGTCAAGTGAAAGTTAGTGTATAAATAGAGAGTGTGACTCTCTCATTTTACACATTGTCTCATTCACTCACTTCGCATTAGTGAGAGAAGAGAAGGGTGCACACAAGTGGAGGAGGAGTGTGTTGCTGAATATATCTATCTCTTGGGTTTGATCATGGTGATCCTTGTATTGATGCTTATTCTATCTTTGAGGAAGTTGCAAGTTTTTTCACCTTCTTGGTTTTCCTCGGTGAAATGTTTTGTCTCTTATCTCTTGTCTCTTATGCTTGATATGTTGTACATGTTTTTCTTTCAGTTAAGATCCTAGATCTAATGAATTTATGCTCAAAAAATAACATGGTATTAGAGATAGCCTGAAGGAAGGCATGCTACAGAATTTGTGAGACTTGTTGCACTTGCGACAAATTGCAAGCTAGGGCTTGATATAGAAAAAACACGTCATCGTAGCACTTTCTCTAGAAATCCATTTTGGAGAAGATTCATCTTCTGAAACCTTTCCAAATCGTAGATAACATCCCCCTGTACCTTTTGTCCAAAGGACAGCCTCTAATTCATTGTACTTTTTGATTTATGATCATTACAAGTTAGGGCTTCTGCCTCTTCCAGATCTGAGTCATAAACAGGTGACCTTGGAAAAAAGGTCACAACTTGAGATAGGAAGATCCAAATGAAATTTAGTAAAAAGATACAGGTAAAGCATGGACCTTAGTTTCTCAAGTAAGTTTTTCAGAGGCCAAAGTTGAGCCAGTGACACGTGGCACGCCGTACACTTTTGCTCTCTTTTTTTATCCTATAAACAGGTCACATTGTGACACTTGGCATAACTCTCTCTCAGACATTCCAATTAAGGTCGGACCTGTGGAGCTGGAAAGATGACAGGTGAGGATACCACAGGTAGAATATTCAGACCCTGTGGACTCGTAATTTAAGAGATGCATCAGAAACAATAAGGTGAATATTTCTTTCAAAACAGAATTGGATTTTGAGCACCTTCATTCTTCGCTTGTGACTGTTGCGGGAATTTAGGGCTTCGGAGAAAGTTGGAATTTTTAGAATCAGAGTCTACCGCTGAATTCTCCTCATCAAAATTGATATCTAGAGATCAAGATTGAATTTTTTGGTTGGGCTGAAGATCGGGCTTGATTGAACACTAGTTTGGGATTTTGATTGGAATGATGGAAAATTAGGGCTTCTATAGAAGTTGGAATTTTTGAAATCTGTGACCATGGCTGGAAGCTCCTCAAAAAAATTGAAGTTTAGAGCTTTGGATCAAACTTTTTGGTTGGGAAGAAGGGTGGTCTTTATCAAAGCCTAGTTTGGTATCCTGTTGTTGGCAGGCGGTTTGGTAGAGTGCTATCGCAGCATTTCCGATGTTGTGACAATGCGGAAGATGGCACGAATGGTTATAAGCGGAAGATTAGTTATGCATTTTGGGTCAATTGTACTGCGGGATGCGGGTTTTTGGTCACTGGACCACATATTATGTAATGTTGAGTTATCTATACCGCAGAATGCAGGTTTTTGGTCGTTTTTGTGTAAGTCACTTAGATATTGGGTCATTTGTCCATAGTGTCAGTTAGGAAGTCGGTAGTAAGTGGACAAGAGTTGTAAGGCGGAAGCCTATATATAGATAAGAATTGTAAGTGTTTAGAAAGACACGAGAATAGGAGGAGATATAGTTCAGGAGAGAAGAATGTGAAGCTTTGATGTTGTATGATTTTTGGGTATGTTTTGATGTCGAGAGTCATTGCGGAGATCTAGTTTTTGTAGAGGCATTGTATCTGGGTTGACAATGATAATATGATGAAGCTATTCTGGTGCAATCCCTGTGTTCAATTTATTCAGTTATGATAATGTGATATTACGCTATACGAATAATGTCATGCTTCTTTGATGCGATACTTGCTTTACAATTACTATTGTTGCAATGATGAATGTTTGGGTTGAATATTGCTTTACAACTATGTCTAATGCTTAACGATCTCTGTTGCTGTGTTACAATAAGTTTAAGTATCATAGCTGCAACCATCCTCCTGCATTCGGCGGAAACATGGTTCCTTCTGCTCCTCCTGGATGCCTCGGGTGAGACCTCATCTGCTCTGCAGGTGTTGCTGGGTGGGATAAACCCTGTCCAGGCCGATGCTGCGGAAGACTGTGGTATGTGTTGATAGTGAATGGGACCCCTGTCGACTGTCGTTGTGCTAACAAATGGTTTCGTTGTCGGCACCATGTACGAAGTGAAAGGAGAACATGTTGTGGCACCCGACGAAACCAGAGATCCAAGAATGGTTTGATCAGATGTTGCAGGAATTAGCTGAAGAGGAAAGCAGGAACACTCAGTTGACAGTAGATCAGTGGGTGGGTAGATACATTCACGATGGTCCGCACAAATGGTTCTTCTGTGAATTTCTGGTCCTATTGTTCAAATGGTTGGAAAAGTTGACCTTCCAAAAGAGGAACTTCCAAGGTGGTGAACCGATGACCTGGACCCCCGAATTGATTCAGGAACTGCAGGAAGTTAATAATAAAGCATCACGGGCTGTCGAAGTGTGGTTCGATAGCATCCTAGAAGGCTATATCACAGAGTTTGCGGTTGATACTCAGAAGTCCTATAGTGAAGCAGAAAGATATTTTTTTCGTGAACCTCGAGGCAGGTTTTTACTGTCGATCAAGATGCTTATTTGCGAAAAGGGTATATTGAGGATGCATCTTGATCAATAGATAGCCTGGTGGGTGGAGGCTGTGGGTACTGCGACTGTTGGGGGGTGGTACATGGAATGGTAAGGGGTAGATGGGTGCAGGTCATGATGAGACTGTGAGTGAAGCCGAGGAAGAAAGTGGTCTTACAAGGGGAGGAGCGAGGTTCCGATAGGAAAAGAGGCAGAGGACAGCTGAAGGTCCTGTGTTAGGAACCCATGTCTTCACTTTGTTAGTATATTGTTGTTGGACGCATATGCTTTGTAAGTCGTCCCGTAGTATTTGTTGATCCATAGTTTGTGTTATCGTTGTTGGTGCATATGCTTTGTAAGTCGCCCATAATTTTGTTGATCCATAGTTTGTATTGACCCATGGTTTTGACCCGTAATAATTATTGATCTATATTTTGTATTGGCCCATGGTCTGTATTGACACATGGTATTAACACATGGTATTGGAACCTAGACTTAGTATATAAGTGTGTGTTGAGGCCTATGAAGGCACCATGAAGTTAATTGTATTGAGCTTGCTCAAAGGAGATCGCCCCCTCGAAGTGGCCGGGTGATCAATATAAAAGTGATTTTGAGTTCTGTTATTTCTGATATCTCATGTATTTGCATTAATTAATTATTGCAGGTTCATCACATCTAGTATCAGAGCACTTTCTTGGGCTCGTTGGGTGGAATTTCTACCAAATTTTTTTTTCGCATCTGTTGCAGCTACGGATTTGGGAATAATCCCTATTCGCTTAACTGTGGGAAGTACTTGGGCATAAGCCCTAAAAATCATTGTGAGGACCTGCCAGCGAAAAGGGAAACGACCCCTATTTGATTGACTAGTTCCCACCTGTGAGGTAAACCAAGAGCTGTCGTTTGTGGCAAAGTGGTTATTAGTTTTACCTGAGTTGTGGAGTGAGCGGTACTTCCCCAATACGCAAGTTGTTAGACAGCATTGGTGGCCAATTGAAACACCTGAACTATTAGGAAGCCGTACATACCTGGGGTCCATATCTATTTTCAGCTGAACTGTTGCAGATCACTTCTGTTCCATATCCAGAAGTTTCAGATCTATTCTGAAAGTCGTTCCAGATCCAGTCACCGTTCTAGATCTAGCTGTTTTCGATCCCTTCTGCGCTGTTTCAGATCCATCTGTTGCGTATCCCTTCCGCATCGCTGTTGTCGATCCATTGAAAAAAAAGGAGTATAAAATTCTATTTTTCGGCCATATCTCCCTTGTTTCAACTCTGTTTTCCCTGAAACTTCACTGACATCCCTGCAATCCCATTCTGCATATTTAATTCCCGAAGACCCTATCCCAAATTTCACTTCCCAAGACCCTAAATCCCACATTTGTCTATTTTTAGGGTTTGCCATAACTTCTTCAATTTTCACCCGATTGCCTTCAAATTTTACCATAGAGTTCCCGCTTCTGAAATCCCCATTTTTTGCTTCCCAATCCCTCAAAAAGTGTCGAAAACCTAGTCAAACCCCAATTACCCCTCCGATTTTTTCCCAAATCCAAATTTCCCCTTACTAAATAAGATTGTGTTTGTGTTTTTCTATCCATTCCCCCCAAAAAAAAAAATAAAAAAAAAAAATAAAAAAAAAATAAAAAATTCCTGGTTATGGTTGTCACTCGCACAAGAGAAAAAACCATGGAGGAAGCACTTGCAGCCATCCAAACCAAACTCCAAGATCTGGATGAAAAATTTCTCAGCCTCCATCTTTAGCATTCAGCCATGAACAATAACCGACAACCAGAATCTTCTGCAGCCGTTGGGTTCTCTTCTTCCAGCAATTTTCGTGGGACGAAGCTTGATTTTCCTCGCTTCAATGGTACTGATCTGACTGGATTGATATACCGAGCAGAACAATATTTCAGTCTGCATAATACTTTTGATGTCCAGAAAGTTCCACTTGCATCCTTTCATTTGGAACAGGAAGCCCTTGAATGGTACCGTTGGTACATCAATGCTCATCCCGAGCCAAACTGGACATATTTTTGCCAACTCCTTTTGCCACGATTTGGTCCTAGTGCTTTTGATGACTTCACAGGAGCACTCACTAAACTTCACCAAATTGGCACAGTGAGAGAGTATCAGACCGAATTTGAGAAACTGGCCAATCACATAGAAGGATTGTCTGATGAATTCTACAAGAGTTGTTTTATGAATGCTCTCAAGGATGAAATCCGCTCAGAAGTCAAAATGTTCTATCCCAACACAATGATGGAAGTCCTTTGGTTGGCTAAGTTAGAAGATGACAAGATCATAGCTCAACAACACTCCAAACCCACCTTTGTTCCCTTCAGATATATGGGTTCCCAACGAGCTCCCATCACGCCTGCTCCTCGAACAACTCCTATCAAGCATTTGTCTGAAATATAGATGCAGGCACGTTGAGAAAAAGGGCTTTGTAGATATAGTAGATGTTCAGGTCGACATTCAGCACCCACCTGTTGACACCCCATCTCAAGACGACCCACTCGACATCTCTCTCCATGTTGTAATTGGCATCACCACCCCACAAACAATGCAAGTCAGGGGATACTTCAAGAAGCTCCCTCTTACCATACTCATTGATTCTGGTAGCACTCATAACTTCATTGACCCTCGGATTGCCAAACAAGATGATTGTTTTGTCCATCCTTGTTCCAACTTTGAAGTCATGGTTGCCAATGGCGACACCTTACCTTGCAAGGGGAAGTGTCATAATGTGCATATCTCTATGTAAGATTATAGCCTATGCTCTGAAATGTTTGCCTTCTCCTTAGGTGGATGTGATGTAATTTTGGGAGTTCAATGGTTATGCACACTTGGCCCAATCTTATGGGATTTGGATGAACTATGGATGCAGTTTTCAGTCAATGGGACACAACACAAATTTATGGGATTACAACCAGGGTCTCTCTGCATCATCAGTTCACATCACTTGGAAAAGATACTTAAGAAGAATTCACATGGTGTCATTGCTCAGCTCCTTCGTTCAGATGCACCCACCAACGGTCTCCACTACTTCCTTGGATAGATATGAAGCTGTCTTTGTTGCAACAGTGTGCTTGTCGCCTTCACGAGACCTTTAGGGTAAGCATTTTGCTGCATCTACATCTCAACAGGACATAATGGCTATTTTGCATGCAGTACAGAAGTGGCATCCATCCCTATTAGGGAATTATTTCTGCATCAAGACTGATCTCCAGAGTCTGGAAACTTTCCTAGAACAATGGATCTCCTCCCCAACACACCTAAAATGGGTTCTCCAACTCATGGGTTATGACTATGCGACCACTTACCAGAAGGGTAAGGACAATATGGTGGCAGATGCTCCTTCTCGCACATTTGATGAAACAGTTTCTCTTACAGCTATTTCTCTGCTTGTTCCAAATTGGTTGCAATCTGTTCAATGGGGCTATCTCTTCTATGAACTCGATGCTTCTTTATCAGCAGGGCACTCTGGGTTCCTCAAAATGTATGACCAAAAACAATGTAACTTCTTTTGGCAGGGATTGAAAATGACAATTCAACGGATGGTGGTTGACTGTGATACTTTCCAGGTCAACAAGGGTGAAACGACCCTCCTTTCGGGATTGCTCGAACCCTTGCCCATCCCTACACAGATTTGGACAATTATTTCTATGGATTTCCTAGAAGCGCTCCAGTGGTATAGTACCACATCTAAAAGGACACCATATGAAGCAGTCTCTGGACAGGCACCGCCAGTTCTTCTTCCATACAACTTCAGCAGCTCCCCAGTTCAGGCAATTGACTCAATTCTTTGAAACCACGATCAGCTTCTTCTCATTTTGCAGGACAATCTTCACATGGAAAGAATTCGATTGAAACAACAAGCCAATCAACATTATTCTGCACGCACGTTTCACATCGCTGATATGGTTCTTCTTCGTCTACATCCTTCCATGCAATCCTCCCTGAAACTCAAAAGGCACCAGTGGCCTGGAATGCAACCCGAGGATGCTATAGGGGACCCACTCCTTCTGATTCTGCATCAATTTCCACATCTAAAGCTTTGAGGACAAAGATTTTTCTAAGGGAGAGGGGATGTTAGGAAACCATGTCTTTACTTTGTTAGTATATTGTTGTTGGATGCATATGCATTGTAAGTCGTCCCGTAGTATTTGTTGATCCATAGTTTTTGTTATTGTTGTTGGCACATATGCTTTGTAAGTCGCCCATAGTTTTGTTGATCCATAGTTTGTATTGGCCCATGGTTTTGACACGTAATAATTGTTGATCTATATTTTGTATTGGCCCATGGTTTGTATTGACACATGTTATTGACCCATGGTATTGGCACCTAGACTTAGTATGTAAGTGTGTGTTGAGGCCTATGAAGGCACCATGAAGTTAATTGTATTGAGCTTGCTCAAAGGAGATCGCCCCCTCGAAGTGGCCGGTGATCAATATAAAAGTGATTTTGAGTTCTGTTATTTCTGATATCTCATGTATTTGCATTAATTAATTATTGCAGGTTCATCACATCCTGCTGCGGTCGAACCGCAATACCATGAAGGAAGGCCACACAGGACGAAGTGACCTCACAGTCCTAAAAAGGACAATTAGGCTACACCCAGGATTGAGGCAGGACCTAACCCCGGCACCAACGTACCCACACCTCCGCTCACTATCTCTCAAATAGCAAGAAATACCACTTCGACATCGCCAAGTTCGTCAATTCCACAGAAGTAATATGGTAGTAGTATAGCGAAAGGAGGAAGGAAGCCTAGAATGGCGGGCGATGATGCTAAGTTACCGTTGTTCCACGGGAGTGTGTTAGACAACCCAAAATAGTATTGGTTTTTGTGTGAAGTGGTCTGGACAATAAAACAAATCACTGATGATTCTGCTAAGAAAGGACAATTATCGACGACTTTGCGAGGTCATGCATTAGATTGGTTTATGAAGTTCATTCTAGTCCCTAAAGGAGCCCCATAGAAGTCACTGGTTGAGATTCGGGATAGGCTGATTGCCGAATTTAGAAGGCCTAAGTCTGAGGCTCAATACATTACAGAATTGAAGGAAATTAAGCAGTATCCCAATGAGACGGTGTGGGATTTCGACCAACGCTTCAAGACGTTGATGGCAAAGGTTGGTTTCAATATGAGCGCTGTCTAACATAAAGAGTGGTTCATCGCGGCAGTGATACCACACATTCGGCTTCCGTTGATGTAAAAAAACATCTCAACGCCCAGTGAAGCTCTAGATATTGCAATGCGATTGGAGGCATCACCGATTGGAGATAACGTAGCCGGGATGTCGCAGATACAAACACAGCTCGCTAACTTGACTATACAGCTGGAAGATTTGAAGAAAAACAAGGAACAACGTGATGAAGTATGCTGTACACGATGCCAAGGAGAAGGGCATACGAAGGACACTTGCCTGGATTTTCGCAACTATTTGGTGTCAGGTGCGCCAAACCCGTTGAATGGTGGCAGCATGCCGTGGTGTCGCCTCTGCCAGGTGTATGGGCACAGTCACGTCAATTTCCCGTATATGCAGAAAATGGTTACAACCCCGAGAAATCTTTATTGCACATTTCGCAAGTCGGTGGGTCACGATGACAAAGATTGCCGTGCATATGGGTTGCTACAAGAAAGAATGTATGATGCATTCTATGTCAAGGATGATCAGCGTGTCGTACAACAATCACAACCGTAGCCGCATGTAGCCTAGACGCTGCCTCAACCGCAAATACAGTTTGTACCGTAGCAACATCAACTATCACAATTCATGCCGCAATATGCTTCGATGTAGATGGCTCCACAACAGCCACAATATGTACAGCAACCGCAGTATGAACCACATGGTCAAGGGATGCCACCAGCACCAATGCAGCAACAGTTTAACCAACCACAGTACTAGCAGTAGGGAGGATTCCGGGGGGGATACCGAGGAGGACGTGGCAAAGGATTTGGTCATGGAGGAGGATGAGGTGGTCACGGACATGTTCAATGTTATCACTGTGCGGTATGGGGACACTATTAGCGAGACTGCCCACTACTGCAGAACCAGTGTCATTCTATTTTTTAATGATCATACAGTTGAGAATTGTCCACAATTGATTGCACAATGGCAGGCAGGGAACACTCCCCAGTTGCAGACACAAACCCAGGCACAGCAACCCGCTCAGAACCAAGTACAGCAACATGTGCAGAACCAGAATCCGTGGCTAAATAAAAACATAAATCAAAATATAAATCAACCGGGGAATGTACCACCGAATCAGCAGCAGGGTGCAAACATCGCACCAATTTCTGCAGAGCCAAGACCGCAAGATGCTTCCGTTGTTGTGGTCACTCGAGGAGGAAAGACAACTGGAGAAGACATCTCAACGATCTAGTTAGGTGGACAAAAGAAGGTATCATTTGATATTGATGCGGAATGGGAGACGTTTCTTTAGGCATGATGGGCCTTATGGAATGACCAAGGTAAAGCCGTCATGTATGATATGCCCTCTACTTTTGATTCTACTTCGGAGGTTAGCCCGTCGCGGCAGTCCATCACACTTCGAGCATTTTTGGAACATTGTTTGTCACTGGAAAAATATCCCAACACTCTTGCTATGATTGAAGCCTTGTTGCGACGACCGACCCAGGATCGAAAAGAGCTCGCGATTAATTCCTTGCAACGACAGAAGACGGGTAAGGAGATGCGGATGAATATTCAAATTGGCGACTATGATGTTGATTCAGTTATTCTGGATCTTGGTTTGGATGTCAACATCTTGACCAAGCAGGCTTGGCAGAATATGGGGAGCCCCTCATTGAGCTAGTCTCCTGTACAGCTCCGATTGGCTAACCATGCGAAAGTAACACCCATTGGGCGAGTTCCGTGGCTAATAGTAGATATCTAGGGTATGAAAACCTATGTCGGCTTTGATGCCATAGAAGTTGTCGAAGGCGGCAGCTCATATCCCGCGTTGTTGGGGATTGGATGGGATAATGATAGTGGAGCTATAATCAACTTCAAGCAATGGATGATGACTTTTGAAAATCGCGACCTCAGAGTTATCACCCCGTTGGATCCGGCTGAAGGATGCCGCTACATAGAGCTAGTGAAGGACGACGATCCTAGAGGATGGGATCATGCATTCAATATTTCTGAAGATTATATACATCCAACTGCCAACGGTGGGCTGGGATGGCATAGTGACAGCTCTGCATCTTCTGAGTCTGATGATGCACGGGAATATTGGCAGAACCGCTTGCACAAAGTGTCACTCCGTAAGTGCGGGTTGGTCACATAGTCATTATGTCGTGTTGCGACTGAAACAATTACACTACCAATATATGAAGGACTACCTGGCTTATCCGACTTTCTGATGGAGTTCGAAGAAAGAGTTTCCGAACCACAGTGCTTGCTGGCATTGAATGAAGCATTGAAGGCTGCTCGAGCACACTGGTGGGCGACACACAAGGCATCGATTGATGGATGGTCGAAATGCTGAAGATTGATGATGGTACATTTTGGTGATACTGAGGTTTACCACACTAGGAAGTATGATGGGTAGACCGATCCTAGTGGTCACTTGATGGATTGTCAACGGCTATGGGTATCGTGACCAAAAGATGAGTGGGTCCATGCTTTTATCCATACTTTGGATGAGATGCCACGCTCATGGTATACTGCAGCTAAGTTGCGAGGGGAAATTTCTACTTGGCTGGAGCTCACAGTGTGTCTTACCCATACATTCAGTTTTGCGGATGCCGATCCAGAGGTTAATAATGCATTATAGCTCATCTGTGATGTAATTGTGCAGGTTCTCCCGGTAGCATATCCTGCGGATCTGCACATGCATTGCCAGATGCAGTATCTCATGGAGTGTTTCAATATCAGTGGTGGGCCAGAAGATGGTGATGATCCGTGGAATGTGAATATCCGGGAGTCAGAACGAAGTCATGTTGTGGTACCACCTGATGCGCCAAGCGACCTAATCAGGTAGCCGCTGAGGATCCACAAGATTAACATTGGGCCAGAAGACACTCCGAAGTTCACAAATGTTGGGGATTACTGCGATGATGAGCTGATAAGCAAGGTCACTGATTTGCTCCATGAGTTTCAAGACATATTTCCTACTAATTTTTTTGACATGAAGGGGATTCTGGGTGACTTAGGAGAAATGAAGATCCCATTAAAACCATATTCTAAGTCGATTCGGTAGCGACCCTGTCGATTGAATCCATGACATAAGGAGTGGGTCAAGGCTGAGTTGGATCGCATGTTGGACATTGGTATTATTGAACCAGTTGAGGAGTCGAAATGGATTAGTACTATGGTGGTACAGGATAAGAAGACTGGTGAAGTGTGCATTTGCATTGACCTCAGGAAGCTAAATGATGCATGTTTGCACCATCCGTTCCCCACTCCATTTACCGATGAAGTGCTTGAAGTTGTGGGTGGCTAGGAGATGTACTCCTTCATAGACAGATTCTCTGGCTATCATCAGATCCGCATTTCTAAAGAAGTTCACCACAAGACAACTTTCGTTACCAAATGGGGCTGCTTTCAATACACTGTAATGTCGTTTGGTTTGAAGAATGCACCTGCGATATTTTCGCGGGTTGTCGTTGCTGCATTTAAAGAATTCATTCAGAAATTTTTACAGGTATACATGGACGATTGGATGATCTATGGTTTGGTCCGTGATCATTTGGTGAATCTGTAGTTGATGCTCGAGCGATGCCGATAGCACCAAATATCGTTGAATCTGAAGAAATGCATATTTTGTGCACCGTTTGGGATATTGCTCGACCATATTGTGTGTAAGCAAGGGTTGTTGGTCGATCCTGCTAAGATTTGCACTCATTTTGAGTTTACTACCACCAACCACTGTTAAGCAGTTGTGGGCGACTTTAAGACACACAAGGGTATTATCGCAAGTTCATCTGGGGTTATGCTGCGATTACAGCCCCTATGGAGAAGTTGTTGAAGAAGGATGTGGCATTCCAGTGGATCTCGGAATGTCAGGCTAGCTTTGAAACACTGAAGGCGAAGATGGCGTCAGCATCGATATTGGTATTTCTGGAATGGAGTAAGGAATTCCATGTCCATGTTGATGCCTCATCGATTGCATTGGGTGTCGTATTGGCTCAACCAAGAGACGATGACCTTGATCATTCTATTGCTTTTGCAAGTCGAAAGTTGTCCTATGGAGAAAGAAATTACACTACCACTGAGCGGGAAGGTCTGGAAATGGTCTACGTGCTGCAGAAGTTTAGGCACTATTTGTTGGTTGGGAACTTTAAAATGTTCACTGACCATTTCGCGTTGAAATACCTAGTCAATCAGCCTGTGTTGGGGGGGAAGATATGCCGCTGACTACTTATTTTTTAGGAGTTTGATTTTGAATTCATTGTGAAGCCAGGCCAGTTCAATGTTGGTCTCGATCATCTCTTGTGGATCGATACAGGAGAGGAGCCGACCATCATTGAAGATGGTTTACCAGATTTTCAACTGTTTCAGATTGAGGTTGCAGATGGCTACTTTGCGGAAATCATTTAGTTTCTGACCACAGGTACTGCACCAAACGAGTTCACCACTAGTTAGAAGAAGCAGTTGGTCATCAAAGTTGCAGACTTCAAGCTAATTGCAGGGGAGTTATACAAAATGGGTGTTGATGAGGTCTTGCGCATATGTGTCTTGCTGTATGAGCAATCGCAGATACTAGCAGGAGCGCATGGAGGAGTAGCCGGAGGACACTATGGAGGTAGGGTGACTGCTAGCAAAGTGCTGCGTGCTAGGCTATGGTGGCCCACACTACATAATGATGTGATAGACTATGGGCGGTTTTTTGATGTCTGTCAGTGAACTGGAAAACCATCCCGACGCGATGAGATGCTATTGATGCCCTAGTTGACATTATAGCCGTTCAACAAATGGGTGGTGGATTTTGTAGGAAGGATCAATCCACCAGGGAAGCGCACGAGTGCATGCTATATTATCACCGCGACAAAGTATTTGACTCGATGGGCCAAAGCTACACTAGTCATTGATTGCTCCATGGCTACAGCCGCACGGTTTCTCTTTGACCACATTGTCACTCGCTTTGGCTGCCCCAGGATATTATTGAGCAATCAAGGAAGCCACTTTCTTAATCGCACCATCAGCACATTGACAGAGGAGTTGCAGATACAACATAAGAAGAGTACACCCTATCATCCGCAAGTGGATGGCACGGTGGAGGATTTCAATAAGGTATTCGAGCATACGGTGACAAAGGTGTGTAATGTGAACCGCAATGACTGGGATCTCAAAATCCCACCAGTATTGTGGGCCTATCGAACCACATGTAAACGGCGGATAGGGAAGACACCATTTAAGCTGGTGTATGGAAAAGAAGCAGTTATGCCCATGGAGTATATTGTCCCAAGTCTGGGCATCGCGTTCCCAACAGGCCTAGATGATGCAGTGGAACTAGGTGAATGTCTAGAGCAGTTGGTGCAGTTGGAGGAAGATCATTTCAATGCTGGGTTCCACCAGGGGGTCAAGAAGGATCGCCAAAAAGCATGGCATGATCGACACATAAAAAAAAAATAGTTTCAACAGGGCAACTTTGTGCTGTTGTATGACAGCAAGTTTATGAAACATCCAGGAAAGTTGCAAATGCATTGGATTGGTTTGTATCGCATTGGTAGTATTACTTCAGGGGGTGTGGTGCAGCTATAGAAGCTGGACGGGGAGATGCTCTCAAAACTGGTGAAGTTGGATGGGGAGATGCTCTCAGTCGGGCTTGGAACAACGAAATGCCTGAGTCGCATCGGGAAAAAAAAAAAAAACTAAAGAAGTAGATTGATTGGTGGCAGGATGTTGCACCACCATGGATGAAATGTGGAAGAAGGGAGGCTTCTGCCGCAAGGTTGGAGCGGTTTGCGACACCTAGGAGTGTTGTGCTTGGGTCACATCCGAAATCATGATGCAGATGGGACTTTTCCCTTTTTGACGGATATGATTGTTAGTTGAGTTTGATCGTGTCAGAAGAATGAATGTTTGGGCTTAGGGATACACCGAGGCAGTATGGCCGATGGTACTTTCCAGGATGGTCCACATGGTTGGCACAAAGCATCCATCATGCCGGCATGGCCAAAGAAATTCTTCGCACATTTTTGCATGAAGGAAACCAGGAAAAGGTACGGTTCATTCCGTCGAGATAATTGTCACATGGAACGACGACGAATTATGATTACCCTAGGGTGCGAGTAGGTGGTGCAACGGCTTGCTGAGACAGATGGATAATAGAGTTTGTTGTATAAATATAGGACCTAAGGGGAGTAAGCACATAGAGCTTGTTTGTGACATCTCCAAAAAAAAAAAAATTATTTTCCTTTCTCTTTACTGTAAATGAATAGTAATTGGATCCATGTTAATCAAACTTTTAAAATAATTCATACCTTCGTAAAACTGAACTTGCTTATGCTCTTACCCTTGTACTTTCCTACTAGTTAGAAGGATATTATGGTTGAAATGCCACTTACTTAGCTACGGCTAACTCTACTTCGCATGTTGGTATGCAGGTTCACTCATGCTTCTGGATTTCCTCATGACGCAGGTAACAAGGAATGGTTAAAAAGACACCCTTAATGTTTACTTATAACTTGGTGCTGGACTCAAGATATTAGATGCAGTGCGCACATCCATAACTATGTTGATATGGTTGTATTAACAAACTATGTTGGTATGGTTGTATTAACAAACTATGTTGGTATGGTCCATTTTGCAAACCCTTTGTATTAACCCCAATCCTTAAAATACAATACCACGTTAGCAATGAAAAAGACATAATTTGGTAGAGTTTACTTTGATTATCATTAACATTTTTATTTAAGATAATCCATAGCACTAAAAGTTGTCAATGCTTAAAATATAGCAAGGTTCACCCACAATGTATCTACCAAGTTAGTTATCAAACAAATAAGGGATAGGCCTGGTCTTGAACTACACAATGTAAGTTTACGCAAAACTTGATCCCCTGGCCAACAACATGGTTTCCCATCCTCTATCTTACCAAGGTATTGGAAATACCATAGTACATGATTTGTCTATACTTTATGATGTTTGAAACCCTTTGTTTACAAACCTTCGTTTAATTGTATTATGTAGGGGTTATTTTAAGCTGCAACGTACGAGAGGTATTACCCATACCTACCAGTGGAGTTCCATAAATTGTGAATGCAAACGAAGGTGCCACCTGCACCTTGGCAAGTTGCACCGTACTGGGTGCATTGTTCCATACCTTCCAGCATGGTTATGTAAGGCTGGCCATGTGACATCATTACTTGTGGGTGATGGTGAAGGTGCCACCTGCACCTTGGAATGAAATAATCTTCTCAAACTGTGTTTATTCTTCTCCGGGTTTATTTCTTACTTTCTGGTATTCAGGTTAAGGATCTACTGTTTTTCCCTCTAAAATGGCGATAAGATCATACTTCGGTTCTGTTAGATTTGCTATGTTTCTTCTGCGGTCTATAAGAGGATACTCTGGGAGGAATTTTTCTTTAAACCTTGAGGAAGCAGCCGTTGCACTTCGATGCCGCTGAGATAACTTTGAAATGTCATAGTTCAGAAATCTTTGTTTTTATTGAAGCGGTCCAACGCCAATGGGAAATAACGTGTTGTCTGGTTGTGATGGTAGGTACTTCCAGGTGGAATGGCGCAAGTTAGAGGGAGTCCTCCCTGCCCGGTAAGTGGCATTGCTCTTTCCACCTTCATTCACTGACAGGAAAGCAATTTGGGGAAAGACCCTTCACCAACGACAAGGGAGAAATTAGTTCATATCGTGGCTAGTTTTTTCGAAGCTTCACTGGTTCGATGTGGCCTAAGGTTTTTCTGTCATGAACCCATTGTAATAACTAGTTTTTATAACCCTTCCTTTATGAGGATCCAGGCCTGAATGATAGGCGTTGTTGGACTGTTTAAATCCTGAATTCAAGGCTCTCGTTTTCTGTACTTTATCAACTTATAATTATATATTTCCAGAGTTTAAAAGAACACAGATTATTTTGCTCCGAGAATGTTGTAAGCAGAGGAGGATTAAGCTCCATTTATTTCACGACCTCAGGGTTATAATTATGAATGGAATTTTATATGCTTCAGTATTCATTCTAAATGTGAATATGGTTTTGTATGATTCAGTTTCGATTTCTTTCTGTTAAGCGACAAAGGTGGTTCTTAGAGTTCTCGTATCTCCTGTGTGATATAAATTCAGTTTGAAAGGAAAATGGAATATGGGTCTCAATGCATTTAGTTGGAAACGTTATCAATGATATCATCTGTTATCCGTAGTTTGCCATTCTCAACTTCTTTGGAGTTGCCCCTTTTAGATACCACCCCTTACATGATCTTCTGTAGCATGAGTCACGGCCAAACCCTAGGTTAAGTATAAAGCCTGAAAGGATCTGACTTAGTAGTTTAACTAGTAATGTAACCGTTTTTTTATTTATTTGCGGGGTAAATGATGGGGTTTTATTTTATAGAGGAACTCGCCGTTCAAGATCGAGTTTAAGTAACTAAGGGATTCTTCAAACATTTAACTGAGAGTTCATTGAATCTCAGTAATACCTCATGATGAGGAAATATAAGAAATCTTAAATCTGGTTTACCTCCATAACCTAACCGTGTCGAATCTATCGTATAGATACACAATAGTGATATCTACACAGAAAAACATGGAGTGTTTACACATAGGGTTTTTATAAAATTCACTGATCCGTTTGTTCATAGAGTTTTACATAGTCAAATATAGGTCGAAGGCTAGCTACCACTAGATTCCAATTAAATAATGAAAAACGATATATAAATATGCAATAATGATAAAGAAATCGTGGAAATGTTTACACCGAGGGTTTGATACAATTCGATGATCCGTTTGTTCACAGAATTTTACACAGTCAAATATAGGTCGAAGGCTAGCTATCACTAGATTCCAATTAAATAAATGAAAAACGATATAAATATGCAATCATGATATGTAACAAGAAAAATCGTGGAAATTTTTACACAGGGGATTTTATAGAACTCGATGATTCCATTTTCTTTTGTTTCACAGGGTTTGATACCGTCAAAATATAGGTTGAAGCTTGGCTATCACTAGATCCAATGAAAATCGATACTTATGAGACCCAAACCTGAATAGTAAGTTATGAACATAATCCAACCCACTTTATCGGTATTTTCCTAGTATAGACGCAGATCGGAATTACCAGATTTACAGTAACTAGATTATGCCAAGGAGTAATTCAGGTTAGACTAATGAATCTCTCCCACAGAAAATACTAAATATCAAATTTTACAGATCAAGCATTGACAGCAATTGTAACCAGCAGTTTTCTTTTTCCTTATACACAAAACCTTATTTAAATAATTCGGAAAAATAAAATAACAGAAAATGCTTAGATTCTGTAGTAACAAAACCTGGAACTTGTAACCCGAATGAAGTTGGAACAACCACGTTCCACCCAACCATAGATTAGGTACAAACACCAAGTCTGTCCGTAATCACCCCCGAGCCAGATGCATGCATGAGAAGTGTGGACAGTTAACCTCAAACTTAGTCGCGTTTTCCAGAATCCATTGCCTAACACAAAGTGCTCACACAGCAAATGTAATTCTCTCCGGCATACTCAGCAGCGTCCTGCCTCTCACATATGCCATCCCTTTATAGTTTTTGCCTAGGTCTTACCATTAGCAGCCAATTCCTCATGGAATTTTCGCAGCTAATTAAATCCCTGATTTTCAGGGTGTGTCTAGTGTCTTAAATACACTTCTGACACCTGTTCTGGTTTCCCAGAGGCTAACTCTAACTTGTCCCCCACTTCTCCATGCATGATCTCCTCATTTAACTTGGTTGTTCCTGCTCATCCTTATATTAAAATAATAAAAATTGTTTTCTTACAACAGTCCTCCTAGGACTTAAATCAGCCGATTTCTCATCTGGCCCCTTATTGAAATAAATCTCACAATGATAAAATAATATATATTTAAAAATCAAACATAATGTCTTTTCATTATTGGGGAGGGACATCACATTGTTTTAGTTAATAAGGTTTATGCTACGAAAGGCTTTGGCATTTTGTTAAGTTAGGAATTCCAAGGAGGCTATGGAAATGATCCATTTCATTTGGTGTGGTAGCACACGAGGTGCGTTGAGGGCCCGAACGATGAGTGCGCATGAGCGTCGGGAGCAAGCTGTGCCTCGGACACTCCAGGGTTACAAGCATGAAGTTTCATCCGAGATGTCTAGGCAGTTGGTGATGGTTTGAACTCTCATGGTTCCTACAACCACACAAAAGGGTGGGGGTCATCGCCCCCGGGTCACTATAACTTGTGCTTGCTGGTGTGAAACAGATGTGCTAGAGCTGTTGGCCTGGTTTGCACCTCGGTGTTGTTCGTAAGCTTCTCATCAGTCTGCATCGTATTCCTCTAGACTGGAGGATGAGTTTGAGAGGTACATGACAGCAAGTCAGGGGATGCCCACTTTCGGGTGAGAATAACATGACAGTGAGTCGATGATCAGTGTAGCAGAAGGAATAGGACAACATCGCGCAATCCAGACAACAAAAATAGTTGCAGAAACATAGTTTAGCCATAGAAGAGTCTGAGTACACCATGTCCTGTTGATGTGGCTCGAGGGCGAGCCACAAGATTGTGTTGGGGGCTTGTTGGCATGCAGTTTGGTAGATTGCTATCACTGCATTTCCGATGTTACGACAAGGCGAAAGATGGTGCAAATGGCGATGAGCGGAATATTAGTTATGCATTTTGGGTCAATTGTACCACAGAATGCAGGTTTTTGGTCATTGGACCACATATTATGCAATGTTGAGTCAGCTATACCACAGAATGCGGTTTTTTGGTCATTTTTTAATAAGTCAGTTAGATATTGGGTCATTTATCCATAGTGTCAGTTAAGAAGTTGGTAGTAAGTGGACAAGATTTTTAAGGCGGAAGCCTATATATAGATAAGAATTGTAACTGTTGAGAAAGACACGAGAATAGGAGGAGATATAGTTCAGGAGAGAAGAATGTGAAGCTTTGATGTTGTATGATTTTTGGGTATGTTTTGATGTCAAGAGTCATTGCGGAGATCTAATTTTTGTAGAGGCATTGTATCTGGGTTGACAATGATAATATGATGAAGCTATTCTGGTGCAATCCTAGTGTTCAATTTGTTAAGTTATGATAATGTGATATTGCGCTATACAAATAATGTCATGCTTCTTTGATGCGATACTTGCTTTACAATTACTATTGTTGCAATGATAAATGTTTGGTTTGAATATTGCTTTACTACTATCTTTAATGATTAAATATCTATGTTGTGGTGTTACAATAAGTTAAGTATCATAGCCACAACCATCCTCCTCCATTCGGCGGAAACATGGTTCCGTCTACTCTTCCTGGACGCCTCGGGTGAGACCTCATTTGCTCTGCAGGTGTTGCTCGGTGGGATAAATCCTGTCCGGGCCGGTGCTCAGGAAAACTGTGGTATGTGTCGATAGTGAGTGGGACCCCTATCGACTGGTGTCGTGCTAACACCTGTCCAGTGAATCTAGAAGTTTCAAAGGAAATTTTGAGGGGTCAAATTTTGTAGTTTTCAAATTCTGAGTATACGAGCTTGATCATCTCAGCAAGGTGCATCTTTCTATCCTTTTAGAAGTTTGAAATTTAAATTTGGAATTTTTAGGGTTTCTCTGACAAACCTTAATACAGCTCCAAGTCCAGTTCCGGCAAATCAAAGTGGATTGGGTTAATCCTAGAAGATGATGAATTGGACACCTACATAAGTCAAGAGATTCTAGTTCCAGAGGGAGATGAGGTTGAGGCCTTACATAAGAAGTCTACAAGTAATCCCGACAGGTATGACCTGAAGAGATACAGGTATGTTTGTGAAATCTGTTCATGATTAAGTTTATTATATGTTTGTCTTCATTAAGATTAGTACAATCTTGATTAATTTTAGACGTGTTGTATCACCTTAATAAAAATATGAAGATATTCATTGATTAGGGTTTTGACACTTATGATTGTACTAATGCATTGTGGTGTTGTATGAGGTTGATTTTGTCTGCTAACATGAAAGGTACATCAAGAAAGACAAATCATGTTCTAGTTCAAGAACGTATGACCATGGTGACATGAAGACAAAGATTCATCTATTGTCATGGACCACATAGAAGATCTACTTACAAGGTATGTATAATTTGGTTCGACAATGGTTAACTTATGAGATATGTAGGTCACTAGCACAAGTCATTTAAGAGAACAAGAAGACATCATGTGGGTATGTTAGACATAACCAACTAACACATTAATCCAGGTATGTTTTTCCTATATCAAGTTAGAATCCTACCTTGTGATAGGATCTCTTATATAAGTATACTTGGTATGATTGATAATGATTATTCATGAAGTTATAGGTTTGAGTAATCATGGGTTTAGGCATATTATGCTTCTTACTTTGATTGATGATATGACTAACAAGAAAAGTCCTATGGTCAAATAGGAATATGCATGAGTAAAAGAATTGTGATAAATTATCTGTGTATGAAATGATCTTGACCATACATGTTTAAGATTGCTTAGAATCATAATGTTTTTGATAGTATTAAGATTATATTAATCAATGTATGTATGAGACCTCGAGGATAACACAATGATGATACTAGTAAGTATGCATAGTGATCGAAGATGGATATAAGTCCAAAGACAGGTAATCTAGGAAGCAAAGGTCAAGAGGGAGCACACTCTAGTAGTTCCTGCAAGGAAGCAAACATTGAGAGGGAGTCCACCCTACAACCAAACAAAGATAAGTATTTGAATTGTCATTTCTTGCATACTTGTTTGTTTAAATAATATTGTTCAATAATGTTTCTAGAATTAGGGTGTGTATTATGCATATTAGAATAATTGCATTAATACACAGTATACTAGTAATATGCATGTGATGGGTAAGTGGCCTATGGCACTGTACAACATTCCATTGCTACTTATCTAGAATGAAACCTCCTTGTTGACATGTTGGTAGTTCTGCACACTCTTAACAATGTTCTGGTAGAGATTGGAAGGCATCTAGAAAGTTATGGGATATGGATAAATGTTGTATTGAAGCATTGGCTAAAATAATTGCATGACTGTATGACATGATTCTTTATGTGTGAGAATTTGTTCTGAAAAGTATGAGATGTCTCTAATCATGCAATTTAACTTGTTTTGTAGGAAAGATTGTATACCATCACCTACAAAAGAAGGACTACAACATTTGTTCCAGCAACAAAGCTATCTATTGAAAATATTGAAGAATCAGAAGTTCCCAGCATCTGGGATGAAGTAATGGAAGGATGCCATGATCGAGCAGTGCCATTCGGTCATGAAGAATGATGTTTGGGATGTGGTCCCAAGACCTAAAGGGAAGTATGTTGTGACTTCCAAGTGGATCTACAAGATCAAGCATGCTGTAGATGGCAGCATATAAAAATACAAAGTGATATTTGTAGCTCGTGGCTTCTCCCAGAAAGAGGGGATAGACTATGAAGAGAACTTTGCTCTTGTGGCCAAATACACTTCCATTAGATGATTACTTGCTCTGGCTGCAGTGATGAAATGGAAGGTACACTAGATGGATGTCAAGGTAGCTTTCTTGAATGGTGTAGTTGAAGAGGAAGTGTATGTGGAGCAGCCACTCGGGTTTGAGACACATGACCAAGGGTCACATGTGTGTAAACTGAATAAATCCCTGTATGGTTTGAAAAGGCACCCAGGACCTCGTATGACAGGATAGATGGCTTCCTATCCAGTTTGTCCTTTAGCAAGAGTAAAGCGGATTCCAACCTTCACTACAAGGTTGAGGAAGGCAATCCAGTGGTACTACTATTGTATGTGGATGACCTATTTGTAACAAGTGAGGATAGATTGATTGCCGACATGAACAGGAAGCTTGCTGTCGAGTTTGAGATGAAGGACTTGGGTATGATGCACTACTTTCTTGGTATGGGGGTGTGGTATATTGGAGATGAAATCTTACTTGGACAAGGAAAGTATGCAGTAGAGATCCTGAAGAGGTTCGAGATGATGGACTACAAGGCTATGGCCACACCTATGGCCTCGTTCCTGAAGCTTCCATGTAATGCTTCATGTGAGCCGGTTGATGCTACTATGTATCATCAAATGATTGGATCCTTGATGTACCTGATGAATACAAGACCAGATATCTGCTTTGCGATGAACACCTTGAGCCAGTACTTGACAGATCTGATACATGTTCACCTGATAGTTGCAAAGCATATTCTGAGGTACCTTAAGGGTACAGTTGAGTATGGGCTCAAGTATGAGGCAAATCAAAAGTTTAACCTGGAGGGTTATGTTGATTTGGATTGGGTAGGTAGTGTCATTGATCAGAAGAGCACTTCGGGGTGTTTCTTTAGTATGGGATCTTGTATGATCTCTTGGTTTAGTAGGAAGCAGTCCTATGTGGCACTGAGTACAGCCGAAGCAGAGTATGTTGCAGCTTGTTCGACTAGTTGTGAGGCAGTATGGATTAGGAATCTATTGTCTGATTTGTTTGATCTCCAGCTGAGTGATACTTTTATATATTGTGACAACCAAAGTTGTGTGAAGTTGTCGGAGAACCTAGTGTTCCATGACAAGTTGAAGCACATTGAGATCAAGTATCACTATATCATGGATATGGTGCAAAGAGGAGAAGTGAAACTCCTGTATGTTGTGACGGACGAGGAGATAGCCGATGTGTTGACCAAGCCACTGGCTAGAGTGAAGTTTGAATACTTTAGAGGGAGACTTGGTGTACTTCAGATCGAGATACCTTCCAAGGGGAACTGATGAGTCTAGAGACACAGATGCACAGAGGGCCATTCTCACATGGTTAGAGGAAATTCCTTCCATGGTGAGATGTAACGGTTGGGCCATTTTCACATGGTTAGAGGAAAGTCCTTCCATGGTGAAATGTAATGGCTGGGAGGATCCATTCTCACATAGTCAGAGGAAATTCCTTCTATGGTGAGATGTAAGTGCTAGGTCATTCTCGCATGGTCATAGGAAAGTCCTTCCATGGAGAGATGTAAGTGTTGGGCGTGGCTTTTCCAACATGGTCAGAGGAAATTCCTTCCATGGCCGTGATGTAATTGCTGAGATTTTATGACATGGTCAGAAGAAAGTCCTTCCATGGTCGTGACGTAATTGTTGTAGCCATTCCAACATGGTCAGAGAAAAGTCCTTCCATGGTCATTGATGTAAGTGTTGTGAGCATTTCCCAGATGGTAAGAGGATAGTCCTTCCATGCTGGTGAGTGTAAGTGCTGAGCCTTTCCCGGATGGTCAGAGGAAAGTCCTTCCATGCTGGTGAGTGTAAGTGTTGTGTGTGTGCATCTGGGTTGTGCTCTGTTGATTATGACGATGATATGAAGACGATGATGTGATAGTATGGTACACAGGTTTTGTAGAGGCATATGATTAGTCCTGAGATGCTCTTGCAGGATTTGCAGAGGCAGTGTAATCAATCCTGGGAGATCTTGTAGGTTTTGCAAAGGCAGTGTAATCAATACTAAAGTGTACATACTTGATGGCTTGCTCACTGAGATGACATGATCAATATGATCATGAGTATCAGGATGATACTCTGTGGCCATTGACCAGTTGTGCAGTTGCATGTAAAAGATCCTGGGAGATCCGATAGTTTGAGCATTGAGCTCATAAAAGTCCTTGGATGCTATTTAGAGGTTTTGTTGATGCACATAATAAGTCCTCAGGATTCCACAGTATGGCCAGTGATGATGAAGACGTACTGGTGGTGGGCCTACATCCAGCATGAAAAAGGGCTGGCTCTGTAGAACTTCCTATGACGAGAAGAATTGAGAGATAGCACCAGTGATCAAGATGATGAGTACAGTAGCAGTGACGATGATCCTCCGTGATCCAGTGACGATGATCCAGCTCCAGAGTTGAAGACTTGTGCCTATATGTATTGATGACTAGTGTCAAGAGAATACCTTCCTAGTTAAGAGGGAGTGTTGATGTATTTGTAACTTTGGAAGATATTCACTTGTATATTGTATTTGTATGTTATTGTATCCCCAATGGAGATGTATTATTCCTTCGATTGGAAGTGTCGTCATGTGTACTTGCAAGTGTCGCAAGTTATATTTGATGGACTATTAGAGCACCTTGTTGGGGTCAGCCCTGTATGAGTCATGTGGGTCAAAGGGTTATTAGACCACCCTATTGGGGGTCGACCCAATCAGCATTATGTTATGTGGTTAAGTTAGGGCCGACCTAGTTTAGTAAAGTTCAAGTGAAAGTTAGTGTATAAATAGAGAGTGTGACTCTCTCATTCTACACATTGTCTCATTCACTCACTTCACATTAGTGAGAGAAGAGAAGGGTGTGCACAAGTGGAGGAGGAGCATGCTGCTGAGGATATCTATTTCTTGGGTTTGATCATGGTGATCCTTGTATTGATGCGTATTCTATCTCTAAGGAAGTTGCAGGGTTTTTCACTTTCTTGGTTTTCCATGGTGAAATGGTTTGTGTCTCTTGTCTCTTGTCTCTTATGCTTGATATGCTTTACATGTTGTTCTTTCAATTAAGATCCTAGATCTATTGAATTTATGCTAAAAAACTAACAATTTCGAATGGAAGAATGTTTCTCTGATATATTTATGATGTATGGAATTCCATTGATGATTATTACAAGTTTCGTGTTCATCACTTAAGCATTTGGATCCATCTTGCCATTTTTATTTTATTTGAAGGAGATTTAATGCTATTTCCCCCAAGGTCGAAACTAGTCTTTTTGCATCTGATTTAAGGGAGTTATAATAGACATTAAAAGTTTAATGGTGATGCATATGAGTTCATGTTGATGTAATTTATATGTCCCCTAATTCCATTTAGAATTTCGAGTTGGATTGATTGCATTTGGAAAGTCATCTTCACCATCTACCCCTAGGGGATTTGAACCACAATTTTACTAGTAAAACTCCATACATTGATCAGATTTCCAAAGTGAGTTGAAGAAGTCATTTGATGGTTAAAAGGAACCTATAAAAACCATTTTTATGTATTAACATCATTCATACACCTATTAGTACAATTTGAGGGAATTTGGATCTATTTAGAGCCATCTACCATTGGGGGTTTGAAGCTCGAAATTACTAGTAATCTTCCCCACTTTTTCCATATTGTAAATGAATGTGAAAAATTGTTTTAAGGGTTTTTAAGTATACATGAGCCTCTTTTGTATGTATTAATACCTCTCAAATACCTTCAGACCCATTATACAATCATTTGGGGCTATTTGGAGACCAAGAGACCAATACTAGTCAAAGAGGAATTGCTAGTCAAACTCCCTACTTTGGATAGAATTAAAAGAGGATTTGAAGAAGTAATCTAAAGGTCATATCTCATCCTTGAGGATCATATTGAAGTCCTAATATCAATCATATACCTTCTCAGAAAATTTGGGAGCATTTGGGGCAAATTGGACATCTAGGCACCAAAACTAGTCAAAGGTCAAATTTGGGGAAAAAGAGAAAAATTGGTCATTTTAATAAAATTCTTAAAGAGGGACATTACAGACACAGAATTTGCAATGTTGGAAGGGATACCAGGAGTTGATGACATGTTATATGGTTTACACACAAATTCTTTCGCATCAAGGCTTCCAAGTGCACCACGAAAGATAGAAATTATTAAAGCATGGCAAAATAATCCTAATGCGGATGAAAATAACGCAAATGATGAATCGATTGATGTGCTTAACTGGACTAACATAGGCTCATATCCAATTAACGAGTATAACATTGTTGGATTATTTGATATGGAATTTCAAGCATTGTTCCCTAAAGGAGAGGTTGATTGGTTACAACCACGAATGCGAAATATCCATCTACATGAGTATGCAAAACATCTTCTCACATATCATGATAAGATATTTGGAAGGCACCCTTGCTTCAGATATTTTTTATTGAATATCATTATGAGACATTGTGCTCAAGCTTCCTCAACAGTTTTTGTCAAAAAATAATATTAGTGAAATACCCACAACAATGGAAGAGTTATGACAACATTTACAAAATATTCCAGATTCAAGATTGGGAGAAATATTAATGAGATTTAGAACGGTATTAAGAGGCACACGTGCATATTGGAGCAAGTGTCATCAAGAGTTATCTGACTTGATTCAACAGATAGGTTGTCCGACAATATTCTTCACACTAAGTGCAGCGGATATGTAATGGCATGATTCACATAAATTAATGCCAGCCACAAGTCCTATAGATCCACGTGAAGCGAAAAAATGTTGATGTCAAAATGAAACTGATAATCCTCACATCGTGGCACATTATATGCACTTGAGACATACAATGTTTCGAGAAGAGGTTTTCAAACATTTTCATCAAGCTATAGATTATTGGAGTCGCTACGAATGGAAACATCATGGATCTCCTCATGTCCATGGGTTTCTTTGGCTAAAAAATGCTCCCAACATGGACACTTTGAATTGGGATGATCCTAGACAAGTTATATCTGCAAAAAAGTATTTCGACAAATGTGTGTAGGCAATAAATCCACGTGAGGGACATCAACGAAAGATTCGAATTGGAGATAATGTAGATGATCATCCTTGTGTAAAAGGCACAAAACAAATAATTGAATCGGATCCAATGACTAATTATGAAGAACTTCTTAACTGTGTTGAGTGTCATATTACCTGCAATGAGAGAAGTTGTCTTTGAAAGAAGGGAGGAAAATTGGTATGTCGGTACCAGGCACCATGGGATCTATGTGACCAGTCAAAACTCTACATTGATGAAGAAGGAGAAAAAAATTATGAACCTAGACGAAATGATGATAGAGTGAATACACACAATCATGGAAAACTGATGATGTGGAGGGATAATATAGATTCGTAGCCTGTACTTTCCAAGCACGTTGTTACTAATTACATAGCAAAATACGCTACTAAATCAGAAAAGGGATCTGAAACTTTCAACAATATCTTGATGCGGGTCTCTTCTATCCAGAATCCAAACGAATTAGCAGCACGTGCATATAAAAGTTTGTTGTGTGAATCCATTGTCGACAGGGACATTGGTGCATAGGAGACATCCCATATGCTTCTAGAGATTCCTCTTTCTGAATGTAGTCGTCATTTTGTGGTTCTAAATGTTGGTATGAAGGTTTTCAAACAAGTACAAGTTGAAACATATAATGTCGACAATGATAATTCTCGGATTGATGCATATACTAAGCGACCAGAGAATATGGAGCAACTTACATTGATAGATGTTGCAAAATATTGGTCATATGACAAACGTCGACGGGGGGGAAAATGGTTACCACGAAGTAATGCATCTATTGTATGTGTGTTTCCTAGATTTAACTCTATTCCTAATCGAAAAGATGGGAAGTTTGTCAAATTCTGTTGGTCTGAGTTTGTTTTGTACAAGACATTTTGTGACTTTCGAAGATATATAGGCCACACATCTGATGAAATAGTACAGAATTGGAAAATTTTGCAATATATACCTTGGCATGTTGATCGCAAACCTGTGCCTACAGATGCTGGAGTTGAATTTGACGAAGAAGAAGAACATCCAAATCCACAAAGAGATTCAAGGCAGCATGAATGAGAGATCATATGTGGATTATATAAAAATCTATTTATAAATTATAATGAGTTTGAGATGCTTGGACATAGGGATCTTGATCATATGAATGATTAGAACATTGTTTTTGTAGATGAAGAGACCTCAAGTCATGCAATTCATTTCATCTCTAATATGCGAAAATTGAAAACGATTTCTACTAATCAACATGCAACTTCTTACTCAATTGATAGTTTGGGGGTGTTAGCACCTAGTTTTTTTTTTGCAGCACAAATACAGAGGTGAAATGAAGGGGCATCTCGAAAATTTCCTGAAGAAGGACTCAGTCGCCTTTTATTCTTGATGAACAGGTGGTAAGGACGGAGGAAAATGGATGTGGGGATGTTAAATACAAAGAAGAGCAAAGACTGGCTAAAGGAAAACATTAAATTACAACCAAAATGGCCAAAAAGGGAACCAAATACTATAGTATGAAGGAAATAATGTGCAAGGTAGACTGCGGGCAGGTTTTCACAATTGGATGGGCACAAGAAGGAGATCAACTGTCCTCGTTGATCGTCACATGGACAAGGCGCGCGGGGAATAGTCCTAAAGGCATTGAGATGGGTAATACCACTCGACAGATGGGAGATGGAGGAGGCGTCGCATGGTAAGACTGGCGGTAGGTAATACCATTTCAACATAATATGATACTGCCAAAGACTAAAGGTAGGCCGCTAGCCACATGGACAACACGGGGAAGCCAAGGAATATCCTATAGTCAGAGCTTGGGGTTCATGAGGTATAAGTGCAATGTGACAAAAGAAGCAGTGTAGATGGTCCTAGGAGGATCGACGGTCCTTGGTGATCGTCGCGTTGGAAAGGTGCACGACAGATAGATGGAATGGTGGTTGCAATGGGAAATACCATTGGCCAGGTGTCAACACCCAGGCCCATCGCAAGAACGTTAAGCGGAAAGCAAGACCGCTTTAGGGGAATGCGATACCACTCCATTGAGGTATGGCGCTAAGGGACGGACGGTGGAGATTGGGACACTGGGAACGATCCAATGAAAGGAAAGGGAAAGAAGTCAAATCAATAAAGGGGAATCATATCTGACGATCCAAATCTTTACACAATAGATAAAGGAAGGAGAAAGGAATACAGCTCACAAAGAAGACCATAGGATAAGTAATAGGCTCATATATACAAAGACGCACACGGAGGTTGACATTTACGTCTTGGGGCCTATCGGCGTTGAGAGCCTCTAGGTGTGTGGAAGATGAAGAAAACGATAGAAGGCGCCGTTCTCACGGCCTCTCAGTGACAGGAAGAGCTTTATATCCTGCATTGTTAACAAATCTAAGCCTGTTTGCAACAAGGAGGCAGATTGAGAACCAGTTTCCGGGAGGGTTAAGGCTAAATTGTTTTGGGGGGATAGGGTTTGAATGCACCTCATACAGGGTTTCATCGGTCTATACCTAGAATTAGGAGAAAAATAAGGGTTTAGACATGTACAGGGGTTTCAGTTGCTTCTTTGCCTTTGTCGTAGCTATTAATTTATATGTTTCTCAGGTCCGAGGGTTCTTTCTAGAAGATACATCATCACAATACAAAGACGGGTTTTCCCCATGGGAACCACAAAACCCTTCCAGCTGCTTGTATTAAACTTGAAGCGGAAGGTTAAAGGGTCCAGAGTAGCAGAGGAGAGAGGTAGGATGATGTGACCCACGCCATTCGACGGATGATTGTAAACACAATGGAGGCCACCTCAGCATCATCATATGCCCCACTGTCTATCTGGAGATCTTTGCCAAGCGTGTTTCACATCAGCTCAAACCTTGGGCATCATTGTTACTTGATTAAGAGGCTTGCATAGGTTATCATGGTGAGTATGGCCATACGTAGCTGCTATCATCATTACAGGAGTTATGTATATTGGCCCTTACATCCCCTGCTCGAAATCAGTATATGGAGAAAGTGGTGCACCCAGCATTTTAGGAAATTTTCAGTTGGGATTGGATCATGGTGAAAGAGCAAGAATCCAGAGTGGTTTTCATGCTAGAGCAGGCTTGGTCCGAGGTGGAGGAAGAGCATGCTCCTTCGTCTCCTATGGTATTCGACCACGTGGAATCCAGCTCTGCTAGTGAGGATGAGGAACCCGAAGAGTGACAAGTGTCCAAATGAGTCCGACATCAAGGGGAGGATAAGCCTCCTGAAGAGGAGCGGAATGCCTAGTAGGACATGGAGATTGTCCATGATCTCATGATCCCCATTGGAGAAGTGACACCTCCCCCTCCCGCGGACAAGTCGCAAGAGGATAACTCTTTAAAGGTAGAGGACTTCTTTGATTTGCAAGGCCAACTGAAGACTCTAGACTAGGGTGGCACCCTGGTCATGGTATTTTTGTTCTTTGTCTTTATCAGTCTATTTTGAAATTGACACGAATGTGATATTCCCGATTCGGGGCTATCATGGTGGCAGCATAATTTTGTTTGTTTCCTAAGGACCAATTCAAGGATGAGAGCCTATAAAAATCATTGTAATAGAAGGAATAAGGGTTGGAAAATCATTCGGCTAAGGCATGTGGGACGAGCCTAATTTTGAATTTTTCATATTAATAAAATGTGTAGTGCCTGCGCTAGACTGATTCGCAGAGATTCTTATGTCACTCTAACTTGTAGTCTTTTTTTCCTTCTCCTCTATGTGCATGTGTTTCCTGTTGTGCCTTTACATTATGTTTTTCATTTCATGCCTGAGATCAGTGTATATTAACTTCGAATTCTTGGAAACAATCTTTGGTTATTATCTTAGGTATTCACTCAATATTGCATTTAAAGTTGATATCGAATTCATCTTTACTGGATGCTCATATCAATGGTATATTCTTATTTTCTTCTTTTACCACCAGAAAATAGCTTTACGACAGCAAGAGGGTGGCTACCTTGCCTTTGTTTTAGTAGTCCATGCTGTGGAACTGTTCTCTGATTTGTGTGTAACGTCTTGACTCCATCACCCAATTGTTTTTCCTTGTGATTATCCCTCCAACATTTCCACACGATTTGTCCCACCAAAAATCTGACCTTCTGATAATGTGTTTGATTGAATATTTTGAGAGATGAAGGATGATGTGTTTGCTCATTGTTGACAACTCTGAGTATTTTCAGTTTTTCATAGATTTGTAGAGAGAGCCCTCTCGAACTGTGCTGGGTCAGTAGCATAAGTCCAAAGTGGTTAGTGGTTACCCAGACTAGCCCTCTCCCACAATACGGGGGTACGATTTGGGTGTTAATAGGGGGACAAGCAAAGAATAGCATACAATGTTATCCTTGAGCATTAGATAATGGGTGTTGATCCACTACGCATGATAATCCAAGGAACTATAGGTACCAGAAAGTCATATTTGATTGGAGCCATAGAAAATACAGTTCAAAATCTCTCGCATCCAGCGAAAAGTCCATTACTTCTTCTATCTCCTACAGGGGTGGCAGCTTTCAACATATCCGCAAGAACAATTCATTCTGCACTTCATATACCGATCAAAGAAATTAATCCTTTACCAGGATCGAGTTTAATTAACTTACGGGAAGAGCTGAGGAATGTTAAATATATTTTGATTGATGAAATGAGTTTTATTGGAAAAAATCTTTTAATCAAAATATATTCAAAACTTCGCCAATCCTTCCGAGAAAATGCTAATATATATTTTGGTGCAAGATCAATTATATTGGTTGGTGATTTGAGACAATTGTCGCATGTCATGGATGGATAAGCCTGTATATGCATCGGAAGGTATTGCAAAAGAATTGTGGAACACATTCACAATAGTTGTGACCCTCAATACCGTGTTTTGATAGAATGGACAAAGCAATGTACAAATATCTTTTCGTAATGTGTTAATGAATATGAGAGATGCAATTCCAACAATAGAGGATTGGAAATTAGTGATGATGCGTATAGATACTTCCTTACATGTTTCAATGAGAAAGTCCTTCAATAAGGCGATGCATTTATTTGCGACAAATGAAGATTTAAACTGGCATAGCAAGCATTTAATAAGAAGACTAAACTATCCCATTGCGACCAATATTGCTACATCTATAAGAAGCAACTATTATATGGAAGGAGATGAAGAAGGGTTGGAAGTTGAATTACTTATAGCCATAGGAGCAAGGGTAATGCTCACATCAAATTGCTAGACTGATGCAGGACTCGTCAATGGTGCTCTTGCAGTTATACAACAAATTGTATATAACCCCGGAAGTTTGCCTCTAGAACCATCCATGTATGTTTTAATAAAATTTGATAATTATGTGGGGGGACCATGGGATGAATCGTTCCCTCATGTTGTTCCTATTACATCTATTGAAAGAGGTAATAAAAAACAACTTCCATTGAAACTCGGTTGGGGTTTAACAATCCATAAGTCATAGGGATTGGCATTGGAGAAGGCTACTATTAGTATTGGAAAGCAAGAGAGGCAAGGTATGACATTTACAACAATATCTAAAGTTAAAGATTTCGCAGGTCTACAATTTCAACCTCCATTCTCATATGATCGATATGAGAAGATGTCAAACCTACCAGCTATGAAGATAAGAAAAGATGAAGAAGATAGATTGAGAATGATCGCGATGTGAACCATATTTTCATTTATTTAATCCTTGCAAAATTATTGTCTCTATTTTCAGTTGAACAATTTACTCAATCATTAATACTTATTACTTACATTATAATAATCCTCGTAAATGTATCTGCGTTTTCAACTTAACCTGTTCCTTACAATGCTGATCAAACTCAGTTTTGTGTCACCGCCCATGAATGAAACCATCTTACATCCAAATCCTAGGCTCTATCAAGCGCCGAGAGGGATCAAATCTCGCGAGGTGCAAACCTCTTCTCGGGTATTACACTCAAGGAGAGGTTTGCACCTCGGGAGATTTGATCCCTCTCGGGGTTTGATAGAGCCTAGGATTTGAATCTAGACTTGTATATACCAATGAGCACCATTTCCCACCCATTTTTAAATGTAATGGCCCCATCTAATTATATTAGCCATTTAAAAAATATGATTATTCTAATTTAATATAAAGCAAAAATCGAAAATAACGTTATCGAGGGAGCTTATATCTAAACTTTTTACTCCACCGAGCTTATATCTAAACTTTTCACTCCACGATTTTTGACCGTTATAAATGTACAAAATAGCGACTTTGGCGGATCTACACGAGACTCATTTTAAGCTCTCAACTATTTTGGCATATAAGGTCATTTTATTGTGATGGACAATACGCCGTCTCTGAGGTCTCTCCGCACGCGTTTGGTAGGCAGACAGTCAGGAGAGGAAGTGACGAATATGGACAGAGCCAATTCTTACTCTCGCTCCAGGGAGAGTCAAAATCGATCCAGAGATGGGTCCATTGAAAGGATGCGCAGACGCGGACATAACGTTAGCCCCTCACGGAGTGATCGGCGTGATCGGGACAAGAGGCTTAGGCCTGATGATCGAGACTACCACTCCGGCAACCACAATAGCTACAGAAGATCATCCAATTATAAGTATCGCAATTCTCCAGATGATAGGTATCCTTCTAATTTTCCAGATGATAGGCTTGAATATCGAGACTACCACTCCCGCAACCACAATAGTTACAGCAGATCATCCAGTTATAAGTATCGCAATTCTCCAGATGATAAGTATCGCAATTCTCCAGATGACGTTAGCCCCTCACGGACTGATGGGCACAAGAGGCTCTGGCCTGATGATCGATCCAGAGATGGGTCCATTGGAAGGATGCGCAGACCCGGACATAACGTTAGCCCCTCACGGAGTGATCGGCGTGATTCGGACAAGAGGCTTAGGCCTGATGATCGAGACTACCACATCGGCAACCACAATAGCTGCAGCAGCTCATCCAATTATAAGTATCACAAATCTCCAGATGATAGGTATCCTTCTAATTCTCGAGACGATAGGCTTCAATATCGAGACTTCGACTCTAACCATAGTAGCTACAGCAGATCAGCCAATTATAGGTATCGCAATTCTCCAGATGATAGGTATCCTTCTAATTCTCCAGATGATAGGCTTGAATATCGAGACTACCACTCCGGCAACCACAATAGCTACAGCAGATCATCCAATTATAAGTATCGCAATTCTCCAGATGATAGGTATCGCAATTCTCTGCATAACGTTAGCTCGGGCCTGATGATCGAGACTACGACTCCCACCATCACAGTTATAGAAGATCATCCAGTAACTACGACTCCAGCCACAACAGGTATAGCAGGTCATCGAATAAGTACGACTCCAAGAACAACAGGTACAGCAGAACATCCAGATGATAGGCCTCCTCGTCCAATTCCAGATATTCATTCTCCACGGGACCCGAAAATGTAACTATTTTGATTAGTTTGTTTCGCAAACATTGGTGCATAATATATTATATTCTATAAGCGCATTAAAGTTAATCCCCCGGTTGTCTCTCTGGCAGGGACGAAGATGAACAATATACACAGGCGATTATCAACTTGAAGAAGCTTGACTTTTTCTGGGATCATT
This sequence comes from Larix kaempferi, assembly GCA_027924585.1. Lineage (NCBI taxonomy): Eukaryota > Viridiplantae > Streptophyta > Pinopsida > Pinales > Pinaceae > Larix > Larix kaempferi. Next base: position 4,876,758 of record BSBM01000854.1, read on the forward strand.
ACAACGATGACTGGTAAGTCAAAAAATATTTGAGAGGCTGGGATGACTGGCAAGTGAAGAAATATTTGGGTCTAATGCATGCGAGTTTATGCGAGCGTTTATTGTCCGCCTGTCTGGATTTAGTTCTTGATGTTTTGTGCGGATCAGTATGCTAATAAATTATACTCTTCCCTGTTTTGTCTGTATATATTATGTTTCTGTTCAGGTTGAGAGATCTATACCACCCTTTCCGTGCAACTTGCCATCAGCCAAGAAAGGAAATGTTGCAGGATGCTGCATACAATCATTTAGATCTTTCTTTTGTTCACGAGCTTCCGTCTGAAACGCATGGATGGTTATATATCTGTAAAGCTCAAGGCTGCCAGAGGGTTTTCCAAGCACGTGTATTTGTACACAAGCACTTGCACAGAAAACACCCAGAACTTGTCGGAGAGGCGGTAGAAAAGGCCGGCGACGGAGTATTTTTGCACAATTACATGATGTAAGTCATCTTAGTCGGATTACAGAATTATTGCAGGGATATCGTAGAAAATCTATTTTATTTGGTGTGAAAGTCAGATATCTTGTTTCTAATTTATTTTATTCTTTCGATGGTTACAGGGATCTGAATGCGCCTTATGATCAGCAGGTATGGGTATTGTTTGGATGATTAAGTCATTTTCCAATGCCGTTAACCAGTCATATAATAATCGTAGCCAAAGGGGGTTTGCAGGTTCCGTTAAAACGGGTGTTGTGGTTAGGGTTTATGTTTTCTCCAAGTTCTAACAGCGATATTTTGTTCTTAGTCACTAAAGCTTCTGGTCGAGGACGGTTCAGTGTGAAGTGTGAACTATGTTAAATTCAAAAACTAAAAAGTAGAAAAGGGAGACTGGTTAATAGAAATAAATACCTGAATCTCTACATATTATATAAATAAAGTTTTTTTTAAGTTTATTTAATTTTTAAAGTAAAACATAGGTAGAATAAGTGGGAGGAGAATGAAACTCCAGCCACAATGGGTAGTGTGCTTCTCCTGGATCCTTAGCCCCAACCAGCAAGCCTGGTGATTGGTTGCAAAGTGTGTAAAGTAGTGCTCTTGAGGGATGGATCACCAATATTTTAAGGATATTAAGGTATTTTTCAACAAGTGCAAGATTTTAATTATTGGCCTATTGATAGCTTACCCATTCATAGCACTGTGCCACCTTTCAACTAAAGGTAAAGGTATCAATGTTCAGATTCAGGGTTTTGATATTGATGTGCCACCTTTCAACTAAAGGTATCAATGTTCCGATTCAGGGTTTGGATATTGACGAAGGGTAACAAATCAAGTCTAACAAGTGGAAAGTGGTTTACATCTCTAACTCCTAATAGAGCAGTGAGTAAGCTTCACAAAGCCATCCAAGAGAGTTGTGTCCCTTTCCAAGGGTACCTCCTCCTTGGGTAATATAGCATGAGAAAACATGTAGTATTGCAAACCCTCTATTCTTTGAATGGAGATTTCTCTTCTTTCTTAGAATGTGAGAGGGTTGATAATATGTGGAAAGAAAGTAAAATGTATTGGAGTCTTTCAAAACATTTAGGAAGATGTCGTATTTCTCTAGGAGGTGAATGCAACTAGGTCCCTTGGAATTTAGACCATGTTCAAGGTGGGGGGCATACTACTTGCTCTATTCCTTTATTGTCAAAGTTTTGTTACATCTTATAGCGGTGACCTAGATAATTTATGCATCTAGGTTACTATTTTGACAGTGAGAGATTGTTTACATTTTGCTCCATGTATGTACCCAACACTAGTTCTACTTGAAGTAATCTTTGGGAATTGGTGTGTTCTTCTCTTTGAGATGCATAATGGGTAATAGGTGGTGACTTTAACATGGTGGAGTGGAATGGTGACTAGTTGGTGGCTCACATTTGATTGTGTGTGGAGCATAGAAGCAGGTATGGTCAAAATGCGAGGCTACCCTTCAAATCTTTGATCCTAATTGGGAAAAAAAGGTTGGATTATGGAGGTTTGTTCACTTGGTGCGATTTTTGTTAGTGTAGGGAGAGGGTGCAAGCAAAATTAGGTAGGATTTATGGAACTCACTAACCTTCCCTTTGTGGGAGGCTTTGAGAAATTGATGTTGACGTGGGGATGGATGTATGATGGCTTGATGTTGATGTGTTGATGGGTGTATGATGGATTTAACTATTGAGATCATCTACCCATTGAAAATTCCATTTTGGTGCGTCATGTGAGAGTCCTTGAGCGTTCTTCCTTTTATAAGTTAAATGTTTCTCATTTTGATTCCCTTAATTAATGTGCTTGGTTCATCATGTTTGGATCTTGTTCCTCTTCATGTTGATGATAGGGGTAGGATGATATGGTGGGAGGAAACCATTTGGAGGAATATTAAATTTATGCATGGTTAGGTGTGCATGATTTCCAACAAAAGTAGACTAGGGATTCAAGAGGAAAGAAGGAATTTGGAAGAGGTAAGTATCCTTATTGAGGAGGACCTTCATAACATTGTTCTTCAAAAAGATATAATAGACTTTGAGTTTGTGGTGTGTAGAGAGCACTAATATATTGCAAGAGGTGCAGGTAATGGATTTATGAAAGATATGAGGTATCTAAGTTCTGTAAATATCTAAAGGAGGTGGTTTTGGATAAAGCATTAGGCCTACATATACACGATGGTTCTACGAGGATGGTTCCTTTGATGAAGATCCCTTTAAGATCCAATGTATGTTCAATGACCACTTTCACAATATTTTCTTCTTCTTATCAAGTAAGAGAGGTTATTCTTGCGGCTAGGAAATGGTTGTTAAAGGTCTCCATTGTTGACGGTGATAGGTTCTATAGGTATTTCACATAGGATAAATTGTTTGACAAAACATAGTTCTACCCATAATGATAAATCTCTATGTATTAATGGACTACCTTGTGAATTCTACAAGGCAATGTGGAATACTGTTGGATGTTGGATATGACTTCAGTCACATTACTTAAGAATATTTTATTACAAAATGTCTAATAGAATATTAATTAAAGGTTGATAAACTCTTTTAAAAAAATGCTACAAAGAACACCATTGGTGAATGGAGACCCACAACTCTTTTTTTCCTCATAAAAATCCTTATTTTTATTTAAAGCAAAATTCCAAATTCATTAATCAAAACTTTGAGAAAGTTTGTTCACTCACCGGGAGCTTTGATATAGACTATCCACCATGTTCAAATTCTCCCCCACATATAAAGAGAGTTGTAGTTTAAAAGTCTATCACATGAAAATTCCATCCCTACAGGATCATATTTACATAGGTTCTACATAGTAAAAAAAATTATTATCAAGGAAAAAACCCATCTTCCCAAGAATTTTTACACCGCTTACATGCAAACAAATAATCATTAAAGAGACTTCTAGTCCTCAATGACCTTGAATGTTCTTGATGAGATAACAATCTGATCTTTATTTCCTTCCTCGTTCACCTGCATTAAATCACTATTTAAGATTTCCTTTGGAAATGCAGAAATCTACATTAAAAAAGTGCCAATCTCCTTAAGCAAGATAGCCAAATTATACAACCCTAATTTTTCAATAGGATTTCCCTCTTTCATCCATCTTATGGCCAATTCTAAATCTCCAAATACATGAATGGGATTTCATCCTTCAGCCTTCATTAACAGAAGCTGATTCCAATTCACCATTTAGTTATTAGACCCTTATCTAAAAAACCCCTTACCCCCAAAAAGTGACTCTGAGTGGGAAATAAGAAATAACAAGCTCAATATTTAGATCCTTAGGCTGGACTTGCCCCAATCAAAAATACCCACTCCCATTAAAAAATCCTATAGAAGGGATCTCCTCTCCTAATATGTAGAGGAATTTCGATTTTTATACTTGGAGATTAGGATATATCTTGATAATGTCATAATAAAAATACCGCTTGAGAGGCAATTAGGAAACTCGGAGTAAATTTGTGCTAAGAAATGCTTTCATTTCTCTCTCTACAAATTTAATGCTTTCATTTCTCACTCTCCAAATTTTCCATGACATCATAAAAAGGATTTCCCTATAGTATTTTAAATTTTGCCTCACAAACCATTCTTTGAAGTTATCCAAAACATCTTTGCTTTAAAGGTCTGAAAGATTGGTAGCTTTTTCTACATTATTATAGACTTGGATTAAGAAAGAATAGCGAGAAAAAATATGCCCATTAGATTCCTCATTGTCTTTACATAGTGCGTAGCAATCAAGTCCTGATAGGGTTGGGTTGTCTAGTACTAGCCAAATCAATATGACACTTGGTAGCATGTACTTTCCACATCTTTTTCCACCACAACTCCGAAGACGAAGACTGAAGATCCTATTGCAAAGGATAGTGTACGAGCCAAATGCATATGACACTTGGTAGCATGTGCTTTCCACATCTTTTTCCACCACAACTGCGAAGACCAAGACCAAAGATCCTATTCCAAAAGATAGCCAAGGGACACAATAGTCGGTTCCTTTTCACTATAATTATATGCACACGCAACCCTACAAACATCATGTTAGAGTCTCGAGGATCGAGTGGAGCCATGAGGACATGGTCCTAGTTTGACCATCTTCCTCATCCAATCATAATAAGGAACTAGTGTTTCCCATATATTGTTACATGGTTTTATATTTTTAAGAATTGTAATCGCATTGGTGAGTACTACATTAATTAGTGGTTGAGTAGTTAGTTGGTTAGTTAATTAGGATGTTTTCATGTCTCATAGTATTTTCTGGTCCATAGTATTGGCAGGTTGTATTTGTTACTATGTAATCCTATATATGTTTCTCATTAATAATTAGAAGGAGATCTATATTCCCACTTGTGTTTCATCATTTCCGTGTTAAAACTTTATCATGGTATCAAAGGCCATGGCCTCATCCATACGTGTTGTATTTGGGTAAGCCTTTTCACATAGTTGAAATCACACACACAAGAAGGGAACACATCAACTTGGAGGCATGACGATCCTTCACAGCATTAGGCCGTACTTTTTTTTTTTAACTTTCTCTCTATAGACGATCGATGCACACATTGTTAAGGAGAATCGAGCCATAGACACACGAGTTGTTCAGAAGAAGCGATATGATGGATGCACACGTTTTTTATGATAATCGAGCCATCAATGCACGTGTTGTTTAGGAGAAGTGAGTTGATTGATGCACCCACTGTTCAGCAAAAGTGATCCATTGACGCACCCATTGCTGAGGAAAAATCGAGTCGTGGCATAGTCTTTTCACATAAGAAGCCAGACATCGATGCAACTATTGTTCAAGAAAAGCACATTGATAAAGGATCACTGTCCCAGTAAGATAGAGTGCAACTCTCTATTAAAAGAATAGTCATACAAAAATGGCTAATGCCAATTCCAGTAACTCAAGTTTGAAATGGACAAATGTTGACTAGTACCAATTATGAATTTTGGTCAATCAAGATGCAAAGGTTTTTCCAACTCAACAAATGTTGGGATATGGTTGAAAACAAGTTCACGGAACTGGCGACAACCGCTCTGGCTGCTATGTCTAATGCTGAGAAGAAATCCATTGAAGAAAGCTGAGAAAGAAATCTTATTGCAAAATGGTTGATCCAAAGCTACATTAAGGAGTTCATTTTCTCGCAGATCTCAGGAGCCACCACCACACATCAAGCCTAGAATCTCCTTGCATCTGCATACAAAGGTATTGTCAGAGTAAAAACAGTAATACTCTAGACCTTTTGAGTTTAGTTTGAAAATCTTAAGATGAAGGAAACAAAAATTGGAGATTAGTTCATGACTCGTGTCTCTATAATTATGACTCAATTCCAAACTTATGGAAATGATTTGGAGCATAAAGTTGTTTTCTAAAAGATTATGAGGTGTCTGACTAAGAAATTTGCTATGGTTGTTATTGCTATAGAAGAATCTAAGGATCTATGCAAGCTTACCCTAGAAGAATTAACAGGGTCCCTTCTCTCCCACGAAGCTCGACTCAGTCAAGAAGAAGAGTCTTTGATAAATGCATTCAACACTCAGGAATCCCTCAACAGAGGTCAAGGAAGATGAGGTAGAGGACAAGGAAGAAGAGGAAGAGGTTCTCATTGTACCGAAGATAGAACCACCCATGAGCATTCAGAGCACTGTGATCACTCTCACAAATCTCAGAACGAGAGGGGAAGAGGCAAGAGATGGACTAATAGGTCCAACATTCAGTGCAACTACTGCAAGAAGTATGGCCCTTACGAATGTGACTGCATAAGAAAGCAAGAAGATGAGAATAGTGGTAGAGCCCATGTATTCAATGTCAAAAAAAGCTCATCCGAAGTCATGTTTCTCTCATGTCAAGTGACCGAAGAAGACAGTAATTCAGATGTATGGTTGTTGGATAGTGGCTGCACCAATCATATGACAGGTAAGAAATTGTTATTTTATAGCTTAGATTCGTCTCTCATTACAAAAATTAAACTTTGTGATCATGATCTAGTTCTTGCTCAAGGAAAAGGAATTGTTCCTATTCCTACTAAACAGAATGAGAAGAAGTTTATGCATGATGTATTCTATGTTTCTAATCTTAAAGTCAAGGTGATTAGTGCCTGGGTCAACTGATTCAAAACAAGTATGATGTCAGTTTTATTGATACTTATTGTTCTCTCTATGATAAATCCCCGAGTAGAATAATTTTAGCCAAAGTAGAGATGACCAAGAATAGAATATTCCCACTCAGTCTCAAAAGTGCCATTTTGTCACAGTCATATGCCCATATTGTTTCCAGTCTAGGTGAAACCTGGTTGTGGTACTATAGGTTTGGTCATGTCTAGCCTTCAAGAGTCTCAGTCTTATGAAAAAATAGTCCATGGTCAAGGGGTTTCCAGTTTTGAATGAACAGTCCAATTCTTGATAACAGTGTATCTTAGGGAAACATCAAAAGGACAATTTCCCAACTTCCACATCTTGAGCCAAATAACACCTTGACTTAGTTCAAACAGACATATGTGGACCCATGCAAACCCAATCCATAGGAGGTAGTATTTATTTTCTGACCTTAATTTATGATTATAGCATGAAATTCTAGGTCTACTTTCTCAAAAATAAATTAGATGCCTTCTCCAAGTTTAAAGAATTCAAGGCATTGACTGAAAATCAGTTAGGTAAATCCATCAAAGTGCTTAATTCGGATGGTGGAGGTGAATATGCTTCACATTATTTTCCAGAATTCTGTAAACAACATGGCATCCAACACCAGTTCACTACCATATACACTCCACAATAGAATGGAGTTACTAAACAAAAGAACCATACCATCGTGAACATGGCCCGAAGTATGTTGTCATATAATAAGTTGTCAGATGAGTTTTGGGTTGAAGTTGTCACATGTTTAGTTTACTTACTAAACAGATCTCCCATGGCGAGTGTAAAAGAAAAGGTTCTGAATGAAGCCTCAAGTTGCACTAAGATTAGTTTCTCACATCTCAGAGTTTTTGGATGTGTAGCATTTGCACATGTACTCGATGAATTGAGGAAAAAGTTGGACAAAAAGAGTGAGAAATGTATCTTCATTGGTTATAGTGACAATCACAAGGCTTACATGTTGTATAAGGCTATCACCAAAAAGGTTGTGGTGGGAAAATATGTCATGTTTCTTGAAGACAAATGGTCGAGTGATCCAGTAGAAAAAAAGTTCAGTTCTGTCAGATCCGTCAATCAGAATGCCAAGATTGGAAGTACAAGAGTAGCAGCAAGAAGCAACAGTAGTAGGTAGTCCACCACAAAAACAGAGAAACATAAGTTTGAGGGAGATATATGATCAAACCCCTGTTATTTATGAGAAACTACAATATGCTCTATTTTCCTGTCATCCAACACCTTTTGATGTAGTAAATGATGCACAATGGGTACAAGCAATGGATGAAGAGACTGATGCTATAGAAAGGAATCAGACTTGGGATATAGTTGATCTTCCACCATACAAAAGCAGTATAGGAGTCAAATGGGTCTATAAAACCAAAATGAATGAAAAAGTAGAGATATAGAAATACAAAGCTCGGCTGGTTATAAAAGGATTTTCTCAGCAATATGGTGTGGATTATGATGAAACCTTTGCTCCAGTAGCAATGGTGGACACCATCAGAGTTGTACTTGCAATATAATCTCAGAATCAATGGCCTCTATATCAAATGGATGTGAAATATGCCTTTCTCAATTGCATACTTGAGGAAGAAGTCTATGTAGATCAGCCACCTAGATATGCAATCAAGGGTGAAGAACACAATGTGTGCAAGCTGAAAAAGGGCTTGTATGGTCTAAAACAAGCTCCACGAGCTTGGTACAACATAATTGATTCCTACCTCATCAACAATGGGTTCAAAAGGAGTAGTAATGAGCCCACTCTGTATGCCAAAATAGATTTGCAAGGTAACTTTTGGATTGTATGCATTTATCTTGATGATATGATTTATACTAGAAATATGATGCTAGAAGAATTTAATACAGTCATGAAAAAGGAGTTTGAAATAATTGATCTTGGCCTTATGAAGTACTTACTTGGTCTAGAAGTTAACCAAAGTGAAAATGGCATCTTCATTTGCCAGCATAAATATGCTACAGACGTTTTGTAGAGATTTAGAATGGATAATTGCAAACTAGCAGAAACCCCCATTGCTATAGGTACCAAGTTAAGCAAGAATGATGATGGACCAGCAATGAACTCTACAATTGATCAAAGAATGGTAGGAAGATTAATGTATTTGACTGCAACTAGATTTGATTTGATGTATGATGTCAACCTATTCTCTAGGTTTATGGAGTCTCCCAAAGACTCTCACTGGAATGATGGTAAGAGAATTCTGAGATATGTTGCAGGAACAGTTGATTATGAACTTTGGTACTCTCATTCATCAAAGAGTACTCTTACAGGGAACACTCACAGTGATTTTGCAGGAAATATTGATGATAGGACAAGCACATTCGGTTATGATTTCCATTTGGGTATCAATATGATATCACAGGCCTCTCAGAAACAACCCATTGTCAACATGTCTTCTCTAGAAGTAGAATATGTAGCAACAACTACATCATCATGCCATGCAATTTGGATGAGAAGACTTTTAAACGATATGGGACACAAAAAAAACCATTCAACTACTATCTTTTGTGACAATAGTTATGTAATAACATTGTCCAAACATAATTTCTTTCACAGAAAAAGTAAACATATTGACACTCGCTATCATTTCATTAGTGATTTAGTCAATAATGGAGAGATTGCGTAACTATTTTCTGACTCTAAGGAGCAATTGGATGACAAGTTTACCAAACCATTGGGAACACTTGCATTTGAGTTTCAGAGAAAATGCTTAGGAATTGATAGTGCTGAAAATATTGTCCCAGTTGAGATTAAGCGGGTGTGTTAAGAATTGTAATCTCACTGGTCATTAGTGGATTAATTAGTGGTTGAGTAGTTAGCTAGTTAGTTGACTACGACACTTTGATGTCTCATAGTATTTTCTGGCACATAGTGTTGTCCCGCAGTATTTTGTATTATGTAATCTTATATATGCTTCTCATTAATAATCCAAAGCATGTATGGAATTTCTTTTTGGAAGTTTCTATCCACTCTCTCCTTGAGAACCAGGATTGGGATCTAGCTCTACTTCCTTCAAACAAGAGGTTGGTCATATGCAGATGGGTCTACGAAATCATATAGACAAGTGAGAAGGAACAAGGAAAGACTAGTTTCCAAAAGAGTTATGTATATCCACATGATAGACTATGATTAAACCATTACTCCAATAGAAAATATGGACTCCATTCGATTTTCCCTTGCCATTACAAAAGCCAGGGTGTGGGAAGTTCATGGGATGGATCTGAAGAATTCCTTTCTTCATGGGGATTTATGAGAGGATATTTACATTGAGTAGCCTTAGGGTTTCATAAAAAAATCATCCTTAATATGCTAATTGAAAAATTCACTCTATGGCCTCAAGTATCTTCCTAGAGCATGGTATGTGAAGATCGATGCTTATTTTCTTACTTGACACTTTGTGAAATGTAAATCAGATCAAAACATCTACATCTTGAGGATGTCAAATTCCTTTATGATTTTAGTTCTATATGTTTAAGAGCTCTTGATCACAGGAAGTTCGGCCTCAACAATTGCTACACTCAAAGACATCCTGCATGAAAATTTCTATATGATGGACATGGGTCCACTACATTATTTTCTTTCCCTCAATATCAATTAAGATGATGGAGGCATCAATCAATCCCATAGTAATTATGCCATGGATATCTTGGATAGATTCCATTAGACTGACTGCAGGTCGATAGCTACACCCTTTTCATCTATGGTACTTCTTGAGGATGGTGGGGATATAACATTGGTATAAAAAGCCTTGTCTCAAAAGCTTGTTGGGATCCTTCTTTATACTACCCACCCTCAACTATATTTTTCATATGTAGTGGGGGAAGATTCCAAGTACATGCATGATCCACATGAATTACACTAAAGGATTCAGAGTGGAAATCTCATATATGTTCATGGCACCACTAGTTATGGGATCCACTATGCAGCATGTTATGCATTGGATCTCATGGGATCCAAATATTTTTATTAGGAATGGAATAATAGATATCACAAGTCCACGTCCACATATGTGCTTAGTTTAGGTTCTGGTCCCATTTGATGGTCGAGCAAAAGAAATCAATATTTGTTTTATCATCAACAGAGGACGAATACTAAGGAATTGTCAACATCACTATTCAAGATATTTGGGTTCAATACTAAGGAATTGTCAACATCACTATTCAAGATATTTGGGTTCAGATCATCCTCAATAAGATGAGCATTAGTTCCATAATCCCACTACCATTTGGTGTGACAATCATAGTACTCAGTTTTGAAGAGACCCGGTGAAACAACAATAGACCAAGCACAACCAGATTGAGATCCATATGTATTTCATTAGAGAGATGATACATGACACAATCATTTGCTTGCATTATTGTCCATATACCAAACAGAATGTAGACATATTCACCAATAAATTTATTGAGTAGAATTTATAATTCATTTGTGATCGTCTTGGAGTGAAGGACATAGTTGCTTAGCATCTTCCTTTATTTCTTCTTCTTTGATGCATTATACTTTGATGGAGGGTGTTTTCCAAAGATCTTTTCCCTCCTTCCTTTATTTTCAATGTTTATTCTTAGGTTCATTTTAAAATGGGTACCTAACATGACCTTGGTTGACATGACATATTCATTATTTACACCTTAATAGTATTCCAGGGGTGTTGGAGATTTCACACACTAGCGACTTCCATAAAGTGTGGATTTTACTACCATAAAGAAAAGCTTGTCTTTTACTATCATAAGGTCTAGCTTTTAATGCCATAAAGCAAAGCTAAATGTGTTTATTGCCATAAATCATGGATTTTACTTATGGGTGAGTGTATAAGATATCTCTACATCACTACTATGGTGAATTCACTTAAAGTGATGTAGAGTATACCATGAATTTGTTTACTCATTTTTAATTAATTCAATTCATTCTTTCTCCCAATCTTTTCTTTCTTTTTTTCTCTCTCGCAATCTTTATGTGATTTTTCTACTAGCTAGGTTCACTATGAAAAAATACAGAGAAGGTGGATCAAGAGATTGCATGATGTGTGGTTGATTAGTACAAGGTGTTTTCATGGCTAGTAATTTACCAAGGCCTTCCTACCAAGGCATTACTTGTAAAAAGTGGTCTCTCAAATTGATTCTTCCCTTTGTGCCTCAACTTGGAAACACTAAAGCACCTCTTCTAGGAATGCTCTATTTATAGGCCTTGTTGGGGGTTTGTTTAATTAGAGAATGCAATATTTTTTCAAGGGAGCTTGTAACACCTTGTTTTTTACCCCAATATGTATACAAATGTAAATATTTATCAAAGGGATACAATCCGGATATGCATGGTCTAGACTAACCAAGATATGTAAATTTGTAAATTTTCACTCTTTAATATAAAAATCAATTGTTGTTGCAGAATAAATGACAAAAGAAAAAAGATGGGGCACCATCCTTCCACAAAAATGTGAAAAGTTTCCCAGCCCATGCATGCCATCTATCCAACTCTCTTTGGGAAAGTGAAAAGTGTCCAACCTCATGCATGGCACTTGTCTAGCCTAGAGCATGCATATAAATAGAGATAGGTAGCCTTCATTCCGTCATTACCTCATGTCAAAAAGAATTCCTTATGGTTCCCGATCCTCAAATATCTACTATAGAACCTTGCAACCCAAGGTACTATTAGCTTTGAGAAGAGGAGCCCAAGTTACTGTTAACTCAGAGAAGGGAGCCTCATTCCTTGGTTGAGGGATAGCCATAGGTAGAGAAGCCAACACATTCTTGTGGATTTATAGTCCCAAATGAGGGGTGGTTGTCAAAGTAAGATAAGGCTTGATAGAGGTTATGGATGGGTTGAATGACCTTGGTCTCTAGACAATCAGTTATTTTCTTTCTATATAAGTATTCATTTGTGAATGGAATTTGTTGTGGGAAATTATTGAATTGTTCTTAATATATTTGTGTTGAATGTTTCACTTAAATTGCATGGAATTACTATCATTTGAGGAATTGCATTCATAAGAAATATACTTGTACACTTGCATTTTTTTTTATAATTATTTAAATTACAACAATGCCCAAATAAATTCATAATTCCACTATAGAAATCCAAATTTGGATAACATGGGTGTTCCTCGGTAAAATTATGAGTGTTTCATAGCCAAATTAGCATTGTGAGGGTACTAGGCTCCTTAGAAAGCTTACATTGGAGAGAAATTCTACTAGGTGATGTTGAAGCTTTGGTAAAATCTTCTCTTTGTGCTATTTTGCATTGCACTCTATGATGTTTGGCTTTGCCTTAGGGATTCAGTTTTTTCTTTGGAAGGTTGCATGCAAACATGTTTTGAAAATAACATTATTTCTTTAATTTTATTTTGTGATCTACCAAAAGATGGAGTAATCATATAATTATTAGCAAAAGTTTTTTTGTTAATCAAAGAAGCTAAGGGATTGAAGTCAAATGCATAGTCATATATTATTGTTGTTTTAGTTTCTCTCAAAAGTAGGATGTAAATATTTTTGTAGTTTTTTTTGTTTCTTTAAGGATGAGGATGCCCTTTTCTATGCATATACTCTCCTACTATATTATGTTTTCCTTTTGTATAAAATTAATGTAAATATAAAAATTATTTAAAAGAAAATGACAAATAAAAAAATTAAGGAGAAAAAATATGAAATAGGAACAAATAAAATACCCAAACATTTATAAGACATGGACATTGTGCAATTATATTGTGTGATATAGGATACCAGAAAATGAAATGTGATGTGTATTTGATGTTTCCCTCAAGTCTAATGTTAAAACTCCACTTTGCTGCAAGCTCTCCTCCACCATAGCTTTTAGTGTATGTTTAGACACCATCCGGGATTTATAAAATATGTTTCATGTAATTAATGCAGAAAAGTGACCTTGACCCTGCACCTGCAGTGCCAGTGCCTATACCGAGAGCTGGGTAAGCATGTCTTTTGGTTTCGTTAATTACTTACTATCTTATCACTTGATATGTAGTAATTATGTGTTTATATACATCTGTCTGAACAAATATTGTTTCTTTTAATTTGAAAATATATTCAATGATGAATATATTTTAGATCGTTGGGTCCTTCTGTAACTGCTCCGAAGGAGATCGCCGTCGAAGTGATGGCACAATCAGAGCTGAACAATCCAAGAATTTATCCCGAACTTCAGGCTCTTGAAATGATGGAACAATCAAACCTCAACGATCAAGAAATCAATGGCAAACCTCGAGCTCTCGATGTGATGGCACAGTCAAAACTCGAAGATCCAAGAATTAACCCTGAATCTCAGCCTCCAGCAAGGTAAATGGTAATTTATGTTGTTGATTTTAATGGATTGGACGTTCTAATTCCTCTTTGTGTTTGATTGGTAAGGACGAAGAAAGCATTGTATTTATTTTGTGAACGTAGAAATATTAAGCTAATTCATATGTTTATGAAACCTGCCCGCCAAATAACTTTGTTTTGTTTTGGTGATATTGACCTAGTTGACTAATGCATATTTTTAGGAAACCTGCCTGATAAATAATATTTTGTCTTGGTGTATACAGCTATATTGACATAGTTGACGATGGCGATGACAATGAAGAAGTAATCGTTGTAGAAGACTGACTCCCTGAAGGGTGTTAATTATACATAGCTGTACATGTTTACAAACAAGAAATTATTGTTTACCTAACATCAAATTTTGAAAAGACTGGTCAATTTTATCATATGCCCAAATCGATCTTTTCCTCTTAAATGTGGCTTTTGCAGCAACTGAACCCAAGCAACAAAATGGATTGTGTCTTTCTCATTCTTTATGCAGATCCTTGTGAAAGGCATATTTATACCAATGTCTCCATAGCTCTCGTAGTAATGACATGCAGTCACTTTGTTGATTGCAATGATTTTTTATAACAAATGGGTTTAATGTCCATAAAAGCAATATTAACAATGGGTTTAATGAGTTTAATGTCCATAAAATAAAATAATTAGTATTAACAATAAAGATGTTTGTATTAAAAGGATGCTATAGAAACATTACATAAGATTTGTCCTATGCTATTAGTAAACCATTTGAGGTTGCTTTTCATATTTTTCTTGATTAGCGTTTCTTCCTCATTTAGAGGTGGGGAAGATTATTGAAAGGTTTTTACTAACTAAACAAAGGCTATGCCAATCATTTATGTCTCTTCATTCTTTATTTTCTACAAAAACATTGGCATAGGGAAGAGATGTCAAGTTATTTTTTGAAAACATGAACCACTTCATCCTCATGTGTTGCTACCTTTGATTTGTGCTCTATATCCTTGGAACCACTCTCTAATTCCCCTTCTTCTTCAAAATATTTTTCCTTGGCTTCCTCATCCTTTGTTGTGACTTCTTCATTGTCTTCTCCTTCTTCGTATGCAAATGTAACTTCCTCCTCATTTTCTTCATCATCTTTATCCTCCACTAAGACTTCATTATTGCCCACAGTCTTTTCCTCTAGAATACCTAGGATTTCAAATTTGTATATACCTTTGTATTTTGTACTTCCTTATGGAGAGATCCTATTTTGGTTTAGGAGGCCACCCATATTATGCTTTATTGCACTCATTATGAGCCTCCTTTAGAACCAGTTGTGGAGGAGTGATATGATGCAATTTAGGAAAATTCTTGGTATAGGGTCCATAGGTATGGAATAGGCTTTATTTAACGGGAATTTTATCATAATCTAGGGGCTGCTTTTGAAAACACCCCTCTATATTGATTTGCAAAATTTATGGCATGTGAGTCTCGCACAACATCTTCATCCCAAAAGAACAGGGGAAAGAAGGAAATCAAACCCACATTCAAATTGTGGCTATATCTTATTATGGATTAAAGTCAAAAGACCATGGAGAGCTAAATACATCCCCTTAGAACCTAGGAAGTATCCTCCATAGTGAAATATCCGTTGGTGGAATTTCCTTGTACCAGTCCTTGTAGAACTTTCTGTCTTTGAAACTAGTTATGTAATGATTTATAGACTTGTGAATGGAAGGTGGAATGTTTCCTAAATATGGTTCTTGGAGTAATGTGAGATAAGTTTTTCTTATTCTTCTTTTGTTTTCTTTTAATTTAATTATTCTTTAATATGTTTCAAATACTAATAAGTGAAAAGTTTAATTAACCATTATGAATTTCCTTATTATGTTGAACCATTGTGAGAGGATGAGGTGAATTTGTTCATGTATCTCTATTATGGTAGGGTCCCTTGCATCTTATCAACATTTTGAAATACGAATTTTATTAACAGTTATTGTGAGCATTTGATTTTGTATCTTAAAACTCGTTTAGTTGAATAATGTTTATGTTTAACTGTTAGTAGCGGGAATTATTCTGATAAAAATGCAGATTTATATTTTTTTTTTTCACTGCATCCTATTTAATTAAAAAAATGAAGTGATATAATTTTAACCCATCTCAAGTAGGTTTTCCTTCTTTAATTTTCTAACCAAATTTATCTCAACTTCTATTAGATCTTTTATGGTCCTTTATTGTAGTAATCACCTAGATAATAAGTCTTCTTCTCTAGAAGCAAAACCCTAAGGCCAATGGAGGATTATATCTGTTGGAAGCAGTCATCCCAAATGACTCAGAAATAGAGAAATTCTTGTGAATGTTTTATGAAGTTCTTGGATCAGTTTGCTTTCCTTGCATTGATTAGTGGATCAATATCTCGATGTCAACAAATGGTGCTAGATGGAGTTCCACATAAGGATTAATGGATAAACGCAATGAGAATAAACCTCCTCCAAATCATTCTGTGATCGCAACCTGTAGTTATTCCAACTCGCTAACCACATCCACTACTATTGCTTCTCCACAACCCAAAACCATTTCTACACCACTTCCACATTTGAATCATCCATAAGGAAATACTTCCATTCTTACTCCTTTACCTATGTATTCCAAGCTAAGAAACCATATTGAGAATTCTCAATGAGTCTTGGCTAGATTGCAATCTAGACTTGCAAGAAGACAAGAACTCGAAGATCGTTTGGCTAGGCATTTTGAATCTTCTACTGATAATGTTGTAGACCCTAAAACATGTACAACACCATAAAAATTCCCATGGTTGGATTCTCCTAATTTTTCTCTACATGATATCTTTACCATCAAAACCAACCATAGCTTCACCTTAGACTAGGATAAACCTTTGTCCCAATTTGATTAGAAGGTCCGCGAATCTTTGTCACCCGATCACCAAAGGTTAGTTCCTAGAACTGGTAGATTGGGTCAACCACCATCTCCACCTTATTCTCCCAATTTTCCTTGTTATAATAAATCCAAAGGAATTTCTTCAAATCATCATTCTCGTAGTTCATGTGACAATTCTAGTTACCAATATAGAAATAACCGACACATGGCTAATAACCATAATAAACCTTGGTTGGATCAAGATGCAGTGGCTGTTTGAGGACCACAACACCCATTACCAAAGAACCCTAAGAAAATTTTACAAAATTTTGACCCCAATAATAAACAACCACTTGAAGACCATATAAAGAATTTTATGCTAGCTATTTGATTATAAAATTTTGAGCACAAAGACATAATATTTAGGTTATTCCCATATAACTTTTACGGTAAATATTCAACATGGTATTTTGCAAAACAACCTTAGACCATTCAATCATGGGTCTAATTTGAAAAACTTTTTTCTTGATAAATTCAATGACTGACACCTGAATGCCTAGTCATGGATCTATCCACTATGAAAATGGAAGGAAAAGAGAGAAATAAAGAATTTAATCAATGGTTTCTAAATTTTAAAAAAAAATCCCTACCAATTCCATGTCAAATAAAATTTGATTGTGGTATATTATGCAAAGTCCCTCCCTGTTCCTATAGCCATGTGAGTTAAATGGTGCCACAAGACCACTCTAAAGGAATGATTCAATGAAGCTATTCTAGTTGAAAAAGATATGTTTAGTCTTAAAGGAAACACCGATACTTATACCAATCAACCTACTACAAGTTCTCAAAATAAACTAGAACAACCTCCTAAACCTCCCTCTCGTAAGAAGGATCACAGAACATTGGACTTAAAAATCCTTCAAAAGGTTCTGCACCAGGTTTCTAATGAAGTAATTGATTTGAATAAGAATGTAAGTGAAGGTTCGTGAAATTGGATGTTCTTCATAAATCCTTATAGGAGACCTTATCAACCATCACAAAACCAGAATATGCCTCCCTAAGAGTGAATGAACGTTGATGAATTATCCTCCGTCCTTAGGGCCCTATTAATTGGTCGTCAACCTCCTTCGGATAAGAGTGATGCCAATCATACCGACTGTTAGCAACATCATGATCAACCACCTGAAGGAAATGATCATAAAGATACCCATACCATCAATTATTTTGTAGAGTTACCAGGAAACTTTGAAGATAATGAATCTGAAATAATCTATGTTATTCAACATCCCTACAACACATGTGGGAAGGGACAATTCCCTCAATATTATCCATCTACTTCAAACCATAATAATATTTCTCCCACAAATTCTAAGGTCATAACACAAAGATAAATTGTTATACCTCATTTGGAGTATGATCTAGTAAAGGAATTGAAGAAAACAAAAGCTAATATATCACTGCATGAATTAATGAAGATGCCGCATTCCCTGACCTCCGTGGTGGCCTTCAGAGGCCATGGGAGACCCTCTATTTCATTTTTTTCCTCCAATTTCTTCTAATTTCACACAGATTCGTAATGGGATTGGATCTGCAACCCACAACTCCATTCCGCAACCTACAACCTCCTTTCCGCAACCTGTAACCTCCTTTCCACAACCCACATATGGTATTCGGAAATCAGACTGCCAAAAACGTATACCTAATTAACTGGCTCTACCGAATTCCTCAATCTACAATGTGGAAGTCGAAAGTCGAAAGCCAATTCCTGGTATTTACTTTTACTCATCCTCCCTCCACAGTTCCGCACTATGCATGCGGAACTCGGGATTCAGAGTACTCCATTCATCATCCCGGAGAGTTTCCTCCTTCGCAACTCCGCAATCCGCAACCCCGTTGTGGATGCGGAATGTTGAATTCCAATGCGTCATTCTCATGGAATTTGACCTTCTGACACCCACAATCTACATCCCGCTTTGCGGATGTGAAAAGGAGGAAATTCCATGCGCCATTTCTGTTTGGTTCGCCCTTCCGACTCCCGCAACCCACATCCCTCCTTGCGGATGCAGAAAATGCGGAATTCCAACAGCACTGCTCTAATGAATGGTCGCCGACCTCTGCAATCCGCGTTCCAGATTGTGGACGTGGAAAGGTCCTTGCGGATGAGAAAAGGTTGGGACCCCAGACCCCTGCTCCAACAAGCTTCTAAGGAAAAATTCCAAGGATCATAACTCCCTCATCCTTGGTCAAAATTGGACAAGGATGGTACCATTGGAAATTTCTTGGAGAGCTTTATCCAATGGTGTAATCCTCACCCCATATGAGCACTCCAACCATGCCAATTTTCCAACTGAAACTCTATCCATAACCACCTCTCGATGCCTTTATCATTCTTCAAGGGGCTCTGCCTTCTTCCTTCCATGACTTCTCCCTTCACCTGACCCACACAAGGGTTCTCAAATACATTAGGGGTTATCCCCTTCCTTCCCCAAGTCCAGGTGAAGTCAATTTATCCCTCTTAAGGGTGAATACAATACATAATAAACACATATAATGAACTAAACTAGTTAACACATCAAAAACCTGCAAGGGTTAGCCATACATATCATTGAGGTAAATAATGAAGTATTCCATCATGCCTGCAGTCTCATATTCAAGCATATACATGGATTCCTAATGAGCAATTTCATTAAACCATCCATTCATTAATCTAGAGCATGATAAGATTAACATAACAAATAGATATAACAATTGAATTAACATCATTTAACACCACATAAGCACTTATATTTGGAACTGAAGCTGTGCCAAGAAACTGGCCTAGTGATGATAACTTTCCACCCAACCTTAGGTATCTGTCCATCCTATACTCTTTTACTTGAGAGACCACCTGCAAGCTAGGTTGTGTATCCAATAAGGAGATATAATGGACTCTCTCACAGTCAATGTCTCATCCCAATGCCAATCCAAACTATAGTTGGTTTGATCAAGCATTCCAGGGAACAAGGAGGATGCTTCTAAGAGAGTGAGCTCAACCACAGAGCTATAGGCATCTCATATTACTCAGCAAACATGGAATCCACATTATGTACCTCACCCAGCACAAGGACGGCCGTCTTCTCTACTGCATAGTCAATCAAGGCCCCTTCCCCCTAGTGCTGTTCAGGGTGGGCACAAAGGTCCAACTGTTTTTCTTCATGAGATTTAAGCGTTCACTAGGTTTATCAAGCAGATCCAACCTTAAGTTGACCTTCTTCTCTGTTATTGCACAGAGTGAAACAAGGTGCTCTACAGCCCAGTATGGGAGAGATCCTTTAACGTGATATAACGTTATAACGTTAGTAACAAAATAATTAAAAAAATTCATGTCGACTCATAAAATAAAAGATTATGGAAAACGTTTATAAAAAAGCAATCCATGTTGGCTCATAAAATAAAATATTATTAAAAGCAATTAAAAAATAGATGTTCATTTATAAAATAAAATTTTAAAACTTAAACCCGGATCTATCAATCAAGAAAGATCAAATTTCTTGAGTTTAAATTTAAAAAAAATAATACACCTCAAGAAATTGGATCCCACTCGGTGCTTGATAGATACGACTTTAAAAAAGGATCTATGCTAGTACAAGATAATTGTTCACAGAGCCACGACCTAAGCTCTACCCCATGAATCGGTCCTCTGCAAAAACATATCTAAGTGTTATAATGGGTTCTCTAGGACGTTCAAGCTCTGCAATTCATCCCCACTAATAGATATATGGTTGTCCCAACTGGTTCCATTCTTACACAGGGTTTTCTTGGGTGTTCTCAGCTCTGCCAAATCGGTTCACACAGGTCGTGATTTCTCTTCTTTTTCTCACGGATGGCTATGCAAACGTGTGAATGCCTTGTGTTGTTGGTCAACAACGGGGTTCTGATCAGGATGAGCGAATTCCCAGGTGTGTAGTGGCTTAAGGGACAAGAAAAACAAAGGTCCATACCCTTCCATACGAATTCGTAGGGGTGCTCCATACTCCATCGAATTCATGGTCTGGTTTTCTCAATGACCCTCTTACAGTTGCATTAATGTCATGATGGGGAGTCAAATGGGTTCCAAAATGGACATGTGGCAGCATGGTTTCTCAACCCATAACCCCCTCACCTCTCCCTTCTGGATACACATGGCCCTTCTCATTGGATTCCTCCTTATCCATCTTCTTGGGTATTTTATTGCCATAATTAATAATTACAACATTTAGAAATATCCAGGGCTTAATAACACATGGATTATCAAACTCTCAAATACTTGCTTATGCAAATAAACCTAAATGTCCACTAGTGGGGCCTTGGACTTGAGCTCCACATCAGGGAAACACACCTATCATTTGTACAATTTTTACATTGAAGTGAATAAACTATAAGGGTCAAAATAGGGGTATTACAGCCCCCTCTCCTTTAAAATAACACCGTCCTCGGTGTTCTCAAAACTGAACAAAAATGGGAATGCCTCTCTCATGGCTTCGTCCAACTCCCATGTGGCCTCTTCGAGACTAAGGTGCTTCAATTGAACCTTTACCTTCCTGATGGCATTTTTCTAGAGAAAAGTGACCTTCTTGTCGAGGATGCACATAGGATCCACTTGGAACTCTCCCTCTGGTTCCACCTGTATCACATTCCAATCAATTATTTGATTAGGATCATGTACATATTTCTTAAGCAAGGAGACATGGAAAACATTATGAGCTTTCATGTTAGCAGGAATTACAATCCTATATGCAACTGGTCCTATCCTATCAAGGAATTCAAATGGGCCACAATATATTGGTGCCAACTTGGCACAACTTCCCAACTTCATGGAAATTTTCCTTGGTTTCACTCTCAAGTAAACATGATCCGCAATCTGAAATTCCTTATGAAATGTTTTCAGATCTACATAACTCTTCAGCATGTCTTGTGCTATCTAGAAATTCTTCCTAATCTTAACAATCTCTTTCTCCATCTCCTTGATCATTTCTAGTCCAAGCACCACCATGTTCACTAGGTTGTCCCAATTCATTAGAGTCCTACATCCTTTGCCATACAACACTTCAAAAGCACTCATCTTCAATGATGATTGTTGTCCATTGTTGTATGCAAACTCTACCAAATGTAGATAGTCTTCCCACTTTGATGGTTTATCCATCACATACATCCTCAACATGTCATCAATAATATGATTTACTCTCTTAGTCTGTCCATATGTTTGAGGATGATATGTTGTGCTAAATTTCAGCTGATTTCCTAATTCCTGGAACAATCCTTTCCAAAAATTGGATGTGAATTTTGTATCACGATATGAATTTATTTCCTTAGGAAATCCATGTAATATGAGTATCTCTTTCATGAATATGTTTGCAATGTCATTGTTCTTGTGAGTGGACTTGATTGGAATGAAGTGAGCTACATTTGATAGCTTGTAAACCACTACCATTATTGAATCATGCTTCTGCACTGTCATTGGAAAACCTATTATAAAATCCATAGAGATTACTTCCCACTTCCATTCTGGAATGGGAAATGGATGCAAAAATCCTGCTGGATGTGTTGAGGCCTTGAATGTGTAGGTGTTGGAATGGGTTCTAAGGATCACAACAGAGGGGGAAAACCCATACCGAAAAGCTTCAACAGGTCCTATGCAAGGACAGTTCTATCCCCATCCTGTTTGGAATAGTAATCTCGTACGGATACAAAGGCCTCCGCTGGCACTTATGGTGTTGATCCTGAAAGGATTTGTCTTCCAATGAAGGAAAACTAAGTGTGTTATGTCTAAAAAAAATCTACCTAAAAGGAAATCTAATCTAAGTTAGACCTATTCTAAGAAGGTATCTTCTTTATGTGCATATTAACTTGTTATGAAAATAGATAAGCATGTTCACAAATTAAACATAAATGTAAAAGAGATTAATTACTTATCTTCCCAAATTACTACCAACCAATTAAAATTGACTGATGGCAAATTAAGGATTTACGTGCATTCAAGATTAACTTGTAACTGATATGTCAATTGAAAAATTAACATAAATTATGAGTTTATGTGAACCATTTGCAGAAATAGATAAAATTTTTAATTATATAAATTCTCTTAAAGAATTAAGGATACACGGACCATAAGCAAAGAAACATCAAAACTATAGATCAATGTATTTCATAAATTGCAAAGAGTAAATAGTATTGATAAGCAACCTGAAGTGAAAATCAATATTTACGAAATAAATTTGATTTATAGACAAAATAAGATCCAAGAGAATAACATAACTGTATTACTGAAAGTTTGCAAGAAATTACAAGCTCTACATTAACCAGAGTATCTCCAGTCCCTTTTGCTGATTTTCTCCTCCAAATTCCATCATCCCTAACTTACGAGAGATCTACCCCTTAAATAATAATTACAAAATGATACAAAAGAGTATATCCCCATAAAACCAGGATTCCAAAATCCATTATCCTAGGGCATATATAAGTGATCTTCTCCAAAACATTGGCAAGATTTCAAACAGAGTTTCATCATGTAATTTCAGGAGACATTTCGTAACAAACAATGCAATGTAACAACAATCTACTAGCTGCCTATAATAGGAAAAAAGGGAACTGAAAGATCTTCCTTATAAGTTTCAGGATGATCAATAGCGTTCTCAAAAACTGAAAAGTCGGCCAGCTGTTCCTCCTTCAAAGGAATGATTGGAATAACATGTACTTGATTGATAATAAAATCATTGATAATAGAATCATCTCGATCCATTGACTCTTCAGTGATTTTCCGCCTCTTCTTCTGAGGAAGTTGTATGCAGATGCATAGAGTCTCAGAGTCCTCATCTTCGCTACCACTGCTTTCAACAGGAACACCTACATCAAAAGGTGGTGACATAGGTTCTTGGTATACTAGAGGCTGAAGCTCTTTCTCTTCACAAAATCTACCCGAAGATTTGTGATTTCTTTGCATATTTCTCACACAAAAATTGTAAGAAGGAAGCCACAGCAAATTAAACACAAGACTTCTCTATGGAATCTTGACGATAAATAAATTTCCCATATCCGTCTTTTTATTTAGGAAGAATTAATAAAACGATAAGGATTGAGTGTAATGAACTACCGTGATCTAAACCTTACGATCTGGGAACTAGAATCATCCCATCTGCAATGAAGTAAATCGTAGCACGTGTTAACCAGATTTAGGCTAAGATGAAGTACAATTCCAATTATATCATGTATGATTCGAATTCAAATCTAAAATCTTGTCATTATGGATCAGTAGAATCAGGGATCGCGACTTCAAATTTAGACGAAGGTAAAAATCACAGTCAGCAACCAGGTTGTAAAGAATGAAGTAATACTTGAAAATTCCAAAATCAATTAAATAATACAATGAATTTCATGTGCCAGATCAAAAGAAATATACGGTCAAGATTTAATCTAGAATGATGCGGAGTTAAGATGCGGGGTTTTATTTTTCAACTTTATACATTTCTTCCCGCAATCCACAATCTGCAATTGCAGTTTGCAGGTGGCGAGAACGCAAACAACTCTTTTACAATAAAAATAAACTTTCCGCAATACGCAATCCATAATTGTGGGTTGCGGGTTGCGGAAACACACAACGCAATTTTATTATTCAATCCACTTTCCACAATTGCGGGTTGCAGAACGAAAAGTTCAAAATCTATTTACAAGGTCTTCCCACAATCCGCAATTGCGTGTTGCAGGATAAAAAAATTACAAAAAAGGAAAAGCAAACTCCCGCAATCCGCAATTGCAAGATTGTGGGTTTGTGGGTTTGCGGGATGACAATGACTTTGGGAAAAAATCAAGGCTTCCCACAACTCATAAAAATAGTGAAAAACTTAGAAATTTTTCAAAAGGAAAATCCTAAATAAATCAAAACAATGAAAAGGCATAGAATCATAATAAAATAGATGGAAAACTCGATAATGGAAAAGGAATTTAAACCATTACCTTTTCATTTAAAAATCTTGGGGCTTCCATGTTCAAATAGAACATGGGATCTGTTGTACCTACAACAAATGGAAACTGGATGGGATGAACCAGTTATCTCTGCAAATAAAAAACTTCAGTTAAAATACAACATGTCAGTAAACTAATGTTTGAACCTGAAATTTAGAAAATGTTCATACAAAAGCACAAACAACAAGCAGAGTTAAACATATGATTGGTATAATCCCATCCAAAATCAATTAATGATGATGCAAATATGATAAGGAGATGTAAGAAATAACAAGAATTCATTACCATTATGCAATCATAGGAAGACAACTTGATTTGAACCTGAGAACAAGCTTAAACCTACTCTGGATATCCAAATTATAAATCACCTTGATTTATTAATTGCTTTATTTACATACAGATGCATTACTAACAATATATACATTTTTCTTATCCCTTTTTTATGTACTTTTCTTTTCCTTTTGAAAACAAAAATTAAAATATGCACATAAGTCCTTTTTGAGATAAGACCACTGCCCTGACTTGGTGATCAGATGTTGGCAATGCCATTCACAAATCTGATTCGGAAACTAAACAAGCTAGCTCTGTAAGGAGACTCCTTGTCTTCCAACTATGATACTGAAAGCAATTATTATGGCTTGGTGACCACAGAATGATAATTTCAGTCCAAAATCAAATCCGTGATCTTGGTAGGGATGTCTTGTGATACGACCCCCCTATTCTTATATACAACAATTGTCTTATAACAAATAAAACAAAGATTTATTAGGGTGTAAATTACAAGACACTAACATGGCTTGGTAACCACATAATAGTAGTGTTACTCACCAATGCTTTGCAGATCATGAGTGCAACAACCTGTGATAGGATCTTCCACCTTTCAGTAGAAACTGAATGTCATCTCCCAAGTTTGGTGGCTTGATGTGAAGATGTCATTCCACTAAACACCTATGAACCTAATGGGTTGGCTTGTGATAAGACCCCCCTTCATGTAATCTATAATTATTAAAAAAAATATTTTCAAGGTGAGTATGATAGGATCCAGAGCAAATAAAGGTTGACCAGGCTATTAAGATAAGAAAAACCAATCACTCCCATAACCTCAATTAACCAAATAAAACATATCTAAAGATAATGATAAAAATGGGAAGGTATCAATCAAAGATCTGCAATTATTGATTGTGAATTTTATACAAAACAAATTGTGTCATAGGTTGAAAGAAAAAACTAAAACTGACAATGCATTCCAAAAACTTCAAACTTTATTAGTCTTGAGACAAACTGATCAACAACCATTTCCAAATGTGTGGGGATTATTCAAACATGAACTAATACTACAAGGAAAATCAATCATAAACAAAAGAAAGAAAACACACCAAACTTATGTACAAATGCATCAAATTGTTTAAACAAAATACTTCTTAAGCATAGAAACATTCATAGGATAAGTGTCAATGACTCCCTCTAGTGTATGCAACCGAACAATACTAGGACCAATCTTTCTTGTCACAATGAAAGGTCCTAGCCAAAGGTGTTGAAATTTGGTGTATTCATTTTTGTCCTTATGTTTTTTATCCCATCTCAATACCAAATCTCCTACTGAAAACTCCCTATCAGAAGAGGATTTCCCATTGAACCATCTTTTAGCCAACTACTGATTTTCATACAATTTGTTTTTAGACCTTTCCCTATCCTCCTCCAACTTAAGCAAGGTATCAATTCTCTGCTGAAGCGGGGAGAAATCATCTTCTTGAACGGATAGGGATAGGGATAGTTGTAATGAGGGAATGGTAAGGTTGGATGGTAGGATGGATTCCTTACCATAGACTAGACAATACGGAGAATTTCCAACAACTGCCTTTGGGGTAAGACGGTCTGCCTAAAGAGCATTGTAAAGATGGGTGTGCCAATCTTTGTGATGGGAAGCCACTATTTTCTTCAAAATGATTATCAAGTTCTTGTTAGAAGATTCAACAAGCCCATTACCTTGTGGATAATAATTGGAAGAAAAGTTGAGTTTGATCCCCTTTTCAAAAGTATAGTGTGTAAGATCAATGGAAGAAACGTAAGATGCATTGTCAAAAACTAGATATTCAGGGGCACCAAACCTAGTGATTATTTGGATTTTAAGGAAGGATATCACTTGGTTTGTATTGCATTGTCTGAGCCGGACTGCCTCTACCCACCTGGTAAAGTATTATGTGGTTATCAAGATATACTTGTGTTGCAGGAAGGAAACAGGATTAATGGGTCTGACAAAATCCAATCCCCATTGCTGAAAGGGAAATTGAACTGTTACTGGATGCAAAGGAAAGGCAGGTTTTTTCATTTTCCCAACACATTTCTAATAGGGCCCGCATTTTCCTACATAAGCATAGGCATCTTTGAACAAGGTAGGCCAATAATACCCTTCCCTCAAAATCTTATGTGCAGTCATTTCTCCCGAGAAGTGTCCTCCCACAGATATTGCATGAAATTGCAAAAGAATATCACCAGTTTCATTCTTCTCTAAACATCTAAGAAAAACTCCATCATAGTTCTTCCTAAACAAAACGCCATCTATAAATTGATATGGAGCATATTTTAACCTTAAAGCTCTACGTTTTTTGAAGTCAAGGGTTTCAGGAGCAAACCCATCATTTAAGAAAAACTTAATATGGTCATACTATTCATATGTTGGAGTTTCTATGGCATTAACAAAACCTGTAGGGGTACTTTCCTCTAGCTCCCATTCAATTTGTTGTTCTACAGGACCGTTTGATTAAGCAGTGAGCAGACAAAAACCTTGGCCTTTCAGTATATTTGTTGGTCTGATCTCCAGGTCATATTCTTGCAAAGCTATCATCCAGCGGGCTCTTTTATCACCTAGCTCCTTCTGAACCAGAACATTTATGATGGCTGCATAAGGGACAATGACTTTAGTTCGATATTTTAATAGGTAAGGTCTATAATGTTTCACCAATTTGTAGACCGCGTAATCCTACTTATCGATCTGGGAGAAGTTGAGTTCTACTCCCTTGAACGTAGAGCTCGGGAATGAAATAGGGATCTCAGCATCATTATCATGTTTCTGTGTCAAGACAGCTACGTAGGAGGAGTCAGCAACAAAGGTGTACAAAATAAAATCCTTTCCAAAATATGGAGACATCAGAGTGGGGGCTTCAGCAATGTCTCTTCGGATTTAGACAAAGGAATCTCTTTGTTCCTAAGACCAGCTAAAATGTGCATATTTTTTAACTAATTGTTGCAATGGATTAACAACTTGAGGAAAACTTGGAACAAACCTACAAACAAAATTAATCTTACCAAGAAAATATTACATGGCTTTACGTGAACCAGGAAGACCAATCTTTGAAATGGCTTCAGTGTGTTCTGGATCAAAAATCATGCCTTATTTAGAAACAATAAAACCTAAGAGTTTACCTTTTGTAACTGCAAAGATGGACTTCTTGGGGTTTAGCAAAATTTCAAACTTTCTATAGCGTTCAAATACCTGCTTCAGAGCAGACAAATTTTCATGTTGTTTTTTAGAATAAATAGTAATATCATCTAAGTATACAACGACAAAGTTGTGCATCAAACTCTAAAATCTTTATCCATAGCTCTCTGGAAGGTAGCTCCTTCATTTATCAGCCCAAAAGGCATTCACCTATAGGAAAAGGTTCCCCAAGGAGTCCTAAAAGATGTTTTTAGTTGATCATCATGGGCAACTAGGACTTGGATATATCCTGAGAAGCCACCAAGGAGAGAAAACATCTTAGACCTTGCTATTTTCTGTAGAATCTGCTCCATAGGAGGAATAGGGTAGTTATCCTTTTTCGGAAGCTCTATTTAAGTTTTTGAAATCAACACAGAGTCTGATTTCCCCATTCTTCTTCCGAACAGGTAATAGGTTAGCAATCCACTGTGTATGTCTGACATGGAATATGATTCATGCTGTTAGTAATTTCTCAAGCTCCTTATTTACAAAGGGTTCGAAACTAGGATGCATCTTCCTTAACTTCTTTTGATAAGGTTTTACTTTTGGTTTCATTGGTATATTATGATGCATAACACCGGTGTCAAAAGTTTTGATTTCATCATCTGTCTATGCAAAAGCATCTTTGAACTCCTTGCACAATTTGATGAAAGCTCTCCTTTCTTAAACAGAACAATCAACCCTAAGAGTGATGAAACAAGGATTTTGTTTAGTTTCTAGATTGACATGCTCATAGTTGAGAGATGAACTTTGGGTCTTACAGTTGGTCTTTTGTTTGAACTTATCTTGCAAGTCATAAAATCTCTCTAGGTTGATGATTGATTTTGGGATAAGGTTGGAAGGATCAGACAAATATTTCTCATGCTCAACCTCATGATTGCCATATCTTGAAAGGCATCCTGGGTTGTGAGAAAGTCTAATATTTGTTGGTCATAATCAAATACCTTCCAATTTGTCACATTATTAGGAATAGAAGGCCTGTACATAAGTTCAATTCAAAACGTTTCAGGGGGGAAACCTTCTGGTGGAATCAACCTAGATGCAGTATTAGCCAGGAGATCAACATCAAAGCTCTGTGATCTAGGGACTGACTTGATGTTGAATGCAAAGAAAGAGATAGTGAGATCGCTTACCAATTTTTGATAATTAATTAAACGAGGAGACAAACAATGTATCTTGTTTCTTGCATGTTTTACTATGATCTCAGAGTCTCCAAAGCATTCAATTAGCTTTGCACCCATATCAATTTCCTTCTTGAGTCCCTGGACCAAGGCGTCATACTCAGCTATGTTATTGGTACATTCAAACTCAAGTCTACAAGAAATCCTTGTCTTGGTTCCTTTCAGATCAATCAAAACACAATCTACACCAAGTCCATCTTTAGATCTGGAGCCATCAAAAAATAAAGTCCATGCATTAGGATCAATCCTAAGATTTGTATTAACATTATATACATTGTGTACAATAGTTCCAGAGAATGGTACATAAGTAACATTGGTAATTTGTGACTCATTCTGTACACTCTCAATTGATGAAGAATCAATAGGCAAATCCCCAAAGAAGGTGTAAAATGTGAAATGCTCAATATGTGAACTGAAATAAGAGGCAAGTTCACTTGAGTCATTCAGGTCAGTGACTGTTTGCTTCATAAATGGTTCCCTACTGATCTTAATCTTATTTGGTTGTCGACTGTAGGGTAGCCATAGGTGAGACCAATCAGTAGCAAAGTAGCCTTTCAGCTTCTCTGACAAATCTTTGCTCAGCCACATTCCATAAGCTTCAGGAATGTCATCTACCACGATATCTATGGTCTGGTGAATTCTCAAATCAGCAGACAATGTCAACAAGACATTTTTTAATCTTCCCACTACTCTTACTTTGGATCTGTCAAGCTGGACAATTTGAGTAGGATAGGGTTCCCAAGTTGCATTTAGCTTTCCGCAGACAGATAAGGGCATCACATTGGATGAGGCACTTGAATCTATCATACAATTGTGTATGTTTCTATTGAAGATTTCAAATGTAAGCAAGAAAGGAGGTGTCCTCTTGCTTCCACGTTTTTGGTCATCTGGTCTAGCGAAAGAGTCTAGGTTATTGTTTTGAGTTTCCCTTGGTTGTTTGATTATCATTCTTTTAGGTAGAGAATCTCTCATAGAAGGGATTTTAATAAGTTCAAATAAAGAAATATTAGCTTTAACTCTTTTCAAATATTTAGCCAAACTGTACTCTAATTCATGAATGATTGTATCCTTTTGGGGGACAGTCTTACCTTTGTTGGGAACTGCTGTTGAAGATGAGGGTTCTTGAGAGGATTGTCCTTTTGATCTAGTATAGTAAGGATGACGAACATTGAATATTGTCTCAGGTTCTTCTTCATCTTCATTCATTGGGAGTTTAGAAAAATTAGCTTACAGTATTAATTTGTTGGTCTTCTTATTCTTCTTCTTCTTATGGTAATTGTGAGTTTTGATTTGTTTGATCATCAGAGGGTTCACGACCGTTCTATGTTTCAGTGGCCAGAGCTTTAAAAATAGAGTAAATCCCTTTGGAAGTCAATCCTTCATTAGCATTAGGAGGTGGTGGATTTTGAGGACATTGATAAGGTCTCCTGAAAGGTGGCCTTGCAAAACCTCTATTATTAGCTTGATTTTCATTATTATTCTTCTTTAAATCAACCATCTCATTGGACATCTTCTGAAGAAACTTTTTCATATTAGTCATCTTTAAAGGATCTGGCTTTGCTGTAGTGGTTTTGGGAGATTTCTTATTTTCCTTGTGGGAGGTGGATGCTTGATCAACTGGTATGTCAAGATTGTCTTTAAGGAAAAACATATCCTTCTCAACTAGAATAGCTTCTGTAAAAGCCTCCTGCAAAGTTTCTTTATGAGCTCTTTTAACCCATATAGCTATTTGACGCGGAAGTCCCTTGATATAGTATGCTACCAACAATTCTTCAACAGGAAGAACATTGGTAGGGATTTTGTTTTTGGGATAGGAAAATCTTTGGTTAAAGTCTTTTACCCTTTCTTTCCCTTTGATTTTCATGGAGGAAATATCTATAACCAAATCTTCTGGGGTCTTGTCATCCCCAAATTGCTGAATGAAAAGTGCTGCAAAATCATCCCATGATGAGATAGATCTAGCTTCCAAGGAAAAGTAACATGTGGAAGCTCTACCTTCAAAGGTATATGGAAATAGTCTGTAGACTATATCCTCATGTATTACATTTGTGAGTCTGATTTCCTGCATAAATGTCTTAATGTGATCTTCTACAGGGATTTGATCATCAGGTTTATATTTTGGAAGCCATTTTTCAGGATTATTAGGTAATATATGTTTTTCACCCTGGATGAACACATCATATTGATCCAACCATGTTCTATTGGGTCATTCGTCAGCCATTGGGATGTCTTCTTCTGATGAACTAGAAGATTCAGAATCGGATGATTCGTCTGAGGAAGACGAACAAGAAGGAGGTGATGGTGGAGGTCCACTTATTGTGGTGTTGTGCTAAGGAGTGTTTTTTCTCCAAATAATGAGTCAAGATTAAATTCAAGATTCATTGGGTGATTGCAAGAATTGTTATGTTCTTCAGTATTTTGGTCACCTGAATCTTGATTATATGAATTATCGTCCTGCGGATCAGTGTTCTCGTGATGAATTGCTGCTAACCCCTGATTATGTTCTTTAACGATCCTTCGCTATAACCTAGCAACACTATCAGAAGAAATTTTAAGTAACTGTTCAAGTGTGAGGGGTCCCCTAGTGGGTGATACAAAAATAATGTCTCCCTTGTGGTTTCCTGCTCAATTACAAGGGTAGCAGGAATAATATTTGGATCTTGCACTAGTTGTTAAACAAATGTGGATGCTTGCATTTGACTATGGGTGACAAATGGTATTCTTGCTGGAGGAGGTTTATTAGTATTATGTTTAGGCATATCTTACTTCTGGCCCTCCATCTAGCGCCTTTTGTTGAGGCCTCAGATGTGTAGGTGTTGGAATGGGTTCTAAGGCTCACAACAGAGGGGGAAAACCCAGATTGAAAGGCTTCAAAAGGTCCTACGCAAGGACAGTTCTATCCCTAGGCTGTTTGGAATAGTAATCTCTTACAGATACAAAGGAATCCACTGGCACTTATGGTTTTGTTCCTGAAAGGATTTGTTTTCCAATGAAGGAAAACTAAGTGTGTTAGGTCTAAAAAAAATCTACCTATAAGGAAATATAATCTAAGTTAGACCTATTCTAAGAAGGTATCTTGTTTATGTGCATATTAAATTGTTATAAAAATAGATAAGCATGTTCACTAATTAAACATAAATGTAAAATAGATTAATTACTTATCAGCTCAAATTACTACCAACCAATTAAAATTTACTAATGGAAAATTAAGGATTTAGGGGCATTTAACCTGTAACTGATATGTCAATTGAAAAATTAACATAAACTATGAGTTTCTATGAACCATTTGATGAAGTAGATAAACATTTAAACTGAATAAATTCTCTTAAAACATTAAGGATACATAGACTATAAGCAGAGACAAATCAAAACTGTAGAGCAATGTATTTCATAAATTGCAAAGAGTAAACAGTATTGATAAGAAACCTGAAGTGAAAATCAATATTTACCAAAGAAATTTGATCAATAGACAAAAGAAGATCCAAGAGAATAACATAACTGTATTATTGAAAGTTTGCAAGAAATTACAAGCTCTGCATTAACCAGAGTATCTCCATCCCCTTTTGATGTTTTTATCCTCCAAATTCCATCCTCCCTAGCCTATGAGAGATCTACCCCTTAAATAATAATTACAAAATAATACATTAGAATAAATCCCCATAAAACTAGGATTCTAAAATCCATTATCCTAGGGCATATAAAAGTGTTTTTCTCCAAAACTTTGGCAAGATTTCGAACAGATTTTCATCACATAATTTGAGGAGACATTCAGTAACAAACTGTTGAATGTAACAACAATCCACTAGCTTCCTATAACAGGCAAAAAGGGAACCGAAAGATCTTCCTTAGAAGATTCAGGATGATCAACAATGTTCTCAAAAACTGAAAAGTCGTTTAGTTGTTCCTCCTTCAAAGGAATGATTGGAATAACAGGTACTTGATTGATTATAAAATCATGGATAATAGAATCATCTCAATCCATTGTCTCTTCAGTGATTTTGCTCCTCTTCTTCTAAGGAATCTGTATGTAGATGGATAGAGTCTCAGAGTTCTCATCTTCGCTACCACTGCTTTCATCAGGAACACCTGCATCAGAAGGTGGTGAAACAGGTTCTTGGTATACTAGAGGATGAAGCTATTTCTCTTCACAAAATATGCCCGAAGATTCATGATTTCTCTGCATATTGCTCACAAAAAAATTGTCAGAAGGAAACCATTGCAAATTAAACACAATACTTCTCTATGGAATCTTGACGATAAATAAATAGCCCATATCCGTCTTTGTATTTAAGAAGAATTAATAAAACCATAAGGATCGAGTGTAATGAACTTTCGTGATCAAAACCTTACGATCCGGGAACATAAATCATGCCATCTGTAATGAAGTAACTCGTAGCACGCGTTAACCAGATTTGGATTTAGATGAAGTACAATTTGTAACATCCCCAAATTTCACAAAAATTAAAAAAATTTCTGCACAATATAAATGCTACTTATTTATTATGTGGAAGATACATTTAGTGACATCCGTATCATTAAAATCTATTCACTCATATTTATGATGTCATCCTATACTTATTTAAGCATCGTCGTAATTTATTTTTAAGTACTGTAGTGATATAAATGTCTATCTAACTATTTTAAGAAATTATGTGTTAACTTCTCAGGTGGTTTTTTACTTATATATGAATGCCTCATGTCTTGGTTTAATTCACATACAACGGTTCCTTCATCATATTTATGGATCGTCACTTATCTATGTCTTACAACTTGAAATATATAATTTTATGCTTACTAACCTTTTTATTTTCTTTGATGAAGGGGTCCTATGGATACCCCGAGGCTTACTTCGCTATTTGCATAGCTAATGCTCTTACTACTATTTTACATGTCGCAGGTGAGAGTGCTATCTCTAGTTCAAGATTAATTTATTATACGTCATTAGGCTTGTTGCATTAACGCTATACTTCGATATTAAGAGCATTCATGTAGAAGACTTACTTGAAACCTAGGGTAAGAATTACCCTAACTATAATCACCAATAAAAGAATTTGTTCAGTTTAATGACGTATATATATATATATACTAAAAGTTTATATATATGTTAGGTCTGTATAGAATGCTAACTCCATACTTTGATTTTTCGATAGATTATTGTTTTATTGATATTGTAATGTGATCATAGTTTAACACCATATGATCAATTCTCAAATATTATATAGTTCTTATATGTGAAATATTTATATGTGGCAGGGTATTAAATCCTTGGCAATGATTAAACTCTTATAATATGAACATGAATGGACTTTAGCATATAATGCGACCATGAACTTATAAACTATACTATGCATAGATTCAACGTATGAACTCTTAGTGGAACTCTTCGTTGGCACGTTGATTGGTGAACAATTAAATGTTGAATTAAATGAGGCCAACGTGGATTGCACAATTGGAATCGCCAAGGCAGTTCTTCATGTGATGGCTTTGGGTTTTGGGATAAAACCTGATCATGCTTTGAATGACTACCAAACCTTCTCTAGCTCTTTTCATTTTGTTGTTTTTGCAAAATTGGTTGTTAGCACCAAAAATGACCCCCTAGGTTGTGGGAGAGGGAAAGCTGGGGTAACAGTAAAACCACTTAGACTTCTTCTACTAACCCAGCACAGTATGAGAGGGATCTCTCTTAAACTTATGAAATACTGGAAATCATCAAGGTTTTCAGCAATGAGAAAACACACCAGCCTTCATTACTGAAGATAATCGTTCAAGCACATTCAGAAGGTCAGATTTCTATTGGGACAAATTGGTTTTAAGGCTTGGTAGGACAATTAGAAGAGAAACTATTGGGAAATGGAGTCAAAACATGACACATAAAACAAATACAGTGCTGTTGTATGAGATATCCAAACAAAGGCAAGGAAGCCACCCTTTCACAGTCAAATAGATTTTAATTTGATGATAAGGAAGAAGATAGAAACAATCAATTGATGTAGAGAATACAATAATGAATTCTATACCAACTTTAGCAGAAAATGGTGGAGGGATGTCCATGGGGTTTCACCCCTGTTAAAGTCTGAAGTAGAGCTTCATTTATAGCTTGTTATTCTCGTCTTTATTGCATGTTGTCATCTCTGAAACTTTGGAATTCTGCCTGTAGGTTTTGCATGGATTTCATTAAATCTGGGTCAAGTTCCACCACAATTTCTTGCTCTCGTGGTGGATAGTTCAGATTTCCATGTATGCTGCTACCCCCTTCTGCATTCATTTTCAGACAATGACTGTACTTGTAATGTTATATACGTGTCAAGAACAAAAAATCTGTTAGTTCTTTTTCACATAATAAAATAAAATTTCTGAATGTATGTTCCTATTTACTGTGTATCTGCAACGGATGTTCTGTTTGTAATGAGCCCAATAGTTCACTTAGTTTTGTATGTGGGATCTGATACCACTTGTACTTTCCCTAAAAATAGTAAAAATTAAAAAAATTTCCATTACTGTAATAAACTAGTTAAGAGATTATGATTGTAAATTAACTTCAACACTGATAAGAACATACTACACCGGTACTTCTTTTGCGACATTTTGAAGGGTCTCAGTTTCATAAGTATCATGGTCTTACTGGTTGTTTTTCCTATAGCTTTGTGGAAGCGATGTAATGAGTAGAAGTGTAATTCTGTCACAAGTGCACAAATTTGTAGAGTATAATAATACAAATCTACTTCTTACTATTTTAAAAGTTTGTGTGCATATTTATTAAAGTCTAACTGATAATTGAGGTGGGATGGACCCCTATTGGTGGCGGTTGAGGCCCATGATGAGATGCTTGGTCTTTCAAAGGGAAAAGTACCCCAACAGGGCTGCCGATAGGTAGGGTGTAAGAAATGGAAACTTCTGACTTAGTTAGCAAGTTTCACTAATGTATTCAATTCGTATCTGTTTGCAGGTGTACTTACGACAACATCTACCTAGGTTGCTTACTTCACATCTCTAGCAAATACTTAAGTCTCAAGTGTGATATTTAAAGGTTAGCACTTTAAAATCCTTGTTGGGGTTTATAATACTTTGTTGAACTTCCAATACTTATTGACTTCACAATTACTTGTTTGCACTATGTAATGTTTGTGGTCCTTGCAATACTCATTGCATTTATAATACTTGTTGATCAAGTGTGACTTTACAACTATAGAGATCAAGGTTGATATTGAAATCTTTGGGGTTGGTAGTAGAACTAAATGTAACTTCTACAATGGAACATGGCCAACGCTGCCAGCTATGCTGAGGGTTTTCCCTTGGGTTCTACACCAACGAAGGTTCATTTTCGTGGTTCATTTTCCCTTGCTTTTGGATGCATTTGAGGGTTTCGTGTACTGACCTGAGCTTGGCTCATGGTTATCACACCCTATGGGTTTCATATGTAGAGATACTGAC
This sequence comes from Larix kaempferi, assembly GCA_027924585.1. Classification (NCBI taxonomy): domain Eukaryota; kingdom Viridiplantae; phylum Streptophyta; class Pinopsida; order Pinales; family Pinaceae; genus Larix; species Larix kaempferi. The sequence continues at coordinate 4,913,574 of BSBM01000854.1, forward strand.
TCAAACAAGAAGGTAATACCATCCCTGATTTATACTACGTTTCCTTCTATTTTTATTTAAATAGAATTCGATAACAGTCAAAGGTCTTTGACATTGTGTGGTTCATTGGTTTGGCAGGTAAGCATGGCATTCCCCTTCTACATGGCTCCTAGTTGATGTCCAACACTTGCCTTTGCTAGCATTGCAACTAGTAAGTTCAGGGTTCACCATTACTTATCTCTTCCTCTTGCCTCTGTGGAGTGGTACTGTTTGTATTTGATTATGGGGAATTTCGTGAGCTCGGTTTGGGTTTACTGTGACAAGTTTTGGGGTTCTTGGAGATTGTTGTTGGCTGGAGAATTGTGAAATGTATCTATTAGTTTTAATGGCCCTAGAGGGTTTTAGTGTGGTGTTTGTCCATTCGGCTCAATGTTGAACTTTGTAGAAGTTATTTGTAATAATACCCAATATAAATTCTAGGGTTTACATGTCTGCGTATTTCATTTTGAAAAGATCCTTGGACCTGTGAATAGATGAAATGGCTTACTGCATAATTTTATGATTGATTTGCACACTGTCTAATCTTTATGTTTTCTTATGGTTAAGAGTAGTAGTTTCAATTTATGTGTTTGCTATCGTTGCCTCTCTTCTGAAAGTCGTTGGTTGAGTATTGTATGATAGGAAATCGTGATTTTTTCATAACTTGCGTTTATTAGGAGCTGAGGTTAACTCGGTTTGAGAAATAGTGAAATGTTGGCCTCTATGTTTTTTTATTAGACTTTGAACCTGTAATGGAGATAATTAATTATGCATTTTATCTATGTGAAAATAATGGTTAAGGGTTGTTAGATCCTTGAAGTGGCTATCGTGGCTCTGTCTGTTGAATGGATTTGCAATTCTTAGTTTTAAAATAGATTCAAGAACAAGATGTGTTGGTAAGTGGAACGAAACCCTTTTCTGAAATTCGTATATGTTCATGGGGTTTCACGTTGGTACTTCTTACTGCGTTTTATGGTAGTTACATTAAATGGAAGAATAGAGGGATTCAATCCCTTGCCCCGTATTTCATGTTTAAAGGATGGTTGTAAGTGTTTGCTCATTGGTAGTGAATCGCTTGGTTGGATGTGTAAATGTTTCTGTGTGAAATTTCTATGTTGTTTGACTATTTTTAGGATAGTATGGCCTTCCTGGGATGTTAGTGAGATTCGATCTCTTGACTTCTATTTCTATTGGATAAAAGTAATCTAGTTTAATAATATGGAAAACGTTTGTTTGGTAGTGGGATTCGATCTATGATAAAAGACTTGTTGTCGTTTTTTATATAGTAATAGACTATTTCATTGAAATTGTAGAGATGTTGATAATGTGGAATGATACCTTGGTTTGGAAGAACAAAAAAGTAATAATTACTGTTTATTGTTTAATCTGTGAGTTGATATGTAGTGTGGCTAAGAGATTCGATGTCTGAATCGATGGTGTTGTCATTTCTATCTTATGACTCTTAAGCATAAAGAGAATAACAATAAAAGAACAAAAAATACAGAAGTAAACCCTGCACTACGAAATGGTAAGACGATTCAAACATAAAACATAATTATTTCAAAACATAATAGTCCTAACTTGGAAGTTAATATCGGAAAACATTGGGAGCAATACATAGGGTTAGAAGTCCTCAGAAAATCCATAGTAGGGTTCCTAAGTTTTTCTGATGGGTGTTTTCTAGCATAGACTAGCTGGGCTAGGCCCACTAGACCCTCCACTAGTTTCTGGGTAGAACCTCTAAGTTGATAATATTTGTAATGAGAATTAAACAATGTTGAAGTATCAATTCTAGTCTAAAATCTTTTATCTACTATAACTGAAAAATGGAAACATTTAATACTACATACATGGATACTTTGGCACTTGATCCTTTCCTGTAGAATCTTGGCTACATTAGTACTTGATCCTTCCCTGTAGAATCCTACACACTCAAACAGTAATTAATGCAGAACTTGTTGTATTTAGTTAACCTATTAGGATGAATTTCTTAGTTGGATAACTTTTGGGCTACCATGTTCCTCCCAACCATGACCCTTAAACCTTTCCTGGTTCTAACTGGATTCCCCCGGAGCTGGTTCCAACATGCAATGAGAGATAGAGGCCCTAGGTTCATTGCTCGTTCATATCTGGAATTATTAGATAAGACTGCTTAAGTTTCTTGGAGCAAAAAACTTCTCTCTGATTACCATAAGAGAATGATAATGAAAAAGATAGATGATCCCCAAAACTTGGGATCTTCCCTCCTTATGTAGGGGAGTCTTGAATTATGACTGTTGGAATAAATAGTTTCTTTAAATTAAAAAATTAATATTTTAAAGATATTATTTAATAAATGTATAGTCTTTTGCACTGGGACTTTCCCAATTGTTTTAACTATAAGTGATTTCTGATTTAAGGTTTTCGTAATAATTATAATTACAATAATTACAATAATAATATTTCTGACCTAGGTATTAATACATTATTAATACTATTTACAAATGTGTCTTCCCACTAAATATTAATATTTTATTAATACTATTAAATAACATGGCATCCCACTATGCATAAACTATATGTAAAAAATGTCTTTTATAAATAAATAATCACATCATTATTTATTAAAATTCTTAATAATAATATTTAATCTTGTATCTTCATCTGATACTTTGTTTAAAAAATTAAGGATAAGGTCCACTTATTTGGACGACCTTTCGGTAAGCTTGGGTAGGAACCTCTAGTCTTTCCCTTGCACGTCGGATTCCCTCGTTTAACATGGTAGTTCCCGCAATATTTGATGATAGATAAAAGATGAATCATTTAATCAAATTAAATAAATGTGATGAAAGTAAAAGTGGTATTCAAAGTCTTTCTGACTCAACACTTTGAGATCCAGTAACCCCGAGTGCTCTTGAGAGCCTTTTAACTCAACACTCTCACATGGGCATTACGCTAGTGCAATTCCAAAGCCTATGCTCAACACTAGTGCTAGAATGTGGATGTGGGGCACAGTTAGAATATTTAAGTAGCCTTGGATCTGGTATTCATTTGTCAAGCTTGGAGTGCTCCAAGGATTATGCCCAACACTCAATGTACATCAGGGCTTACTCCCAGTGCATACACATTCTTCTAAGTAAATCGGGGCTTGTGTCCAGTACGTAGGTCACTTCTATGTTTCTGAGTCCACACTCAACACACCACATAAGTCAATCATGTAGAAGCATAGTTTGCACAATAAGTAACAAAATATCATCTCAGTATATTAGGGCTTGTACCCACATCATATGCTAAAGAACATAAACACAACATTAGGGCCTTCTCGCCCAATAATATACTCAGTAAAGAAGTCAGTTAGGGTCCATGCCCAGTATGTCAATATATATATATATATAAAAGAATAACTCACATGCGCTAGGTCTCATGCCCAAAATACATCATATGTGCTTGGGCCATGGCCCAATATAACATCAGAATAGTCATTCCAAAATTTGGGATATTACATCCCTCCCCTCTTAGAAACAACACCGTCCTGGTGTTTCTAGGGACTAGGAATGAGGTCATGAAACAAGGTGGGGTATGCCTCTTTCATGGTGGTCTCATTCTCCCAAGTAGCCTCATCTAGTCCAAAGTGCCTCCATTGCACTTTCAAGTGAGTAATGGTCCTCCTCCTAAGCTGCACCTCTCTCTTGTCCAGAATGTGGAGAGGTTTTGCCGTGAACTCCCCTTCGGGCTCCACCTGTAATAAGGAGCAATCAATAACATGTTTATTATCGTATAGATATTTCTTTAATAATGAAGCATGAAAAAAATTATGAACTTTAATATGAGCTGGCAAGGCTAACTTATAAGCCACTGGGCCCTTCTTGACTAGTATTTCAAAAGGTTCACAAAATCTTGGGGCTAATTTCCTGCAACGTCCTAAGCTAGACGAGCTTCGTTTTGCCTTTATTTTTAGAAACACATGTTCGTCGACTTGGTAGTCTTTATCCTTTTTTTTCTTGTCCCCATAACGCTTTTGGTGGTGTTGTGCTTCTTTCAAGTTCAATTGCACCTTGGAGACTAGATAATCCAAGTCCTTTAGTAGGTCGGGTCCTAATGTATGTCCGTCTACCAGACTATCCCAAGTCATGGGTGTCCAACATTTCTGACTGTAGAGTACCTCGAAAGGGCTCACTTTAGCCTAGGTTTGATAACCATTGTTGTATGCAAACTCTGCGAGGTGCAAATAATATTCCCACTTAGTAGGTTTGTTCATGATGTACATTCTTAGCATGTCCTCGAGAATTTGGTTTACTTGTTCTATTTTTCCATCCGTCTGGGGATGGTACGCAGTACTGAATTGTAACTCGGTCTCCAAACCGGAGAACAATGCTCTCCTGAAGTTTCTAGTGAACTTCCTGTCTCGATCAGAAATGTTTTCCTTGGGTATCCTGTGCAATCGAAAGATCTCCTTTAAGAAGATGTCCGCGATGTGGACTACTTTGTAGGTAGACTTTACTGGTATGAAATGGGCTGCTTTAGACAGCTTGTCTACCATGACAAAGATGTAATCATTCTTCCTCTTACTCTTAGGTAAGCCCATAATGAAGTCCATACTTTTTACATCCTGCTTCCATTCCGGAATTGGGCAAAGGTTGTAGTAAACTGGAGGGGTGTTGGTGTTCTTCTTTGACCAATTGGCGCTCCTAACATTTCACGATGAACATGGCGATGTTAGCTTTCATTTCAGTCCAAAAGTAATGTTTCTTTACTTCCGATATCATATTTTGATATTTGGGATGCCCTAAATAGGGTTTCTGGTGAAACTCGGTGAGAATGTTTCATCTAATGTCTCCACTCTCCGAGACGTAGAGTCTTTCTTTCGACCATAGTAGTCCTAACTCGTCTATCTTATATTCCTTTTGTTGCTGGAATAATCTGTCTTCCTGGATCTTTTCAAGGATTTCCATGTAGTAACGATCACTCTTACATGCTGTTCAAATCTTGTGGTGTAAGTCTAAGTCGGTTTGACTCACTGTGACTTCGTAAAACATATGTTCTCGACGGTTCAAGGCATCTGCAATGTTGTTTTCCTTTCCTTTTATATGCTTTAGTTCGAAATGGTATTCACTAAGGAAGGCTAAACACCTGGCCCGCATAGCATTTAGGTCGGGATGGTCAAAAAAGTATTTCAAACTCATGTTATTGGTCATCAATAGGAATTTATTTCCCATAAGGCAATGTCGCTACATCTTCAGACCATGGATGATGGCGGCTAGTTCGAGGTCATGCGCAGTGTAGTTCTGCTCATGTTCTTTTATTTTCCTCGATTCATAGCATATGGAAAAATTGTCTTGCATAAGGACTCCCCCAATTCCTTCCTTGATTGCATCCGTAATATGCAAAATCGGTGCACTAATAAGTAGTTGCTTCAGCTTTTGAAATCTTTCTTCGCACTTATCCGTCTAGATAAACTTGTTTTCATTCTTCTGCAAGGCAGTCATGGGACATGTAATCCGTGATAATTTCTCAATGAACTTTTGGTAGTAGCCATCTAAACCTAAAAACGATCCTATATCGAATACACACGTAGGTGTGCACCATTCTTCGATAGCTTTGACCTTTTTGGGGTCGATGGCTATTCCCTTCTCATAAATAATATGTCCTAAGTATTGAATCTGGGGTTTATAGAAATCGCACTTACTAAAATTGGCGTACTGTTGGTGTTCCCGTATTATACGTAAAACAATTCATAGATGTTCGTCATGTTCTACTTCGTTCTTGGAGTAGATCAAAATGTCATCAATGAAGACTAGAACGAACTTATCAAGGTATTTACTAAAGCTGTTGTTCATCATGCACATAAAGTTGGACGGTGCATTTGTCAACCCAAAGGGCATCACTACGAACTCGTAGTGGCCATAACGGGTTCGAAATGCGGTTTTGTTGATATCCTCATCACGGATTCTCACCTGATGGTATCTGGATCGTAAGTCGATCTTGGAGAAGATATTTGCTCCTCCGACTTGGTCAAACAATTCATTGATTTTAGGTAGTGGGTAGCAGTTCTTAATTGTCATCTTGTTGATTTGGCGGTAATCGATGCACATTCGCATCGTTCCGTCCTTCTTCTTGACGAAGAGTATTGGTGCTCCCCAAGGGGACACACTTGGTCATATGTACCCTTTGTCTATTAACTCTTGTAACTGAAGCTTGAGCTCCATCAATTCTGGTGTACTCATACGGTAAGGGACTTTGGAAGAGGGTACTGACCCATGCGTTAGTTCAACGAAAAAGTCTAAGTCTCTTTTGGGTGGTAATCCCATTTTTTCTTCGGGAAATACATCTTTGAACTCTACGAGGACTGGGAAGTCTTCGATCTTCTATTCCCTATCAGTTTCTATTTTTGGATATTGACGGCAAAGAGTTTGCAACCTTTTCTGATACATTTCTTTGCCTGTAAGGTGGAGATCGGTCGTACCGACACTTTCTTAGGGATACCCTAAATCGTCTTCTGATTCCATTGGTCATCCTTGCAGGGTAAGGATTTGTTTAAAAAGTCCAGGAAGACATGGTTTTCTTCTAGCCAATCCATTCCGATAAGTACATCGTACTACCCTAGGGGTAGAACTTTTAATTCTAACCTAGTTGGAAAACCATTTAAGTCTATCTCACAAGTTTTAACTAACTCAGAGACCTTGCGTTTGGTACCGGTGGCTAGTTGTACCAGCCACGATTTCTTGTGAGGCTCTCGGGTTAGTTTACAAGTGTCTACTAACTTACGGGAGATATAAATTTGGGAAGCGCTGAGATCTATTAGAATTGAAATGGTTGTGTTAGAGATCTTACCCTCAATTTCCAGCATGATGGCTTGGTGATCTGCCCATTGGCCATCAAGAGCAGCGTAAATCCCGGGTGTCTTTTCCATGTCTCCTATGGTAGGTTCTACTTGGACGTTGCATAAAACTCTATCTATTTTGCTGGGATAGTCTCTGTAGTAGTGGGGCCCTTGACATTTACAACAAGAAACGGTTGGTGGGACAACTTTTGTCCCTTTGTTGAAAGCTGGCCTATTGACAGGTGGTGGTGGTGCACTTGGTTGTGCTTGAGGTCAATTGAAGCCTCTATTGGGAGAAAAACTATTGTTATGTTTCCGGTAAGGTGGAGGTCTAAAACCTTGTCTGCAGTTGTCCGTGAAAGTTCTGACCCTATCTCTGTTTCTACTAATGTTGTCATTCCTTGGTTGTCCGTGTTCATAACACAGTCTTGCTTTATGTAAGGTCACATCTAGGGTTTTGGTCATGTCAAACTCTATCTTTTCTCTAAATTTTGGTGGAAGCCCTCCCAAGAACTATTGTATTTTGACATTTTCATCTTTGATATATGGAACATAGTGCAGCAAGTCTAAAAATCTGTTTACGAATGCCTCCATGGTTAGGGAGCCATTTTCAACTCATTAAATTCCTTAATTTTCTTGTCAAAGAATCGTTTGGATATATATTTGTCCTGAAATATTCTGCTGAAAGTATCCATTGTTATGTCTCTCAGTTCCTTTCCCTTGGTGTGTTTCAAGTCCCTCCATCATCTGGAATCTTTACCATTTAGGTTGTATATGGCTAGTCGGGCTTGCATTTCACTTGAATAATTATGGACTTTGAAGTACTTTATCATTCCTAGCAGCCACTCCTTAGCCTTCTCCCTAGAGTTAATCTCTCCGTCATATGTTGGGGCTTTTATCTTTTTGAATTCTCCTTGCAATCTTTCGTCACTTTTCCTCCTTTTCTTGTAAGGAGTCAGTGAATCTTTATTGTTGGAAGAGATCTTACAGTTCTCTTTCATTGAGTCGGTTATGTGTTCTCCCTGCTCTTCTCCCTTCGGGATGGCAGTCCTTTTTGGGTGACTGTTTCCCTTTTTAAAGGTGTTGACTAAGAGTGTGAACTGTCCATGGGGTTTTTCCCCCGTTAAAGTCTGAAGTAGAGCTTCATTTATAGCTTGCTATTCTTGTCTTTCTTGCATGTTGTCATCTCTGAAACTTTGGAATTCTACCTGTAGGTTTTCAATGAATTTCATTAAATCTGGGTTGAGTTCCACCATAATTTCTTAATATCATGGTGGAGAGTTCAGATTTCCATGTATGTTGCTGCCCCCTTCTAAATTCTTTTTTAGACAATGATTGTACTTGTAATGTTATATAAGCATCAAGAACGTAAAATCTATTAGTTCTTTTTCACATAACAAAATAAAATTTTTGAATGTATGTTCCTATTTATTGTGTATCTACAGTGGATGTTCATTTTTTAATGAGTCCAATAGGTCACTTAGTTTTGTAGCTGGGCTCTGATACCACTTGTAATGTCGCTAAAAATAGTAAAAATTTAAAAATTTCCGTTATTGTAATAAACTAGTTAAGAGATGATGATTGTAAATTAACTTCATCATTGATAAGAACATACTACACCGGTACTTCTTTTGCGAAATTTTGAAGGATATGAGTTTCATAAGTATCATGGTCTTACTGGTTGTTATTCCTACAGCTTTATGGAAGCCATGTAATGAGTAGAAGTGTAATTCTGTCACAAGGGTATAGCTGTGTAGAGTATAATAATACAAATCTGCTTCTTACTGTTTTAAGAGTTTGTGTGCATATTTATTAAGTTCTAACTAATAATTCAGGTGGGATGGACCCCTACTGGTGGCGGTTGAGGCCCATGATGAGATGCTTGGTATTTCAGGGGGCAAAGTACCCTGGCAGGACTGCCGAGAGGTAGGGTGTAAGAAATGGAAACTTCTGACTTACTTAGCGAGTTTCGCTAATGTATTCAATCCGTCTCTTTTTGCAGGTGTAATTACGATGACATCTACCTAGGGTGCTTACTTCACATCTCTAGCAATTACTTAAGTCTCAAGTGTGATATTTGGAGGTTGGCACTTTAAAAGCCTTGTTGGGGTTTATAATACTTTGTTGAACTTGCAATACTTATTGAATTCACAATTACTTTTGGCACTATGTAATGTTTATGGTCCTTGCAATACTCGTTGTATTTATAATACTTGTTAATCAAGTGTGACTTTACAACTATAGAGATCAAGGTTAATATTGAAATTTTTGAGGTTGGTAGTAGAAGTAAATGCAACTTCTATGATGGCACATGGCCAACACTGGGAGCTATGCTGAGGGTTTTCCCTTGGGTTCTACACCAACAAAGGTCCATTTTCATTGTTCATTTTCCCTTGCTTATTGTTGGATGCATTTGAGGGTTTCGTGTACTGACCTGTGCTTGGTTCATGGTTAGCACACCCTATGGGGTTTTGTATGTAGAGATGGCGATTGAAATGAGAAGGTAATACCATCCCTGATTTATACTACGTTTCATGCTAATTTTATTTAAATATAATTCGATAACAGTTTGTGGTCCATTGGTTTGCCAGGTAAGTGTGTCATTCTCCTTCTACATGGCTTCTAGTTGATGGCCAGCACTTTCATTTACTAGCATTGCAACTAATAAGTTCAGGGTTCACCATTACTTATCTCCTCCTCTCACCTCTATGGAGTGGTATTGTTTGTATTTGATTATGGGGAATTTCGTGAGCCCGTTTTGGGTTTACTGTGACAAGTTTTGGGGTTCATCGAGGTCGCCGTTGGCTGGACCATTGTGAAATGTATCTATTGGTTTTAATGGCCCCGGAGGGTTTTAGTGTGGGGTTTGGCCATTCAGCTCAATGTTGAACTTTGTAGAAGTTATTTGTAATAATCCCCAATATAAATTATGGGGTTTACATGTCTATGTATTTTGTTTTGAAAAGATCCTTGGACCTGTGAATAGAGGAAATGGCTTACTACATAATTTAATAATTGATTTGCACACTGTCTAATCTCTGCGTTTTCTTATAGTTAAGAGTAGTAGTTTTGATTTATGTGTTTTCTATCGTTGCCTCTGTTCTGAAAGTCGTTGGTTGAGTATTGTATGATAGGAAATCGTGATTTTGTCATAACTTGCGTTTATTATGAACTGAGGTTGAGTCAGTTTGAGAAATAGTGAAATGTTGGCCTCTACGTTTTTCTATTAGACTTTGAACTTATAATGGATATAATTAATTCTACATTTTCTCTATGTGAAAATAATGATTAGGGGTTGTTAGATCCTTCAAGTGGCTATCGTGGCTCTGTTTTTGAATGGATTTGCAATTCTTAGTTTTACGATAGCTGCCAGAACAAGATGTGTTGGTAGGTGGAATGAAACCCTTTTCTGATCTTCTTATATGTCCACAGGGTTTCATGTTGGTACTTCTTACTGCATTTTCTGGTAGTTACTTTAAATGGAAGAATAGAGGGATTCGATCCCTTGACATGTATTTCATGTTTAAAGGATGGCTATAAGTGTTTGTTCATTGGTAGTGAATCCTTTGGTTGGATGTGTAAATGCTTTTGTGTTAAATTTCTATGTTGTTTGACTATTTTTAGGATAGTATGGCCTTCCTAGGATGTTAGTGAGATTCGATCTCTTGACTTCTATTTCTATGGGCTAAAAGTAATCTAGTTTAATAATATGGAAAGCATTTGTTTGGTAGTGGGATTCGATCTATGATAAAACACTTGGTGTCGTTTTTGATACAGTAATAGACTGTTTGGTTGAAATCGTAGAGATGTTGATAATGTGGAATGATAACTTGGTTTGAAAGAACAGAAAAGTAATAATTATTGTTTATTATTTAATCCACGATTTGATATGTAGTGTGGCTAAGAGATTCAATGTCTTACTCGATGTTGTTGTAATTTCTATTCGATGACTCTTAAGCATAAAGAGAATAGCAATAAAAGAATAAAAAAAACATAAGTAAACCATGCACTACGAAATGGTAAGACGATTCAAACATAAAACATAATTATTTCAAAACATAATAGTCCTAACCCAGAAGTTAATATGGGAAAACATTGGGAGCAATACAAAGGGTTATAAGTCCTCTAAAAATCCATAGTAGGGTTCCTAAGTTTTTTTTATGGGTGCTGTCTAGCACAGACTAGCTAGGATAGGCTTGCTAGACTGTCCACTAGTTTCTGGGCAGAACCTCTAAGTTGATAATATTTGTGATGAGAATTAAACAATGATGAAGTATCAATTCTAGTCTAAAAGCCTTTATCTACTATAACTGGAAGATGAAAACATTTAATACTACATACCTAGCTTCTTTAGCACTTGATCCTTTCCTGTAGAAGCCTGGCTCCTTTAGTACTCGATCCATCCCTGTAGAAGCCTGCACACTCAAATAGTAGTTAATGCAAAACCTATTGTATTTAGTTAACCTGTTAGGATGAATTTCTTAGTTGGATAACTTTGGGGCTACCATGTTCCTCCCAACCATGACCCTTAGACCGTTCCTGGTTCTAACTGGATCTCCCCGAGCTGGTTCCAACATGCAATGAGAGATAGAGGCCCTCGGTTCACTACTGGTTTAGATATGGAATTATTAGATAAGACTGATTCAGTTTCTTAGAGCAGAAAACTTCTCTCTGATTACCATAAGAGAATGATAATGAAAAAGATAGATGATCACCGAAACATAGGATCTGCCCTCCTTATGTAAGGGAATCTTGAATTATGACTATTGGAATAATTAGTTTCTTTAAATTAAAAAATTAATATCTAAAATATATTATTTAATAAATATCTAGTGTTTTGCACTAGGACGTTTCCAATTGTTTTAACTATAAGTGATTTTTTATTTAAGCTCTTCCTACTAATTATAATAATAATAATTACAATAATAATATTTATGACCTAGGTATTAATACATTATTAATACTATTTACAAATGTGGCTGCCCACTAAATATTAATATTTTATTAATAATATTAAATAATGTGGCATCCCACTATGCATAAACTATATGCAAAAAATGTCTTTTATGTTAGTTTTTCAAAATTTTCAATCTGATCTAAGATCTTAACTGAGAGAATAACATGTAAAACATATCTACAACATATGAATCATGGACACAATAATGCAAGCACACAAGAGACACATAGTTTCACCAGGGAAAACCAAGAAGGTGAAAAACCCCGCAACTTCCTTAGAGATAGAAAGAGCAACGATATAACCAAAGTACAAGAGATAGTGTTCTCCTAGCAACCGATCCTCCTCCACACATGTGCACCACTTTCTGAGTGATGGAAGAGTGAGTAATGAAATGATCAAATATAGATCTCCCGGTCTCTATTTATACATGTCCTGTCTTGCCCAATAAACCAGTGGGGCCGACTTGTCGAACTTAGCCTGATAACCCATGGTTACATTAATATGGGCCGACCCCACACTTCGTGGTCTAATAACCCATTTACCCACATGAATCATACAGGGCCGACCCCATCAATGTGGTCTAATAACCCATTGTCAAGTTACAATACTTGCGACACTTGTCAATACAAATGATGAGACTTCCATATAGATTAATAATAACATCTGTATAGGAGTACACTATAAATAGATGAAATACATAGGTGAAATACATTCCAAAGTTACATATACATCAACACTCCTTCTTAACTAGGAAGGTATTTCTCGACACAGATATGCAAGCACAAGTCTTCTTCTCTGGATCATCATCATGGGATCATCGTCATCGAATCATCATCATTGCTGCTATCTCAATAAATCTCCAATCTACTCGTCATAGGAAGTTCTACAGAGCCAATCCTTTTTCATACTAGATGTAGGCCCACCATCTGTAGGTCTTCATCATCACTGGCCATACTGTGGAATTATTAGGACTTATTACGTGCGTCGCAAAACCTCACAAGAGCATCCAGGCTATTACGAGTACACAGCTCTACCTGTAGGATCTCCCAGAGCTGTATTATATGTGACTGTCACAAAATCTTAAAAGAGTGTCTTGACAAGCAAGATCTCTGAAGAGCATCTGAGGCCTTTTTCATCCTGTCCAGATCTCCAAAACTTATTACAGGTGACCACTAACACGAAACCTTTAAAGAGTGTCTTGACTAGCAAGAACTCTAAAGAGCATATACGGCCTTTTTCATCCTGTCCATATCTCCACGACATATTACATGTGGTCATGGCAGAACCCTGAAAGAGCATCCCAGGACTGATTCGAGCATAGAGCTCAACCCATCGGATATCCCAGGGATGGATTATATGCCATAGGAAAAAACCTCGAAAGAGCATCTACCAGATATCCCAATACCAGATTACATGCCATAGGAAAGACCTCGAAAGACTATCTGCAAATATCCTAGGGACGGATTATATGTCCTCCCAAAGTAAAACCTCGAAAGAGCATCTACCAGATATCCCAATACCAGATTACATGCCATAGGCAAAACCTCGAAAGACTATCTGCAAACCTCCCAGGGATGGATTATATGCTTATATGCACAACCTGCTCCACATCCACAGAGTATCAACCTGATACTCACCATACATCATCTTGATGTACACATGATCATCCAGATCATCATCACTGCATCGTCCTAATGCAGATCATCCTGATCATACAATGCATCCATCTGATGCATGCCAAGTATCTACCTGATACATATCATCATACATGATCCAACTGATCATACAATGTATCCACCTGATCATACAATGTATCCATCTGATATATATCAACATACATGATTTACCTGATCATACAATGTATCCACCCGATACATATACAGATGCATGGTCCAAGCATCCAACATGATGCATATACAAATTATATCAAGCATCCAACATGATGCATATACATATACATGATCTAACTGATCATAAAAAGCATCCAACATGATGCATATACAAAAATATCAAGCATCCAACATGATGCATATACAGAGCAGTAACTGGAGCATCATCCTGATGCTCATCATCAAGCACTTACATCCACAACCATGTGGAGGATCATCCTCTCACCATCCTTGGAATGGCTTCCAGCAATGTGTCCATCACTTCTTCCTCGAAGTGTCATCAGTCTGAAGAACACCAAGCCTCTCCCTGAAGTACTCAAACTTCACTCTAGCTAGTGGTTTTGTCAACACATCTGCAACCTGCTCATCCATCGCAACATATAGGAGCTTCACTGCTCCTATCTGCACCATATCCCTGATATAGTGATATTTGATCTCTATGTGCTTCGACCTATCGTGGAACACTAGGTTCTCGGACAGCTTCACACAACTCTGGTTGTCACAAAAGATACCAATAGCCTCCAGCGAGAGATCAAATAACTCAGACACTAGCTTTTGGAGCCAGACTGCCTCATAACTAGCCGAACAAGCTGCAACATACTCAGCCTCAGCTGTACTCAGTGCTACACAGGACTGCTTCCTGCTAAACCAAGAGATCATAGCTAATCCCATACTTAAGCAACACCCAAATGTGCTCTTCCTATCTGCAACACTTCCTGCCCAGTCTGAATCAACATAAACCTGCATGTTAAACTTTTGATTCACATCATACTTGAGCCCATAATCAATTGTACCCTTTAGGTACCTCAAAATATGCTTTACAACAACCAGGTGAACACCTCTAGGATCCTTCAGGAACTGGCTCAATGTGTTCACCACAAAGCAAATATCTAGTCTCGTATTCGTCAAGTACATCAAGGACCCAATCATCTGACGATACATCGTGACATCAACCGGATTAGATGAAGCATCATGCAGAAGCTTCAGGTTCGATGCCATAGGTATGGTCATGGCCTTACAGTCCATCATCCTGAATCTCTTCAGGATCTCTACTGCATACTTCCCTTGTCCAAGGAAGATTCCATCTACACTCAGCCACACTTCCATGCCTAGAAAGTAGTGCATCATACCCAAGTCCTTCATCTTGAACTCGACAGCAAGCTGATACCAATCAATCCATCCTCCCCTGTTACAAACAGGTCATCCACATACAAGAGTAGTATCACAGGATTGCCTTCCTCAACCTTGTAGTAAAGGTTGGAATCTTCTTTACTCTTAGTAAATCCCAAACTAGATAGAAATCTGTCTATGCTACCATACCAAGTCCTAGGAGCTTGCTTCAAGCCATACATCGCTTTCTTCAATTTGCACACATGTGACTCTCCATCATGTGTCTCAAACCCAAGTGGCTGCTCCACATACACTTCATCTTCAACTACACCATTCAAGAAGGCTGTCTTGACATCCATCTGGTGTACCTTCCATTTCATCACTGCAGCCAGAGCAAGTACTGATCTAATGGAAGTGTATCTAGCTACAGGTTTAAAATTCTCTTCATAGTCAATCCCTCTTTCTGGGAGGATCCATGAGCTACAACCTCACTTTGTATTTCTCCATGCTACCATCTGCAGCATGCTTGATCTTATATATCCACTTGGAAGTCACAACAAACTTCCCTTCAGGTCTTGGGGCCACATCCCAAACATGATCGATTGGTACTTCTCGACCATGGCATCTGTTGAATATTGTAACTTCTAAGAATATTATATTTGTATATTATTTATTCCGGAGATGTTCCATACCTCCGATGTGATTATACTATGAATCCAGAGATGTTTATTCCTCCGGATTGGTTGTGGTAACTAGGGTTATTAGACCCACCATGTGGGGGTCGGCCCAGTCAGTTATAATAGGGTATTTAACCTAATGGTTAAATACGAGCCTACATGTACTTGTGTAAAATACATGTCAGCGTAGTGTATAAATAGAGGAGGTATGTTCCTCATTTGACACACACACTCACTTTTGAAAGATAGCGCACTTGTCTGGATATTTCCTAAGGAGACAAAGTAGGAGGGAGCACATCTTGTATTTTGGTTGATCATCTTATTGAGGAAAGCTTTGCTGGGTTTTCTACCCCATGAGGGTTTTCCAGGGTATATTCTGTGTCTATCTTGTGATTATGTTTCTTTCAATGATCTTGATATTCTATTTGGTTTAAACTTAACATGGTATCAGAGCTAGATTGAATAGGACATCTTTCACAAGGTAAGAATACCTCTCTCTCTCCCTCCGGTGAAAGTTAGGGTTTCCGCAAAAAGTTGGTATTATTGAATTTTGGTTACATGGATGGATAGCCCTCTTCAATACCTTTCTTTTAAGCCCTAGATCGAACTTTTTGGTTGGGTAGAACTCCGGGAAATCAAAACCCTAATTGTACCAAAAGTGCGATAAGTCAGAATTTGGGTTCAGACAAAAGTTGGCATTTTTGAATTCTGATTACATGGCTGGATATCCCGTCTCAAGACCATTCTTTTGAGCCCTAGATCAAACTTTTTGGTTGGGTAGAACTCCGGGAAAGTCAAACCCTAATTCTACCAAAAGTGTGATAAAATTCTGTTCCAGATTCCGGAAAAGTGAAAAGTAACATTTCCTGGTAAGTCTACTCTGTCTCTTGGACTCCCCCAAGAGAAGATGGCTCCAAACACTAAGCTTGAAAACAAGCTATAAGGTATAGAGAACTTCCGGGCATGCAAATACAGAATTGGTCTCATTCTTGAAGAGAATGATCTTGCTCATTATATCAAGGAAGAAGTTGCAGAACCAGAAGGAGATGAAGCCAAAGAAAAGCACAGGAAGGATTTGATTAGGGAAAAGAGAATCATAGCTGATTCTATTAAAGACCACTTGGTTCCCCAAGTGGCCTCCAAGAAGACTCCAAAGGAAATGTATGATGCCCTAGGAAGAATGTATGAAGGAAAGAACATCAATAGGAAGATGAATCTAAGGACTCAATTGAAGAGTGCCAAGATGCACAAAGGAGAATCCATTCAAGACTACTTCTCAAGGGTTTCACAAATCAAGGAACAACTAGATGCAATTGGTGATACTCTTGATGAGGATGAACTTGTGATGACTGCTCTCAATGGTCTCACTAGACCTTGGGAATCCTTCATACAAACCATGTGTGCCAGGAAAGAGAGCATGAAGTTTGATATAGTATGGGAGGATTGTGTTCAAGAAGAAGATAGGGTAGCCAACAGAGAAGCTCTTCTCAAAGAGGATGACCAAGCTTTGGCCACCCATACCAAAAGAAGAAGAATAGGTCATCTCAAGAAAGTTGACCACAAAGGATCTCAACACTTCTCTAGACCTAAAAGGAAAAAAGGACCATTTCCAGTAAGAGATCTTTCCACAGTCAAATGCTACAACTGTGATAAGCTAGGACACATCTCCAGATTTTGTCCTTCACAAAAGAATAAGTTTGTCCACAAAAGACACCATGCACATATGGCAGAAAATGATAGTGAAGAAGAAGAAGAGGAAGAAGATGAAGAAGAAGAAGAGGTAGAGGTAAGGCCTAAAAGGAAAAGATATAAGGTAAAGAAATAAGATCCAGAAGAATGTGTTCTATTCTCTGCACTCTCTGGATCTGTATCTCCTAGAGAAGATACATGGCTCATTGACAGTGGTGCTTCTAAGCACATGACAGGTCAAAGGAAGACCTTCTCAAATCTTGAATAAAAGTCTTCTACACAAAAGGTATCTCTAGGAGATGACTACCAATATCCCATCAAAGGAATTGGTGAAGCTAGCTATAATCTAGATTCAGGAACACCCTTGAAGATGAAAGACATCTTATATGTACCAGGTTTAAAGAAGAACCTTCTCTCTATCTCAGCACTAGATAAGAAAGGTTTTAGAGTAGCTTTCATAGATGGACAAGTACTCATGTGGTCCAAAGGAAAGACAATTAAAGATGCAATTGTTATTGGTGAAGAAGAAGGAGGTCTCTATAAGCTCAAGGGCCATCCAGAAGCTACCCTTGCTCATGAGATCTCTAGCCCCAGTGAGCTATGGCATACAAGATTAGCTCACATCAACTATAAAGCCTTACCCTATGTAAGCAAGGCAGTAATAGGATTACCAGATTTGAAAGCTGATCATGATGGCTCATGTAAAGGGTGTAAGAAAGGGAAAAATATTAAGAACCCCTTTCCAAAGAGTGAAACAAAGACTAAGAACATTTTAGAGCTAATACACTCAGATGTATGTGGACCAATGCCCACCACTTCTCTAAGTGGGTTTGAATACTATCTTTTATTCATTGATGACCATTCAAGGAAAACTTGGATAGACTTCCTGAAAGGTAAGAATGAAGTCTTCGGAAAATTCAAAGAGTTCAAGGCTCTAATAGAAAATCTATCAGATAAGAGAATCAAAATTCTCAAGGCATTAATATATGCCCTCAAAGGCATTAATAATATGCCTGTAGAAGGCTATAATCTAAGGCAATTGTGCATTTAAATAATCTTGGTGGATTGTCGAGCATTCCGGAGAGAGATCGGGATTAATTTAGTAGTGTAAAGGTGCAAATTAGATGCAAGAAGTTAAGAAACACGTAGAGGAATTTAATCATGCTTGCTCAAAAATTAATCAATAAACCAGGAATTAGTTAACCCTGTGTGAAAGGGTGTGATGATGGAAGGGACGAATGATAAAAAGGAGACACCATTCTCAATTGGAAGGACACAAAGGTGAATTGACAGGATGGACGAAAATACACAATGGTTTGATCGCACAGAAGAATATATAAACAAAAGATTGAATTGAAGGAAGAATGTGTCTATAGTACAGATCCATGTAGCAGCAAGAAAAGATAGAGACCAAGAAAATGAAGAATAACCAGTGAGAGAATTGAATAAATAAGAACATCTAGAAATCTGATAAAACCAAATTAGGGTGGTAGGGTGGTTCTAGGGAAGGATGCAATCCTGTAGGGGGTTGTATCCTCCTTCCAGTAGTGGCTTGAATCCAGGGATGTTGTGGCATCCTTATCTATTGGTGCAGATAGAAAAAATGGGGTGTTGGTACATCCTTTTTGTAGTAGCAGAAACACAATTTTGTAAAAGTCATCTTATTAATGAGTTTTATTTTGTGGTTTGCTCTTTGAGGTTTCCACGATAAAATTATGTATCCTTACTTGTCTGATTCATTGTTTATCTTGTTTTACTACTATTTTTTTTTAGATAAGGAAATACTAATTCACCCCTCCCCCTCAATATTACTGGATAAACCAACATGGGTAACCCACTTGCTCTTATTATTATTTACAAATTTTGAGGTAGTTTCTTTTGGTCCTTTTACAAGGAGGAACCAAAGGCTTACAAATATTTCAAAAATGATTTCGAGGAAAGCAGGGTGCTCCTGGGGTCTTGGATGGCTCGAATATTCGATTTTTCGACAGCACCTCCTCTTACCTATTCATTAAAAGTGAAAAACTAGCCACCTGAAAGCACTCAAATTGCTATATAAGACATTTAAAAGCATACAAATTTTACTTATATTAAGTACAAAAAGATGAGGAAATATTATAAACACAATTACCGATTAGAGAGCTAGATCTATTATGAGAGTAATGCTTTGAAAATTAGATCTAGTTAAGAGAATGCAAACTTATTGAAATAGCTATTGATATTCTTTAAAATAAAACTATTTGCAGTAACAATTCATAAAGGTCACCAAAGAAAGAATTTAAATTTAAATGTGAAGGAAAGAGGGAAGAAGATTTTGAGAGCTAGGGAACTTTCGGAAATGGAGTCTGTTGGTGGAGAGTAGAGGGACTATGTCCTCTTGAAAGTTCTTGAATGACAGAGGAGTCAAACAAGATCAATCGATCCTTCAAACTAGACATCTTGCACAACTAAAGCTACTTGCAAGAAGAGTGTCAAATCTGGTGCTTCCTATGACAGAGTTCAAAATAGTATGCATACAAACAAGTAAAATATACAAATCATGTATCATGGTGCATAAGCAAGAAATAAATGAAATGAAATTAGAATCATTTATTCTACTGATTGGTTGTAGTCTTTCAAAGGCCAGGTAAACAAAAAATGCAACAAGTAAACAAGCTACGTTAAAGTTACCTCATAAACCATTGACATTAAATCTACACACATAGAGCCATACACCAGAGATCTTGTAATGTCCCCATTCAAATAAGTGCATAGTAAGACAATCCCATCAATCCTACTAGTTTCCTAGGTTGGATGGGCACATGTGGGATAGTAATAAGGAAACTAATAAATGATATTTAGACATTAGAAGGGTTCAATAATTTAATAAATATGATGAATAAATAAATTCAAGAGAAATTCTAGGTGGCAAGTGGTTTTGGAGACATATGGAGGTGGTGGGACCCACACTAGCTTGATTTTTCAATGACACATGGCAGCTCTCTCTTGCCAATTCGAATTCATGGGAAGGTGAACACTCTTGGGTGAGTTGGTAAGTCATAACACATGGCATTGAGCATATTAGGTCGAAATGGGAAGGAATAGTAACCTCCATGGGAGAGGAAGAGTCAAATTGGAGACTAGTGGACACATGGGCTAGATTCCCTAGTTTTATGACAACAATAATGAAGCATCTATGACATTTTATGACAAAATTCAGACCTGACTTCTTACACCTGACCATTATGACATGTCAGCCCCAAAAATAGGCTCAAGAAGGCGCTCATGGAGTTGTAGGAATCTAAAGAGACTCAAATTCGAATTTGGGAGAAGATGGAAGGTTGGAACTTGGAGACAAGTGGCAAATGAGGAATATTTTCTAAATGGAAAATTATTGAATCTATTGAGAGGATTTCGACCCCTTGAAGGCTAATGTTGGTTATAAAATGTATAAATCAAGTATGAGAATGGCTTTTTATGATTTGAGAAAAATTGCATTTGTGAAGAGAGAGCTAGTGGATGACTAGTTTCTTGCCTTAGCCAATTTCGAGGGTGAAAGATTCTCATCCAAGTTGGTGTTTGGAGAGGCCACTCAGGTCTTTCATGGTGATTTAATGGAGTTTGTATTTGCAGGTAGAATCTACAGGAAGTTTCATGGTTTGGTTTAGTGCAGCACTTTCTCTCCACCGTTTCCAGTTTTGAAGGCATATTCGTGCTCCTTGAGGGAGGGCGTTTTTGGTGAGCACTTGTGCTTCTTGAGAGAGCTTCTCAGTATATATTTATGATTGTAATAGATTCATATCCTCTGTTATTCATATTTAGAAAGTATCAGGTCGAAATACCCACTGGTTGTATGCAAAACTATTGATTAATGAGCAAACAATGTCCATTTCCCCAATGCATTGATGTATGACACTATAATGTTGATTATTTCGAATGGATGGATGATTATCTGATATATTTGTGATAAATATACTTCCATGTATGTCTTATACAAGTTTCATGTACTGTACTTGAGCATTTGAAGCATTTTTACTCAGTTTAGTTGTATTGGGAGGTGAAATAGTGCCATTTCCCCAAGGGTCGAATTGGGGGTTTTTGCTGTTGAATGTGAGAGAGTTAGAACAGTATTAAAAATCAAATAATGGTGCATATGAGACCTTAATAACATACTTAACACATTATATACCTCTTTTCATAAATTTGGGGGAGTTTGGAGGCATTTGGAAGGCCAT
Organism: Larix kaempferi; assembly: GCA_027924585.1. Lineage (NCBI taxonomy): Eukaryota > Viridiplantae > Streptophyta > Pinopsida > Pinales > Pinaceae > Larix > Larix kaempferi. The sequence continues at coordinate 4,934,927 of BSBM01000854.1, forward strand.
TTGCAGTGTTAACCGAGGGGGATTTGATGCACAAATTACTAGTCAAAATTACATATATTGGTCAGAATACAAATCAAGTTTGCAGTAGTATTTGGAGGGCCATAAAACATCCCTGAACCTTATATTCAAGTCTAAATACCATTCATACACTCCTACAGAAGATTTGGGAGCATTTGGGTTTATTTGGAGGTCAAAACAGTAAAACTAGTCAAAGGTCGAAATTGGGAAAAAAAGTGGAAAATTGGGCATTTTAATAAAATTTGAAAAAGGGATATTACAAGTGGTATCAGAGCATGGTATTGGCACCTGATGGTATTAACAAGAAGCCAAACAAATAAAACACCACCCTTTGAATCAGTAGTTGAAGAAGTTTTGGTTGAAGAAGAGATAGTAGCAGAAAAAGAGTTTTTTTCTAAAACAATGGGTAGAGAGGAGGAGGAAAAATTAAGACATAAGGAGGAATTTATTGAAGCCTTAAAACCATGTTTATTGGGGTATGACCAAAGTCATTTTTATACACTTATTCAAAATTCTATAAACACCATGTTTACAATAAGACTGCGATAACTAGCCTTCATAGGTAACAAAACAAGCTATGTTTTATCCTTTATATAAGAACGTGAAATAATGTGATGTTTTACCTTTCATTATCAAGCAATATAGTTTGTGACATAAATAATATATATATTAAAAAAAATATGTTTTATCCTTTATACAAGAACGTGCAATAATGTGATGTTTTACCTTTCATTATCAAGTAATATAGTTTGTGACATAAATAATATATATATTAAAAAATAATTTAATTTAAGACATAAATAATATAGTTTGTGACACTGAGCTTGTGAGTACAAGTTAAATTAAGTGGTGCTCATCGAGAGTAAAGAACTGCTTCAGCTGCGGTGGTCAGTCGAAAAAACAGACAACGATGACCGTAAGATTATCAGTCGAATGCTTGTGGAGCACCTCGATAACCAACACTTTACAACAACGCTGGGGATCGTTGCTCGAGATGAGCTCTCTCCTTGCAATCGACACGACCGACAGGCTGCTGAGAACATCCCAGAGCCCATTGCAGGCAATGATGAGGAACCTGTCCTCCGCACTCAATTCCACCTGATGTACATCTGGCTCTGCACTGATTAGAGAACTGGACATGGAGGCCTTCACATTCTAGTCCCGGAGTTCCCTGGAAACCCCCAGCTTCCCGTTCAGATACCTATCGTTATTCATGAAACCCTCCAGGGATTCGATCCGCGACCTCTTGGCACTTGAAGTCGGTTTGTGATCAGTCGACATTTCAAGAATTCTTCCACTACTTTTCACCAAAACTGCCCGACAATCACCGGCATTGGCGACCATGAGCGACTTCCCCAACACCATCACCACAAGCGTTGTTGTCCCGGAGACTATGCCGGCCTCTACGAGGGCACCATTGGCGTTAAGGAATGCATTCTTCATGGCCTTCTCAATTCCTCTGTCGAAGAAATCGAAGTCATGGTGACGCAAGGTGCCTTAGGGTATAAGGTTCTTGCTTAACAATACACATTACACTGCCACAATGCTTACTCAATTAAACGTAAAACATGATGCTAGAAGTGGCTTATATTACTTCTCAATATGGTTACAATGTGAAATAACTAAAATGTAAATAACTATCTTAACTAGTTGGCCTCAGTCGTTACAACTCAGAAGTAACTGTGGTGTGCTCTCTCAGTGTGTCGACTTCACCCTATCCTGGTGCACTACGAAACTCTGAGCTATGGCTTGATCTCAGATCCCTCCTCAGCATGTGTGATTCTTCTCTCTATCGTTGCTCCAGACCGTGCTCTTGTATGTTGTTGATACTCCAGCCCCTGCTCTCGTCTGTTGCTGCCCCCTGCTCTCGTTTGTTGCTGCCTTTTTCACTGATCCTTCCTCCTGGGCCTTGTACCCTGCTACTATTGTTCCCAAGAACACTACGATCCTTGAGACACGCCTCCTCCTATCTGTCGATTCTCCCAAATCCTGCAGACCTATAACTGTCAATGTCTAGTCATGCTGCATAGCCTCTTTCTATGACGAAATCTATCACGTCCTTCATCTACCTGCAATAACTGTATTAACTTCCTCAACAACCTCGAATGACTACCAGGTAAAGTATTCTTGACTTCCGGTTCTTCTATCCCTGCTACAGTAGTTGCTCATACCTCGATCTGTCTGTTAGCTCGATCCTATTTCCTGCGGTTCTGCCAGTCCTCCCCTTCCTCCATGCTTTACTCCACCAAACTCATCGATATCGCAGTTCAAAAACACGTTGATCCTCCCACGACTCTGTGGCAACTTGTCATCTATCAATATTGACATGTCGACCCTCGACCTCTTCACTTCTGTCGACTGCTTCGACAGCTTCTTCTCAACTTATTGACTTTAACGAGTCAATCTGCTTCACGCACCAGCGCTTGTCGGCACTCCCTCTTGTCGGCTCCCTTCTGTCGATCAACTTCGACTGATCTGCCTAGGCTCCGATGCTCCTGCATTAGACTCCCTAGGTGAAAAAGAATTCGGCTGCTATTTCTGTCCTCTGAACTCTTCTTCGGAAATCCAAGTTGCCTCCTGCAACTCATCAAGCTTCCATCGTACTAAATATTCCTTCTTCCGCATCCTGCGAGTACGCCCTACTTCGCATTCTTCGATCACTTCTGTGATCTCTTCCTTTTGACGATCTGGAATTTGGACTGTCCGGTCGATGTTTGACACTTCTTCACTTCCACTGCTTGACCCTTCTTCAAATTTGTATAGATCTGAGACATTGAATGTGGCTGAAATGTTCAAGTCATCCGGTAGCTCCATCACATAAGCATTGTTCGAAATTTTCTTCAGAATCTTACATGGTCCAATCTTCTTCAGCTTCAGCTTGTTGTATGTACCCATCGGAAATCTCTCTTTCCACAAATATGCATAGACTAAGTGTCCTTCATTGAATGACTGTAGCCTCTTTTTCCTGACGGCCCTTAACTTGTACGCTTCTTTACTCTTTTCTATGCGCTTCCACACTTATTCATGGACTTCCTTCATGTGGTCTGCGAATGATTCTGCATCCGCACTCTTTTCTGATTTCTGTCAGCAACTCGACCAAATCCACCACTCCATGTGAGATTCTTCCCTGAACAATCTGGAAAGGGCTCAAACTTGTCGACCGATTCACAAAATTTTTGTATGCGAATTCTGCCTGTGACAACACATTCTCCCACTGCTTGGGTCCGTCGGCCATTAGACATCTTGGAAGGTTTCCCAAACTTTTGTTTACTACTTCGGTCTGTCCATCTGTCTACGAATGTTATGCCGAACTAAACTGCAACTTCGTGTTCAATTTCTTCCATAGGGTTCTCCAGAAATGCGCCACAAACTTGGTATCCCGGTTTGAGGCCGACCTAGTAAAGGTTATTAGGCAAGTCAAGTCAAGTATAAATAGAGTGCGGGAGGCACTCTATTTGATCATTCTATTCTCTCTCACACTCTCGGGAGAGTGGCACACTTGTGGAGGAGGAGAAGCTGCTGCTAGGATATGTCTATCTCTTATGCTTGGGTTGTATCATTGCTCTATCTATCTATGAGGAAGTTATTGGGGTTTTTCACCTTTATGGTTTTCCCCAAGTAAACTCTATGTCTCTTGTGTGCTTGCATTATTGTGTCTATGATTGATATGTTGTACATGTTGTTCTCTCAGTTAAGATCCTAGATAAAATTGAAGTAAATTCTGAAAAATTAACATGGTATCAAAGCTAGCCTGAAAGAAGGCATGGTATGGCATGTATGACACTTGTTGCAATTGCGAAGCTAGGGCTCGATATAGCAAAAACCAGTCATCATAGCAATTTCGCTATAAATAAATTTTGGAGAGGTTTCAGGGTCTGAAACTCGTACAAGACGAAGCTATCATACAAGACGAAGCTAAGATCCCCATGTACCTTGTGTCCAAAGGAAAACCTCTAATTCGTTGTACTTTGTGATTTATGATCTGTACAATATAGGGTTTTTGCCTCTTCCAGATCTCAGTCATAAATAGGTGACATTGGAAAAAAGGTCATAACTTGGGCTAGGAAGCTCCAAATGAAATTTAGTAAAATGTGACAGGTAGTTCACATACTGTACTTTGTCAGGTGACTTTTCCAGAGGCCGAAACTGAACTAGTGACACGTGGCACTTCTTACAAGTTTTCTCTCCTGTTTTATCCCATAAACAGGTCACGTTGCGAAAATTGGCATAACTCTCTCTCAGAGAATCCATTTGAGGTCAGACCTATGGGGTTGGAAAGATGACAGGTCGGGATATCACAGGAAATGTTTTCAAACCCTTTGGATCAAAAATTTTGGAGTTACACAAGAAACAATCAGGTACATATTTCTGTCAAAATAGAATTATTTTTTAGCACCTTCATTCATGGCTTCTGGAATTTAGGGTTTCGGAGAAAGTTGGAATTTTTGTAATCGGAGACTATGGATGAATTCCACTCATCGAAATCAAAATTTAGAGACCAAGATCAGAATTTTTGGTTGGGCAGAAGGCCAGGCATGATCAGACCCTAGTTCGGGACTTTGATTGAAAAAGTGGAAAATTAGGGCTTCTGCAAAAACGGAAATTTTTGAAATCTATGACCACGGCTGGAAGCTCCTCAGAAAAATAGAAACTTAGAGATTTGGATCGAACCTTTTGATTGGGAAGAAGGGTGGGCTTTATCAAACCCTAGTTCGGGGTAATGTCAAGTGAATCCGTAAGTTTCAAAGGAAAATTTGAGGGGTGAAACTTTGCAGTTTTCAAATTATGAGTATACTAGCTTGATCAACTCATCAAGGCGCATATTTCTCTCCTTTTGGAAGTTTGAAATTCAAAGTTTGAATTTTTAGGGTTTCTCTGACAAACCCTAATCCAGCCCCAGATCCAGTTCCTACAAATCAAGTGGATTGGGTTAACCCTAGAAGAGAATGGATTGGTCACCTGCATAAGTGAAGAAGTTCTTGTTTCAGAGGGAGATGAGGCTAAGGCCTTACATAAGAAGATTAGAAGCAATCTCGACAGGTATGACTCATCCAGGTATGTTTCGAGATTTGTTCATGATTAAGTTTATGGTATGTTTGTCTTCATGTTATTATGGTTAGTACAATCTTGATTAAATTTAGACTTGTCGTATCACCTTAATAAAATTATGAATGCATGATAGAAGATATTCATTGATTAGGGTGTTGACACCTAAGATTGTACTAATGCATTATGGTGTTGTATGAGGTTTATGTTGTCCACTAACATGAAAGGTACACCAAGAAAGACAAATCATGTTCTAGTTCAAGAACATATGATCATGATGACATGAGGACAAAGATTCATCCATTGTCATGAATCACTTAGAAGATCTAATTGTGAGGTATGTATAACTTGGTTCTATAATGGTTAACCTATTATATATGCAGGTTACTAGCACAAGTCATTGAAGAGAACAAGAAGACATCATGTGGGTATGTTAGACATAACTAGCTAACATACCAATCCAGGTATGTTTTTCCTATATCAAGTTAGAATCCTACCTTGTGTTAGGATCCCTTATATAAGTATACTTGGTATGATTGGTTATGTTTATTCATAAAGTTAGAAATGTAAGTAATCAAGGGTTTATGCATTTTATGTCTCTTATCTTGATTGATGATTTAGCTAACCAGAAGAGTCCTATGATCAAATAAGAATATGCATGAGTAAAAGAAGACTTCCCTGAAACCTTGAATACTAATGTTTATTATCTGTGTTTGAAATGATCATGACTATACATGTTTAAGATTATTGTGTTTTGATAGTATTAAGATTATACTAATGAATGTGTGATTATGTATGAGACCTCGAGGATAAAACAATGATGATTCTAACAAGCATGCATAGTGATGGATATAAGTTCAAGGACAGGTAATCCAGGAAGCAAAGATCAAGAGGGATCACACTCCAGTTGTTCCTGCAAGGAAGCAAAGATCAAGAGGGAGCACACTCCAATTTTTCTTGCAAGGAAGCAAAGATCAAGAGGGAGCACACTCCAGTTGTTCCTGCAAGGAAGCAAAGATCAAGAGTGAACACACTCCAGTTGTTCCTACAAGGAAGCAAAGATCAAGAAGGAGCACACTTCAGTAGTTTCTGCAAGGATGCAGATATTTAGAGGGAGTTGACAACTTCTCACAATCCACATCAGAATGGATTTGCAGAAAAGAAGAAAAGACTGAGAGGGAGTCAACCCAACAAACAAACAAAGATAAGTATTTGAATTATCATTCCTTGCATATTTTATTGTTTAAATAATACTGTTCAATAATGTATATACTCATGTTCCTAGAATTAGGTTGTGTATTATGCATATTAGAATAGTTGCATTGATGAACATTATACTACTAATATACATGGGTTAATGGCCTATGGCACTGCACCACATTCCATTGCTACTTATCTAGAATGAAACCTCTTTGCCGACATGTTGGGAGTTGTGCACACTCTTAACAATGTTCTGGTAGAGATTGGAAGGCATCTAGAAAGTTGCGGGATATGAATAAATGTTGTATTGAAGCATTGGCTAAGATAATTACATGACTGTATGACATATTTCTTTATGTGTAATAATTTGTTATGAAAACTATGAGATGTTTTATAATCATGCAATTTAACTTATTGTGTAGGAAATATCGTATACCATCACCTACAAAAGGACTACAACATTTGTTCAGCAACAAAGTTATCTATTGAAAATATTGAAGATATTGAAGTTCCCAGGATCTGGGAAGAATGCCCTGATTGAAGAGTACCAATCGATCATGAAGATGTTTGGGATGCAGTCCCAAGACCTAAAGGGGAGTCTGTAGTGACTTCCAAGATGATATACAAGATCAAGCATGTTGCAGGTGGTAGCATAGAGACTTTTGCTCCTATATCCAGATACACTTATATTAGATCCGTACTTGCTCTGGTTGCAGTGATGAAATGGAAGATACACCAGATGGATTTCAAGACAGCTTTCTTGAATGGTGTAGTTGAAGAAGAGGTGTATGTGGAGCAACCACTTGGTTCTGAGACACATGACAGGGAGTCATATATGTGTAGAACTTGGTATGGTAGGATAGACAACTTTCTATCCAGTTTGGGATTTACCAAGAGTAAAGCAGATTCCAACCTTTACTACAAGGTTGAGGAAGGCAATCCAGTGATACTACTTTTGTATATGGATGACCTGTTTATTACAGGTGAAGATAGATTGATTGCCGACATGCAGCGGAAGCTTGCTGCCGAGTTCGAGATGAAGAACTTGTGGATGATGCACTATTTTCTAGGTATGGAGGTGTGGCAGAGTGCAGATGGAATCTTCCTTGGATAAGGGAAGTATGCAGTAGAGATCCTGAAGAGGTTAGGGATGATGGACTGCAAGGCCATATCCACACCTATGGAATCAAACCTGAAGCTTCTGTGTGATGCTTCATCTGAGCCGGTTGATATCACTATGTATCGTCATATGATTGGGTCCTTGATGTACCTGACGAACACGAGACTAGATATTTACTTTGCGGTGAACACATTGAGCTAGTTCCTGACAGATCCAAGGAGTGTTCACCTGGTTGCTGTAAAGAATATTATAAGGTACCTGAAGGGTACAGTTGTTTATGGGCTCAAGTATGTTGCGAATCAAAAGTTTAACCTACAGGGTTATGTTGATTTAGATTGGGCAGGCAGTGCTGCAGATAGGAGGAGCACTTCTGGGTGCTGCTTCAGTATGGGATCAAGTGTGATCTCTTGGTTTAGCAGGAAGCAGTCATGTGTAGCACTGAGTACAACCGAAGCAGATTATGTTGTAGCTTGTTCGGCTAGTTGTGAGGCAGTATGGCTTTGAAAGCTACTGTCTGAGTTATTTGATCTGCCGCTGGAGGCTACTGGTATATTTTGTGACAACCAGAGTTGTGTGAAGCTGTCTGAGAACCCAATGTTCCACGACAGGTCGAAGCACATAGAGATCAAATATCACTATATCAGGGATATGGTACAGAGTGGAGCAGTGAAGGTCCTGTATGTTGCGATGGATGAGTAGATTGCAGATGTATTGGCAAAACCACTAGCCAGAGTGAAGTTCGAGTACTTCAGAGAGAGGCTTGGTGTTCTTCAGATCGACGACACTTCGAGGAAGAAGTGATGGAGACATTTTGCTGAAGCCATTCCAAGCATGGTGGAAGGAGGATCCTTCACATGGATATGGATGTAAGTGCTAGATGATGAACATCAGGATGATGTTCTAGTTTCTGCTCTATATGATCAGTTGGATAATTTGTGTATGTATGCATCATGTTGGATGCTGGATATGATCAGTTGGATCATTTATGTATGTATGCATCATGTTGGATGTTGGATATGATCAGTTGGATCATTTATGTATGTATGCATCATGTTGGGTGTTGGATATGATCAGTTGGATCATTTGTATTTATTTTGTATATGCATCATGTTGGATGCTTGGACCATGTATCTGTATCAGGTGGATACGTTGTATGATCAGGTAGATCATGTTTGTTGATATGTATTAGGTAGATACATTCTGTGATCAGGTGGATCATGTATCTATGTATGTATCAGGTGGATGCATTGTATGATCAGGTGGATCATGTATGATGATATGTATCAGGTAGATACTTGGTATGCATCAGGTAGATGCATTGTATGATCAGGATGACCATGGATGAAGAGCTTCAGGATGTTGCTCCAGATGACATGTGTCAGGATGATGCAGTGATGATGTGTACATCAGGATGATGTATGGTGAGTATCAGGTTGATACTCTGTGGCCGTGGAACAGGTTGTGCAGATAAGCATATAATTTGTACCATGGGAGATTTGCAGATAGTCTTTCGAGGTTTTGCCTATGGCATGTAATTTGTGCCCTGGGATATTTGGAAAATGCTCTTTCGAGGTTTTGCTTGGGAGGACATATAATTTGTGCCCTGGGAGATTTGCAGATAGTCTTTTGAGGTTTTTCCTATGGCATGTCATTTAAGCCCTGGGATATCTGGAAAATGCTGTTTCGAGGTTTTTTCCTATGGCAAGTAATTTGTGCCCTGGGAGATCTGATAGGTTGAGCCGTGTCCTCGTAATCAGTCCTGGTATGCTATTTCGAGGTTTTGCCATGACCACATGTAATTTGTGCCCTAGGAGATCCGATAGGTTGAGCCGTGTGCTCGTAATCAGTCCTGGGATGCTCTTTCGAGGTTTTGTGGTGACCACATGTAATTTGTGCCTTGGGAGATCCGATAGGTTGAGCCGTGTGCTCGTAATCAGTCCTGGGATTCTCTTTTGAGGTTTTGTGGTGGAGTCACAAGTAATCAGTCCTGGGATTCTCTTTCGAGGTTTTGTGGTGGAGTCACAAGTAATCAGTCCTGGAGATCTGGACAGGATGAAAAAGGCCTTAGATGCTCTTTAGGGTTCTTGCTAGACAAGAGACTCTTTTAAGGTTTTGTGATGCATGTAATAAGTCCCGAGGATTCCATAGTATGGCCAATGATGATGAAGACCTACAGGTGGTAGGCCTACATCAAGTATGAAAAAGGACTGGCTCTATAGAACTTCCTATGACAAGTAGATTCAGAGATTGATTGAGATAGTAGCAGCAGTGATGATGACGATGCCTCGATGATGATTATCCAGTGACGATGATCCAGAGAAGAAGACTTGTGCTAGAAGACTTGTGTCGAGAAATACCTGCCTAGTTAAGAGGGAGTGTTGATGTTGTTGAGATATTGTAACTTCTAAGAATATTATATTTGTATATTATTTATTCTGGAGATGTTCCATATCTCCGATGTGATTATACTATGAATCCGGAGATGTTTATTCCTGCGAGAAGTTGTGGTAACTAGGTTTATTAGACCCACCATGTGGGGGTCGGCCCAATCAGTTATAATAGGGTATTTAACCTAATGGTTAAATACGATCCTACATGTACTTGTGTAAAATATATGTCAGTGTAGTGTATAAATAGAGGAGGTGTGTTCTTCATTTGACACACTCACACACTTGAGAGAGGCACACTTGTGGAGGAGAGGTCTACTATGGTGGAGGAGGAGATCATGTCTTTGGTTTGCATCTTTGTATATTGCTGGTCATCTATATTGAGGAAGCTTTACTGGGTTTTCTACCCCATGAGGGTTTCCCAGGATAAATTTGTGTCTCTTGTGTTTATGTTATGCTTGTTGTTTCTTCAGTGATCCTGTATATGCTATTATTGTGAAATGGAATGTAATGCTGCTATTTTATGTCTTAGCATATTAAATTTTAACATGGTATCAGAGCTAACCTGAAGTAAGACAAGGTATGGCACTTACGACACTTGGTTTACTTACGACAATTTGAGGGTTAGGGTTTTACATAGCAAAAACCAGTCATCGTGGAACTTTCGCTATAAATCCATATCCGCGAAGGTTCAGGGTCTAAAAAGTTTACAGGTCGAAGATAACATCCCCCGGTACCTTGTATCCAAAGGAAACCCTCAGATTCGTTGTACTTTATGAGTTATGATTAGTACAAGTTAGGGTTTCTGCCTCTTCCAGATCTCAGTCAAAATCAGGTGACCTTGGAAAAAAGGTCATAACTTGGGATAGGAAGCTCCAAATGAAATTTCGTAAAAAGTGACAGGTATTACACAGACTTTAATATCTCAAGAAACGTTTTTAGAGGCCGAAGGTGAACTAGTGACACGTGGCACTCTGTACAAGTTCACTCTCCTGTTTTATCCCATAAACAGATCACGTTGCGACACTTGGCATAACTCTCTCTCAGAGAGTCCAATTGAGGTCATACCTATCAGGATGGAAAGATAACAGGGTGAGCAATCTCAAGAAAATTTTTTAGAGGCCGAAGTTCAAATAGTGACACGTGGCACGCCGTACAAGTTCTCTCTCCTGTTTTATCCCATAAATAGGTCACGTTACGACACTTGGCATAACTCTCTCTCAGAACATCCAATTGAGGTCAGACCTATCAGGATGGAAAGATGACAGGTCAAGCTATTGCAAAAAAAGTTTTCAGACCTTGTGGAGCAAAAATTTCAGAGTTATAGCAGAAACAATCAGGTGCATATTTCTGTCAAAACATAATTATTTTTGGAGCACCTTTATTCATGACTTCCGGAATTTAGGGTTTCGGAGAAAGTTAGAATTTTTGGAATCGGAGTCCACGGCTGAATGCTACTCAGGAAAATCAAAATTTAGAGACCAAGATCGAATTTTTCTGGTTGGGTAGAAGACCGGGCTTGATCAAACCCTAGTTCGGGTTCCTGTCCAGAAGATCCAGAAGTTTCGAAGGCAATTTTGAGGGGTCAAATTTTGGAGATTTCAAAATTGAAGAATGCTAGGTTGATCAGCTCAGTAAGACACATTCTTCCATCCATTCAGAAGTGTGAAAGTCAAAGATTGAATTTTTAGAGTTTCTCTAGCAAACCCTAATCAAGCTCTAGATCAAGTTTCAGGGGGAGTTGAGGCTAAGGCCTTACATAAGAAGACTACAAGAAGTCTCGACAGGTATGACTTAAGAAGGTTCAGGTATGTCTTGAAATCTGATTCTTGATTAAGTTCATAATGTGTTTGTCTTCATATTATTTAGTACAATCTTGATCAATGTTAGAATTGTCTTATCACTCTAGTAGCAGTATGAATGCATGTGAATAATCGAACACATTCATTGATTAGGGCTATATGATTGTACTAATGCATTATGGTGTTGTGTGAGGTTGATGTTGTCTGCTAACAAGATACAGGTACATCACAAAAGACAAATCAAGTTCCATGACCATGACATCATGAAGACAAAGACTCATCCATAATCTTTGTTTTACTTACGAGGTATGTATGACTTTGTTATATTATACTTAACCTATGAGACATGCAGGTTATAGCTCAGGATCTCTAAATCATTGAAGAGATTGTTTAGGTATGTTGTACATAACTAAGCAGGTATACTAATCCAGGTATGTTTTCCTATGTCATGTTAGAATCTTACCTTGTGTTAGGATCCCTTATGTAAGTATACTTGGTATGATTGGTTATGCTTATTCATAAAGTTAGTAATCAAGGGTTTATGCATATTATGTCTCTTATCTTGGTTGATGATTTAACTAACTAGATCAAACAAGAATATGCATAAGTAAAAGAAGACTTCCTTGAAACCCTGAATACTAATGATCATGACTGTACATATTCAAGATTATTTAGAATTAGAATGTTTTGATAATATTGAGAATATACTAATGAATGTATGTTTGTGTATGAGATCATGAGGATGACACTAGTGTACACTTGAGCATGCACAGTGGTACAAAATGAATAGAAGTTCAGAAGACATACAGAAGATCAAGCGGGAGGCAACCACACAAACATAAAAGATAAGTATTTGAGTTGTTATTAGAAATAGTAAATGATATTGCTTGTATGCATATTTGTATTCCTAGTGTAAACATTCATAAAGCATTGAACAGTATACTGCTAATATGCATATGATTGGTAAGTTGGACAAACATTCCATTGTTGCTTGTCTCGAATGAAACCTCTTTGCTGGCATGCTGAGAGCTGTGCACACTCTCGATAGTATGTTCTAGTAGAGATGGAAGGCATCTAGATAGCCACTGTATGCATACAGGATATGGGAAAGTGTTGTGCCAAAGTATTGGTCAAAATAGTTGCATAACTATGTAAATGATATCTGTATGCATAATAGGTTATCATGTCAATATGATTTGATGATTATGAAGTATTACTAATCATGTACTTAATTTTGATTTGTAGGAAAGATCATGATGAATGATGAACTCTGAACAAGCGATGAATGTTCAACAAAAGATTTACAAATCAAACACACTATAGAAAGCTTGTGGTTAAGAGATTCTCTTAGAAAGAGGAAGAGAATCATGATGAGATGTTTTGCTCCAAGGGACTAGATAAGCCCAATCTTTTAATGATGTAATTAAAGAAGAAGTATGAATTAGGTTCTGTATGGGTACCCAGGATCGGTAGTCAATTGATGAGCTTAATGATCATCATGGGTGATGTCGATCTCAACCTTTGCTACAAGGTTGAATATGGCTTCTATACACATATGACATGGATGCAAGAAAGAACTCACCACAGAGTTCAAATGATTTCGAGGCTCATTTTAGTAGACCCATCTGACAAGAGATGGCACAGATAGATATGCAGAAGATCACTCAATGTAGAGTGTGAATAATGGACAATTGACAGCTTCATGACAAAGATTGGGCTTTACCAGAAGTAAAGCTGTTCCTAACCTTTACCTTAAGGTTGTGGATGATGAATCTAGCATACCATTATTGTATGATGATGATCTCTTTCTGACAAGGAATGAGAAATAGGTCATGAAAATGGCTGCAGAAATGAAAATGAAAGATCTCAGATTAATGCACTACTTCTTAGGTCTAGAAGTATGGCAAGATCCAAAAAGGAATCTTTTAAATCAAGGTAAGTATGCTGTAAAGTTTCTAAAAAGATTTGATATCTTGGAGTATAAAGCCATGGCCACTCCCATGGACTCCAACTTGAAGTTATTAGTTAATGACTCATCGTATTTAGTAGACCTAACCCTATATAGACAAATCATTGGGTCATACTAGGTCAGATATATGCTTTGCTGCAAATACCCTAAGTCAGTATCTAGTAGAACCTAGAAAGGTTCACTTAATAGCTACAAAGCATGTAGTGAGGTACCTAAAAGGTACATTAGATTTTTTGGAGGTCATGAACTCCGTTTACATGGTTACTTAGATTCTGATTGGGCAGGAAGTGTCTCAGACAGAAAGAGTACATCAGGTGGATGTTATAGTCTTGAATCTGCCATGATCTCATGGTTCAGCAAGAAACAATCTAGTGTGGCTCTCAGTGTTGCTGAAACAGAATATATAGCTGTCTGCTCTGCCAACTGTGAAGCAGTGTGGCTTCAGAAGCTATTATATGGAGTGTTTGAATTAGAAATGGATCCCACTGTGATTATGTGTGACAATCAAAGCTGCATTACGATGACTGAAAATCCTGTGTTCCACGATAAGTCAAAACACATAGAGATCCGATACTTCTATATATGAGATATGGTGCAAAGAGGAGCTATCAAGCTCGTATATATAAGCGCTGAAGATCAGATTGCTGATAACTTGACCAAACCTCTGTCTCGAGTGAAGTTTGAATACTTTCGAGACAAGCTTGATATAGTTCAAAAGAACTCTCCTCGACAGGGGGAGTAGCATAGTATCTGATAACAAGTCTGTCTCATCAATGATGAGGTTACCTATTTACTACACTTAGTTACTTAGAATTATTTAGATTTAGGAATCTTATATTTTTTCTTTTGATGATAGATGTATACATGCTTTTGATGATAGATGCATACATGCTTTTGATGTTAGATATACATGCTTTTGATGATAGATGCATACATGCTTTTGATGTTAGATATACATGCTTTTGATGATAGATTCATACATGCTTTTGATGTTAGATATACATGCTTTTGATGATAGATGTATACATGCTTTTGATGATAGATGTTATGCATGAGGATACATGTTTTGTTATACATGTTTTGATGATGAGGATACATGTTTTGATGATGAGGATACATGTTTTGTTATACATGTTTTGATGATGAGGATACATGATTGACACATGTCTTGATGAATTTCTTGGTGAACACTTGAGGGGATTGGATCATCCCTGGACTTCAGTCCTAAAGAGAGCCGTAGACATATGTCTTCGAGAATGAAGTCCTTGGTGGACTTAAGGGGATTGGATCATCCCTGGACTTCAGTCCTAAAGAGAGCCGTAGACATATGTCTTCGAGAATGAAGTCCTTGGTGGACTCGAGGGGATTGGATCATTCCTGGACTTCAGTCCTAAAGAGAGCCGTAGATGTATGTCTCCGATAACAAAATCCTGAATGAACAGGTAAGGGGATTGGATCGTCCTCGGACTTGAGCCCTTTGAATTGAGCCATAGACATGATGTCTCCGAGAACAAAATCCTGAATGAACAGGTAAGGGGATTGGATCGTCCTCAGAATTTAGTCCTTTGAATTGAGCCGTAGACATGATGTCTCCAAGAACAAAATCCTGAATGAACAGGTAAGGGGATTGGATCATCCTCGGACTTTAGTCCTTTGAATTGAGCCGTAGACATGATGTCTCTGAGAACAAAATCCTGAATGAACAGGTAAGGGGATTGGATCGTCCTCGAACTTTAGTCTTTTGAATTGAGTCGTAGACATGATGTCTCCGAGAACAAAATCCTGAATGAACAGGTAAGGGGATTGGATCGTCTTCGGACTTTAGTCCTTTGAATTGAGCCGTAGACATGATGTCTCCGAGAAAAAAATCCTGAATGAACAGGTAAGGGGATTGGATCATCCTCGGACTTTAGTCCTTTGAATTGAGCCGTAGACATGATGTCTCCGAGAACAAAATCCTGAATGAATAGGTAAGGGGATTGGATCATCCTCGGACTTTAGTCCTTTGAATTGAGCCGTAGACATGATGTCTTCGAGAACAAAATCCTGAATGAACAGGTAAGGGTATTAGATCGTCCTCGGACTTTGGTCCTGTGAATTGAGCCATAGACATGAGGTCTCCGAGAATTGAATGATAGGACTGGATCGCCCCTGAGATTCGGTTCAAAAGGTACATGATAGGACTGGATCGTCCCTGAGCTTCGGTTCAAAAGGTACATGATAGGACTGGATCGTCCCTAAGCTTCGGTTCAAAAGGTACATGATAGGACTGGATCGTCCCTGAGCTTCGGTTCAAAAGGTACATGATAGGACTGGATCGTCCCTGAGCTTCGGTTCAAAAGGTACATGATAGGACTGGATCGTCAGTTAGCTTCGGTTCAAAAGGTACATGATAGGACTGGATCGTCCCTGAGCTTCGGTTCAAAAGGTACATGATAGGACTGGATCGTCCCTGAGCTTCGGTTCAAAAGGTACATGATAGGACTGGATCGTCCTTGGACTTTGGTTCAAAAGGTACATGACTAGATTGCATCATCCATGGACGTATGTCCTAAAGAGAGCAGGATTGATCACCCTGGAAAATGTTGATCGTATGATGATGATGCTGATGACGATGCTGATGATCGCATGATGACGATACTATTGATCATATGATGACGATGTTGATGACGATGCTGATAACGATGCTGTTGATCGTATGATGACGATGTTGATTGATCGTATGATGATGATGCTGATGACGATGTTGATGATCATATGATGACGATGCTGATGATCATGTGATGACGATGCTGATGATCGTGTGATGACGATGCTGAAAATCATGAGGATTCAGATATTGATGTTGCTGTAGCTGTTTGAGTGTTGCAGAAGATAAAGACTCGGTACTGAAGATGTTGATGTTCTAGTATTGAAGATGTTCCAATAATTGGTTGAGTTATTGATGATGTTGAGAAAACTTCCAATGATTTATAGATGTATCATGTATGATGTTGATGACTCCTTGCTCGTGCAGATGCTGTTATAATATCCTTCTCGTTAAGGGGGAGTGTTGAGATATTGTAACTTCTAAGAATATTATATTTGTATATTATTTATTCCGGAGATGTTCCATACCTCCGATGTGATTATACTATGAATCCGGAGATGTTTATTCCTCCGAGAAGTTGTGTTAACTAGGGTTATTAGACCCACCAGGTGGGGGTTGGCCCAATCAGTTATAATAGGGTATTTAACCTAATGGTTAAATACGAGCCTACATGTACTTGTGTAAAATATATGTCAGTGTAGTGTATAAATAGAGGAGGTGTGTTCCTCATTTGACACACTCACACACTTGAGAGAGGCACACTTGTGGAGGAGAGGTCTGCTATGGTGGAGGAGGAGATCACGTCTTTGGTTTGCATCTTTGTATATTGCTAGTCATCTATATTGAGGAAGATTTACTGGGTTTTCAACCCCATGAGGGTTTCCCAGGATAGATCTATGTCTCTTGTGTTTATGCTATGCTTGTTGTTTCTTCAATGATCCTGTATATGCTATTATTGTGAAATGGAATGTAATGCTGCTATTTTCTGTCTTAGCATATTAAATTTTAACAGATGTATATGTAACTTCGGAATGTATTTCATATATGTATATTGTACTCCTATAGAGATGGTATTATTCCTCTATACCGAAGTCTTTGTATTCCTATAGAGATGTTATTATTCCTCTATACAGAAGTGTCATCATTTATATTGTAAGTGTTGTAACTTATACTTGATGGGTTATTAGACCACCTTGTTGGGGTCGGCCCTGTATAAGTCATGTGGGTCGAAGGGTTATTAGACCACCCTATTGGGGGTCGGTCATGTGGGTCAAAGGGTTATTAGACCACCCTATTGGGTGTCAGCCCAGTCATCATTGTGTTATGTGGTTAAGTTGAGGCCGACCTAGTAAAAGTTATTAGGCAAGTCAAGTCAAGTATAAATAGAGTGCGGGAGGAACTCTATTTGATCATTCTATTCTCTCTCACACTCTCAGGAGAGTGGCGCACTTGTGGAGGAGGAGAAGCTGCTGCTAGGAGATGTCTATCTCTTATGCTCGGGTTGTGTCATTGCTCTATCTATCTCTGTGGAAGTTATTGGGGTTTTTCACCTTTATGGTTTTCCCCAAGTAAACTCTGTGTCTCTTGTGTGCTTTCATTATTGTGTCCATGATTGATATGCTGTACATGGTGTTCTCCTAGTTAAGATCCTAGGTCAAATTGAAGTAAATTCTGAAAAATTAACATAACACCGGGCTCTTAATGACTTTTTCCTTCAACTTGTCGAAAGCTTTCTGGGCAGCATCCGTCCACTGGAACTCACCCTTTTTCATGCATTCTGTCAATGGTGCACAAATTCAACTGAATCCCCGAATTAATTTATGGTAGAAACTGGCAAGTCCATGGAAAATCCTTACTCCCATCGCACTTGTCGGTTCCAGCCAATCCACTATTGCCTTCACCTTTTCTTTGTCCATGATAAGTCCTTTGCTCGAGATTACGAATCCCAAGTATACCAATTCCTTCTTCACGAAGAAACACTTTTGCATGTTCACCATTAGCTCTTCCTCCTGCAATCTTTGTAATACTTGTTGGATGTGTTCCAAGTGTTCTATCTTGGTTCAATTGAAAATCAGAATTTTGTCTAAATAGACTACGACAAACTTTCCCAAGAATGGTTTCAATACCTCATTCATCAATCTCATGAATGTGCTGGGTGCATTAGTCAATACAAACAACATGACTAACCACTTATAAATCCCTTCTCTCTTCTTGAATGTTGTTTTCCATTCATCGCCTTCTCTAACCCGAATCTAGTGATAACAGCTATTCAGGTCTATCTTTGTGAAGTATGTCACTCCACTGAGGAAATCCATCAAGTCGTCCATTCTAAGCAATGGAAACCGATACTTGATCATGATCCTGTTGATGGCTTTGGAGTCTATGCACATTCTCCATTCTCCACCCTTATTTGGCGTGAATACTGCTAGCACTGCACACGGGCTCAAACTCTCTCTGATCAATCCTCTGTCCAACAACTCCTGGACTTGTCAGTTGAGTTCCTGACCCTCCGTCGCACTCATCCTATGTGGTGCTTTGTTTGATAGACTCGACCCTGGAATCAAGTCGATATGGTGGGATAAGCTCCTGGTCGACGGAAATCCCGACGGTGTCTCATCAGCCATTATGTCATGAAACTCTTCGAGCAACTCCTCGATCTCAACTGGAATATTTTCCTTCATTGTTGGTGCCACGACACATGGTCCTTTCGGAATGATCGCAAAACTTCCCGACTGTTTCTCCTCTTCTGTGAGGAATTCTTTCACTATGCTCATAATCACTCTCTTTTCCCAAAGCTTGCTCTCGCTGTGCTTACTGTCATCTTGCTCTTCCCACCTTGGATTAAGAGTTCTTTTCACGCCATTCTTCCACATTGTGACTGTGTTGGCTCAACCATCATAGATCATTTTCTGATAATACTGCCATGGTATCCCTAACAACAAATGGCATGCGTCCATTGGGATTACATCGCATAGTACGCTATCTTCAAATCCCTTAACTCTGAAGTTGATTAGGCACTGTCTGGTCACCTTTACATGATGTCCCTTCTGCAACCATGAGATCTTGTATGGGTTTGGGTGTTCCCGACACTTCATCCCAATCTTGCCGATGACTTCTGTCCACACCAAATTTTCTGTAGTTCCACCATCCACTATGGTTTTGCAACGCCATTCACTGATCCGCACCTTCGTTCGAAAGATCGCCTTCCACTGTGCCAGCTTTGTCTTCTCACGTTTATCTTCCTGGATCAGGGCTCTTTGGACCATTAGGTTTCAGTTCTTTCTTTTCTCTTCTCCACTGCTATCAGATGCCGACTCTTCCCTCTTGTAAACTTGCTCATCTTTTCAATTTTTGGGTTTCGACTACTCTATAGCATGTAGGTTCTCTGGGAACTCGTATGCCTTGTGTCCTTCTCCTCGACACTTGTAATAGATTATGGCTAGTTTGTTAGCTCCTTTTCTATCGGATGGGCCACTTCGAACGTACGTTCCTTGACCATGGGTCTCATGACCATCGCGTCAGTTCTCTCGCTTGTTCTCATGTGTCGATGTCCCCTCCATCCGTCGGTTCTCTTCGACAGATTCCTTTTTGTATCCACTACTTTGACCTTTCGCGGAAACAATTTTTGCACCTCGACCAGTCATCCTGCCTCTGGTCACCGTGGATTTCCTCGACCATTTCTCTTCTTCCTTCGGAGCTAACTGGTAGGCTTCGTCGACTGCTCTAAATCTCGACATGCTCAATTTATCTTGAATAGCATATTTCAAGCCGTTCACGTACCTAGAGACAACTTCTTCTCCTTCGTTGGTTTGTCTCGACCGAATAAAAAACCGGTAGAACTCTTTCATGTACTCTTTCACAGTCATCTCTTTTTGTCCAAAGTTTCACAACTTCCTGAACAAGGAAATCACATAGTCGTTCGACAAGAACTTCCCCTTTAACTTGGCGACCATCCTATCCCAAGACTTGATTTTCTCCTTTCCTTTCTTGACTCTGTCAGCCTGTACATTATCCCACCATAATGAGGCATGACCTTTCAACCTCAGACATGCATCCTTAACCCATTTAGGGTCCTCGATCTGCTCCATGTCGAAGTATTTCTCCATTTCTCTGAACCAGTCGATCAAGTCTTATGGGTCCAAGCTTCCCGAGTAGGTACACACATCTATATTCGCTCGACCTCTCATATCTATCAGAAGTTTGATCAGTTTTTCTTTTGGTTCTTTGGCAGCTTCTTCCCGGGCTTCCACCTCTTCGACCTCCTCGTCGTTGTGGTCTAACGCCTCAGGAATACAACCACGCCTCTGGCTTTCTTTGATCGCTGTGAATTCATTCGTCAAAGTTTGCATCGTTTGGACACATTCGTCGAACATCTCACGATCCACTGTGACGGCTGTCGTGCCACACGCTCTTCGTCCTCGGAAGTTAACACCTCGGTGAGCCATTTCCAACTTTTGTTGAAACTTCCACGCGTCCAATCGCAACCAGACTTCAACAAGTCATGCACAACTCTACCCAACCTCAGTTGGAGTTGTTCAATGCACTTGCAGGCTCAAAATCACTGAAGTTCATCAATTCCATGGATTCTCTCGCTCTGACACCAACTGACGCAAGGCACCTTAGGATCTAAGGTTCTTGCTTAACAACACACATGACACTACCACAATGCTTACTCAATTAGACGTAAAACATGATGCCAGAAGTGGCTTATATTACTTCTCAATTCGGTTACAATGCGGAATAACTGAAATGTAAATAACTATCTTAACTAGTCAGCCTCAGCCATTACAACTCAGAAGTAACTGTGGTGTGCTCTCTTAGTGTGTTGAACTAACCCTATCCCGATTCACTGCGGAACTGTGAGTTATGGCTTGATCTCAGATCCCTCCTTAGCATGTGCGATTCTTCTCTCTATCATCGCTTCATACCCTGCTCTCATTTGTTGTTGATACTCCAGCCCCTGCTCTCATCTATTACTACCCCCTGCTCTCATATGTTTCTATCCCTTTCAATAATCCTTCCTCCCAGGCCTTGTACCCTGCTGCTGTTGTTCCTGCGATCACTACAATCCCCAAGACATGCCTCCTCCTATCTGTCGATTCTCCCAAATCCTACAAACCTGCAACTGTCAGCTTCTAGTCATGCTGCACAGCCTCTGTCTGTGATGACATCTGTCACATCCTTCATCTACCTACAATAACTATATTAACTTCCTCGGTAACCCCGAACGACTACCAGGTACAATATTCTTGACTTCTGGTTCTTCTGTCCCTACTACAGTAGTTGGTCATATCTCGATCTATCTGTCAGCTCGATCCTTTTTCCTATGGTTTTGCAAGTCCTCCCCTTCCTCCACGCTTGGCTCTGCTAAACTCATCGATATCGTGGTTCGACAATAGGTCGATCCTCCCACGACTCTGCGGAAACTTGTCGTATGTCAACATTGACATGTCGACCCTCGACCTTTTCACTTCTGTCGACTGCTTCTATGGCTTCTGCTTGACTTATTGAATTCGACGAGTCAATCTGCTTCACGCACTAGCGGTCGTCGGCACTCCCTCTGGTTGGCTCCCTTCTGTCGATCAACTTCAACTGATCTTCTTAGGCTTTGAAGCTCCTGCATCACGTGGACTATGAAATTGATGAGGTTTTGTTTAATATATGTCGTCGTGTCGTTGCCGCAGTGGCCGTTGAAGACTCCATAGAAGGCCATCGACTGAAAGCGAGGGTTTTTTAGGTGGCCCACTATGTCATCGATGCAGATGTGCTCGTCTTCCATGTATAGTCGCTTGACACCGATGTCGTCCCAACTTCCAGAGCGCAAGATGGGAGTATAATCGTTTGATTCCTTGCTGCATCTCAATTCAATTTTCTCTGTCTGCTGCATATTTTCATCTGCGCTATTGCCTCCCATTTCCTCTACATATACAATTTTTATTTTGACTTTTGGGTATTTCGATCGAGTTACACAACAAGACTGTATTGTTCTCATAATTTTATATCTTCACCCGAAATCGGTTGTACAGACGCCTTCTCTCTTGTACCCTTTCGATCACGCATTAATGATCTTTTATTGAAATTTTGTATTTTAGAGAATAAAATTTAAAGGTTCAAAGTCTTCGAGGATTATTGGTCACCTTGATTGCAAAATTATTGTCAACTACTAGAGGAGTAGAATTCACATGTTTCTCTTGCAAATCTTCAAATATATTCATGAGCCACACAGTCTCCTTTATTGATTCTATTCCAACCACATATCGTGCTTCTGTTGTGGAATATGTTAGAACATATTATTTGTGTGATATCCAATAGGAAGCTATTGATCCATGACTAATGAGGTAGCCTAAAGTAGACACTTCATTCTCTTTATCACCATCAAAGTTTGGATCAAGATATCTAAACTGTTTGAAGTCATTGACCTTAAAATATTTGAGTGCAAGGTCTTGAGTCCCCTTCAAGTATCTTAAAATTCTCCTTTTGCATCCAATTTTTTCTATCTTGAAGGATCACTCCTAATACGTCCTTCGGGTCTTCTGATGAGGGCACCTTTGAGCATGGCTTCATTGTAACGTCCCACAACGTTATTTTCTTCTTCTTATAGGAGAATGTTAAAAACCTTTTCTCCATATTTAAGATGAACATACCTAGTGTTTCTAGCCATGTTGAACTGAGTCATGTCAACTTCTTTATCAAACATAGAAGCAATATCAAATTCGAGTGTGAATTTATAGTCATTAATTATTAGTTATAATTCCTTCACTCATATTTCTTTTCATCGATAGAGTTTTCATTTTTATTTATACTTGACTCTAAAATTAATAATTGATTGGCGATCTTAACACTTATATAATTTCTCTTATCACCTGCAAAAATGACTATGTTAGTATCCTTTACTTGAATATTCCCTTTATGTTTTAATAGAGCATTCACATATTTTTTAAATATATATGGGAATCCAAGCTTGGTACTTTTTCGGAGCATGTCCAAGCTTGTGATTTTTTTTTCTTTTGATTTCTACTTCTTTATGTCTGGCCAGAATGTGGAGCAAATAGGAAAGTCGTGCAATAACCGGAAAGGTGATAACAAGTTTTTTTTTCTCCCATTCAATCATATTTTTCACATGAACGAAACGAGCTCAAGTATTTACCACCCAAATTAGTATTTTTTCCTAAAATGAACTTGAATAAATAAAATTCAATTCTCAACCAATAAAGTGAACTTGAATAAATAAAATTCAATTCTCAACCAATAAACCTTTTTTTGAGAAGTATTTTCCCAAGCACTCTCAATAATCTTATGATAAATAATATAGTGGAGCATCCTATCTCAACACCTTTATAAATTCACTAATGTGAAGATTACAAGGTCATCATGATCCAACTCTTCAAAATGTCCAAAAGCCATGTAGTGATGTAACAATCTAGAAAAAAGAGTTCTTTAAAATATTCTAAGCATATTAATGCTTAAGAGTCTGACTGCAAACATTTATGGTACATATAGACAAGAGTTGTGAAACAAAAGCCTACTAAGTTAAGTGCACCACTACAGTTTTGTACATTGTTTACTTGCAGTGAAAAAAAGTACAGGGAATGACAAAAAGAACGTGGAATGGAATGCCCACATTTTCTAGGAGACAAAAACTGATTAACCTAAAACCCTCTTATTAATGCAAGTGGACTATCCACTATTCATAAATGTCCCTTGGCAGGGATATATATATATATATATATATAATATTCTAAATTTTTAATTAGAAAATTACTGAAACATTTTGCAAGTTGAGCAAGCATTACCTAAAAAATTTATCACCAAAATTAGGAAATATATGATTGGTTTTAGTTAGATATCTAAAACCATTTATAATTTTTATATTCTTTGAGAAAGCATTACCATTATGTTGTTTTATATATATTAAATTCTAAATTTTAAATTAAAAAATTACTGAAACATTTTGCAAGTTGAGAAACTACATGGGGTATAGCCCATAAATGGATTTGATGGTATGCACGAGCCAGGTGAATGGCAAGCCATCTAAATTAGATAGGTAAGCCTGTTGTTACCACCTGAGTTGCATCCAGTTGGACTTCTAGATAGCTGCCAAAGTTTGCACAATTAATTGAGCTTTTCAGGGTTCATAGGTTCCAAATCAGGCCTTCAAGGGAATCCGACACCATAACCAAGCACCATTGGTAAGTCACGACAAAAAAAATATGTCAAACAACAATGTTGGTTTCTCTTTTTGCGCCATTCTAGTAAATGTTTAGCTCCTGAAGGAAAATGCCAAACGATACATTGTTCAACTGCACAACAGTTACGGGCACACGTTACAAAGTGTGGTGATCTAGGACTCTTCTGCGGCACCATCAAAAGTGTCATGACTTACATTGTCCTGTTTGTGGTCCGGCTCGGCAAATCATATTTCCACAGCGCCTGGGATATGTTCAATCATCAAATTCAAGAGAGACAGGTCTCACAAATGGTGTGAGAAAGTTTTCCAATGCTACAAATAGAGTTTAGACCAATGTAACTATGGCATCAAAATCTGGAAATTCTGTTGAAGAAGAAGCTCAAATTCTGCAACCTCCTCTCAAGAAATCAAAGACTGAGCCTTTCTCACCAAGTTGTACATTGACACAAGTTGAAACTTTATGGGCATCTACCCCAACTTCTAGCAAGACACAGATAACCTTCCAGGTGCAGCCTCAAGTCTCCTAGCAAATTGGACAGTGCCCATCTACAATAAAATATGATATAGCCAACTCTGCAAGAGTAGATCCCACACCCGTGAAAATAGAGTCGACTAGGAGTTTGACCCAAAGTATTTCTCAGAAATCTTCTGAGTTAAAAAGAGATGTTGCAGTTGAGCATGATTAGTCATTGTGTCAAGCAATGAAGTGGCAAGCCTAAGCCTTCTTTTGTTTCTATAATCAAAATCCCTATGCAGGATAAACAAGAAATTGTGTCAGTTAAGAAAGAATATGTACTAGTCAAACCTGAATCCGGACAGTTTAAACAAGAAGCCACAACAGTAGTACTCCCACCTAATAATTCAACAGCATCAAAATTGGGAAAACTAAAAATCAAAGGTGTTTCACTAACTGAATTGTTCACACCAGAGCAAATTAGGGAGCATATTAGAGGGTTGCGTCAGTGGGCTGGTCAAATCAGTTTACACTTTACAGCTCTAAGGGGTTGTTGCAAATGTTCCTTCTAAATTCCTATGCATTTGTGGACTAATATTCCATCTGTTTATGTTTAAAATAATGTGCACATGGAAAAAATTCACCTTTACACAAACAATGCATGGTCTAAAAATACTAACTATAATAATTTTTCTTGAGGTTGTGGTACTGTTGTTGATGTTTGACTGTTGCATTTTCCTGTGACCTTGATTGGTGTTTGGCAGGTTTGTGCTTGACTTATTTATACATTTCCTGGCAGGAAGGATTCTTCTCATCCCACCTTCCCCTCTCTGTGTTCTCTCATCTTTAATTTGCTTCACATTCTACCGCACTTTTAACCATTTCCAAACTTTGATAGGATGTGTTATTAGTTTTTAAACTTGGTTTCAGGCAGTTTTCTCTAAGAGGGCATCATTCTGCTCATCGATGTCCCTTAGTTTTCTTCTTACTTTAATAGGATGTGTCTCCAGTTTACAAGATCATTTATATATTGCGTACTTGAATTTGTTTAGTGACATGTATGATAGTCTAATGAAAACAAAAGAACTAAAAGAACATAGTAGATGTTGGAAAAGAGAAAATACGAACAGTCCAACTGCGTTGCATAGGATTTTACCAATATGTTATCTCACCTTGAGCCTTGGAAATCAAAATTACTCATGGCATAAACAGGTTCCGCTTTTATATCATATAGTAGTTGAACATGCTTTGAAGCATACAATGACATGATGATCAACAGAGACACATGTCTGGATCAAGAATGATACCCTAAAAGATACAGAGGCAACTATGTTTATGTGAGTCTTCTATAAAGCCAATGGATAGTATGTAATGCTTTCTGATGTATTTAAGTTGAAAGATGATAAGCTTTTAGGGGGGATACATCATCATCTCCTTCAAAATATTTTTTTCTTGTAAATGAAGCTTTGATTAATTAAAAATATTAGCAGCTTACAAACATGAAATTACCCCCAATGTCCTGTGGTGCTTACACCCTGAATATATACAGAGGGGAGTCTTTCATTAAAGCTAATGGATAGTACATAACACTTGCTGGTGTGTTTAAGTTGAAAAATTATTCATCTTGTAGGGATATATCATGTCCTTCAAAATATTATTTTTCCTTCAAATGATACTTTGATTAATGAAAAATATACATAAAGTTCCCCCCGATATCCTGTGGTGCTTACACGTTGAGTATATACAGAGGAGAGCCACATACTGAAAATCTTGTTCCACCACTCAGTAGGGTCACTGAACATTCACAAAATGGACCCTTTTAAAAATCATAATACAAAAATTACCCAAAAATGGGACTGAAGTTTCTCATGCTATATTACTTAGTAATATGTTATTGCAACCATGGTAACTTTAATACATATAATATTAACATTGAATCTTGTTGTTTGCTCCTCCAATAAATCATAGTTGGAATATGGTTGTATGTCATGTCTTTTCTTTTGCATGCAAAATTTCACCTGGAATATGGTTTTGTAAGATTTAAGGATTATAATTTTTTAGGACTTGTTGCTTGATTCAGATGAGTTGAGCTGTTAGATACATCCAAGTTTAAATGTAACATTTTCTTAATTCATTTTGCAGAATTTGCTAAGGGTGGCAGTGTCATAATCTATAGTTGTGACATAATATGTTAACACCCAAAAAGTGCTCACTACCTCATCTACCCCATTACATGACTCATTTGTCCATATTTCCTACCATATTTACCTCCAGAACCTTAAAATCCCATTAAAAAGCCTCCAAAAGGCCAAAAAAGCCTCCACAAGGCCACAAAACCATTAAAAAAGCCTCCAAAAGGCCAAAAAAACCCCTTTTTCCCCCAAAATAATCCAAAATTCCTCCAAAATAGAAAAAACCCCCTAAAAAGGGAATAAAAAATATTAAAAAAGAGGAAAAAGAGGGAAAAAAGGAGGAAAAAACCCTATACAGCTGACCTAAACCATATGCTTCCCAAAACCATGGGCCAGCACTCCACCACTAAAAACCTATAAATAGGTGATGGAGGCCCCTCATTTCATATCCATAGTCAAATACACCCTTACTCTGCCAAAATCACTCTTGAAACCCTAGCTCACCCTTGAGTGCCCCTTTTGGCCCATTTCCACCCTATGGAGAAAGAGAAGGAGCAAAGCTGGAAGCTTGGAAGCAACCCTCCTGGACTGCTGCAAGAGCTCCACCAACCTCTACACCTGAGGTAATTTTTAATATAAAAAAGAAAGATCTTCATCTTATTTCCATGTTTTGTTATTTTTGTTAATGCTCATGCTAGGTTAAATGTTATGTTGTTTTAGTACTTTAATTTACTGTTTATTGAACTGCTACTAAGGAGTCCTTTCTCCTTAGTAGGTGCTCATTTGCACAAGCTAGGGTGAAAACCCTAGCTACAGCAACCATGGAAACTTTAATACATATAATATTAACATTGAAGCTTGTTGTTTGCTCCTCCAATAAATCAGAGTTGGAATATGGTTTGTATGTCATGTCTTTTCTTTTGCATGCAAAATTTCACCTGGAATATGGTTTTGTTGTTGATGTATGTGTAACTTTGGAATGTATTTCATCTGTGTATTTTATATATATTTATTGTACCCTTATAAGAGATGTGTCATTCCTCTATAAGGAAGTGTCGTGATGTGGATTGACAAGTGTCTCAAGTGTGTGTACTTGCCGATGGGATATTAGACCACCATGTGTGGGGTCGACCCTGAAATCTATATATTATAATGTGGATGTACCTAGCTAGACAAGTCGGCCCCATAAGGTCACTGAGAAAATAGATTAGTATAAATAGAGATCAGGTGATCTCTATTTATATCACTCGGAAAAGTATCTCACTCTCACTCAGAAAGTGGCGCACTAGTGAGGAGGAGGATCATCTACTACTAGGAGACTATCTCAGTGTATTTTGTTTGTACTTTGGTTGAGCCATTGCTCTCTCTATCTCTGAGGAAGTTGTGGGGTTTTTCACCTTAGGGTTTTCCCCATGGAAACTCTATGTCTCTTGTCTCTCATGCTTTTGATTCTTGTGATGCTTGTCATGATTATTGTGATTTTCATGCATTGATATACTGTATATGTTATTCTCTCAGTGAATATCCTAGAGTATTGTGAATTAATGCTCAAAATTTAACATGGTATCAGAGCTAACCTGAGAAGAAGACATTTTGCAGTGACGGAAACTTGAGTTTCTTGTTTATTGGGTTTCTCTCCACAGATTTTGGAAAAGCAGTATAGTAGATTAACTCTACTCATCAAGGTGCATCTATCTGTCCATTCATAATTCAATTCCGAGCATCTTCAGATTTGGCCCTAAAAATTAGGGTTTCCACAAAAATAGGAATTTCTGAAATCTGAAGACATAGCTGGAAGCTCCTTGCAAAAATCGAAGTTTAGAGATTTGGATCGAGATTTTTGGTTAGGTAGATCTCTGGGAAACACAAACCCTAATTCAGGGCTCTCCCTAGTGAACCCGGGAGGACAAAAAGGAAAATCTGAAGGGTAAAACTTTGCTGATCTCAAATTCTGAATAAACCAGGATGATCAGCTCATCAACGCGCATCTTTCTATCCTTTCAGAAAATTGAAATTCATATTTTGAATTTTTAGGGTTTTTCTTACAAACCCTAATCCAGGACCAGATCCAGTTTTCAGCATTTCAAGTGGTAAGATCTAAATATTTTATATTTCCATTTGAAGTACTCTTTAGGATGTCTCACCACACCAAGCTTGAGGATAAGCTTGAAGGAGTTGATAACTTCCAAGCTTGGAAGTGTATAGGATTGGGTTAATCCTGGAAGAGAATGAGTTGGACTCATATGTGAAAGAGGACATCCCTATCCCAGAGGATGAAGAGGCCAAGGTATTGCATAATAAGAACTTGGTCAAGGCAAAGAGAATCATTGCTGATTCCATTGAAGACCATCTCATACCCCATGTGTCCTCTCTAAAGACACCCAAGGAGATGTTTGACTATTTGACCAAGCTATTTGAAGGGAAGAACATAAATCAGAAGATGACCCTGCGGAACCAATTGAAAGGAGTAAAGTTTCAGAATGGAGAAACCATTCAATCTTATTTTTCAAGGGTCTCCCAGATCAGGAACAACTAGAAGCAGTGGATGAAATGGTGGAGAACCACTCTAAATGGCCTACCCAGGTCATGGGATTCCTTCATTCAAGGAATTTGTGCAAGGAAGAAGTTGATCTCCTTCAACAGATTGCGGGAAGAATGCGCTCAAGAAGAAGCTAGGCTTGTGGACTGAGAAGAAAAGATGGGAAATGAAGATCAAGCTCTCATAGCACATGCCAGGAAAGGCAAGTCCAAGAAGGAATCATCTCATAACAGAAGATCCTCACACCACCATTATCATAAAGATAAGAAAGATCTCAGATGCTTCAATTGCAATGAAAAGGGACACTTTGCTTTAGATTGTCTCAAGAAGAAGAAAGACAACAACAACAACTTCAATAAGAATAAGAAGAATAACATAAGAAGATATCATGCTCATGCTGCCGAAGATGATGAACCCCCAAAGAAGAAGGCTAGGGAAGAAAGTAATAGTGATGATGACTCATCAAGTGAAGAAGAATATGTTCTAATTTTTTCTCTCACAGGTACTATCTCCCATGGTTGTAATGATTGGTTGATTGACAGTGGGGCTTCCAAACACATGACTGGGTTTAAGGAATCTTTTGTGAATCTATTTG
Source organism: Larix kaempferi (assembly GCA_027924585.1). Classification (NCBI taxonomy): domain Eukaryota; kingdom Viridiplantae; phylum Streptophyta; class Pinopsida; order Pinales; family Pinaceae; genus Larix; species Larix kaempferi. Next base: position 4,964,967 of record BSBM01000854.1, read on the forward strand.
AACATGAATCACCCCATAAGGTGAAACTTGGGGATGATTATCAATACCCAATCAAAGGAAGTGGTGAAGCCTCCTACAACCTAGATTCTGAAAAATCTTTGAAGATGAAAGAAGTCCTCTATGTACCTGGGCTCAAGAAGAACTTACTCTCCATCTCTGCATTGGATGCAAAAGGTATGAGGGTTGCATTTGTGGATGGCCAAGTCCTAATGTGGCCAAAGGGAAAGAACATAGATGATGCAGTAGTGATTGGAGAGCAAGAGGGAGGTTTGTATAAATTGAAGGGACAACCTGAACATGCCATGGTACATGAATCCATGGAGCCAAGTGAACTTTGGCATAGAAGGCTTGCTCATATGCACTATAGAGAACTTCCAATTACAAGCAAGGCTGTAGAGGGTCTTCCTGAAATCAAGACCAAACATGAAGGTGTTTGAAAAGGATGTGCAAAAGGTAAGAACATTAAGAAGGCTTTCCCAAGCAGTGAAAGCAAGGCAAAAGACATCCTGGAAATCATCCACTCAGATGTATGTGGTCCTATGTCATCCAGTTCTCTGAGTGGGTATGTTTACTATGTCTCATTTATTGATGACTTCTCCAGGAATACTTGGGTATACTTCTTGAATAACAAAGATGAGGTGTTTGATAAATTCAAGGAATTCAAAACCTTGATGGAGAATCAAATTGACAAGAAGATCAAAACATTCAGATCCAATAATGGTGGAGAATTCACCTCATGTGACTTCAAGAATCTTTGTAGTGATTCAGGGATTAAGAGGGAGTTGACTGCTCCTTATAATCCTCAACAGAATGGAGTTGCAAATAGGAAGAACAAAACTATCATGGAAGCAGCAAGGGCAATGCTGCATGACCAGGATCTACCTATGCATCTATGGGCAGAAGCAGCTAGAATAGATGTATATGTGTAGAATAAAACACCCCACAATATATTGGACAACAAGACACCAGAAGAGGTCTTTTATGGTAAGAAACCTGAAGTCAGTCATCTCATAATATTTGGTTGTCCAGTATACACTCATGTTCCAAAGGAAAAGAGGACTAAACTAGATCCTTCAGGAAATAAGGGTATCTTTGTGGGTTACAGTGAAAGCTCGAAGGCTTACAGAATATACTTTCCAGGGTTCAAGAAGATTGATGTCAGCAGGGATGTAACATTTGATGAAAACTCAGCATTCATCAAATCAAGGAAGGCACCTATCGAAGTTTATGAAGAACCTAAGGAAACCAGATTTCAAGACACTACCATGACTGAAGCAGTTCCAGAAGTTTTTCGTGAGTTTGAAGATCCGCAAGAACCTGTAAATCCACCCCGTGAGGATAAATCTCATAAGAGGAAACCTGCATGGGCTAGAGAGCTCATTCAAGATGCAGAAAGATTTGGCATTCTAAAAGAAGAACACAGAGCAAAGAAGAGAACCAGATCACATACCATCTATGTTGCTTTACTCTATGACATTATGAACAAAGAGCCTTCCAGTTATGAAGAAGCAGCAGAAAAGAAAGAATGGAAGGATGCTATGGTTGAGGAATACCAATCAATAATGAAGAATGATGTTTGGGATATTGTCCCAAGACGTAAAGAGAAGTCTGCTGTGACTTCCAAATGGATCTACAAAATCAAACATGTTGCAGATGGCAGTGTAGAGAAATACAAGGCAAGATTCGTAGCTCGTGGCTTCTCTCAGAAAGAGGGAATAGATTATGAAGAAACTTTTGCACCTGTAGCCAGGTATACTTCCATCAGAACAGTACTTGCCCTGGCTGCAGCGATGAAATGGAAAATACACCAGATGGATGTCAAGACTGCTTTCTTGAATGGTGTAGTTGAAGAAGAAGTATATGTAGAGCAGCCACTTGGTTTTGAAATACATGACAGGGAGTCATATGTGTGCAGATTGAAGAAAGCGTTGTATGGCTTGAAACAAGCTCCCAGAACCTGGTATGGTAGGATGGACAGTTTCTTATCTAGTTTGGGCTTTACCAAGAGTAAAGCAGATTCCAACCTTTATTACAAGGTTGAGGAATGGAATCTTGTGGTTCTACTCCTGTATGTGGATGACTTATTTGTAACAAAAGATGACAGATTGATTGCAGATACGAAGAGGAAGCTTGCTGCTGAGTTCGATATGAAATATTTGGGAATGATGCATTATTTCCTAGGTGTGGAGGTGTGGCAGAGTGCAGGTGGGATTTTCCTTGGTCAAGGGACGTACACAGTAGATATCCTGAAGAGATTCGGGATGATGGATTGCAAGGCCATGGCCACACCTATGGAATCGAATCTGAAGCTTCTATGTGATGCTTCATATGAGCCGGTTGATGTCTCTATGTATCGTCAGATGATTGGGTCCTTGATGTACTTGACGAGCACGAGACCAGATATTTGCTTTGCAGTGAACACATTGAGTCAGTTCCTAACAGATCCGAGGAGTGTTCATCTGGTTGCTGTAAAGCATGTTCTGAGGTACCTGAAGGGTACAATGGATTATAGGTTCAAGTATGAGGTGAATCAAAAGTTTAACCTGTAGGGTTATGTTGATTCAGATTGGGATGGCAGTGCTGCAGATAGGAAGAGCACATCTGGGTGCTACTTCAGTATGGGATCAGGTGTGATTTCTTGGTATAGCAGGAAGCAGTCCTGCGTAGCACTGAGTATAGCTGAGGCAGAGAATGTTGCAGCCTGTTCAGCTAGTTGTGAGGTAGTATGGCTACGGAAGCTACTATCTGAGTTATTTGATCTCTCGTTGGATGCTACTGGTATCTTCTGTGATAACCAGAGTTGTGTGAAGTTGTCCAGGAATCCAGTGTTTCATGACAGGTCGAAACACATAGAGATCAAATATCACTATATAAGGGACATGGTGCAGAGAGGAGATGTGAAGCTCCTGTATGTTGCAACGGATGAGCAGATTGCAGATGTGCTGACGAAGCCACTAGCCAGGGTGAAGTTTGAGTACTTCAGAGAGAGGCTTGGCGTTCTTCAGATCGAGGACACTTCGAGGAAGAAGTGATGGACACATTTGTTGAAGCCATTCAAGCATGTTGGAAGGAGGATCCTTCACATGGCTGTGGATGTAATCACTGGATGACGAGCATCAGGATGATGTTTTGGTTTCTGCTTGGATATGATTAGTTGGATCATTTTTATATATGTATGTACGCATCATGTTAGATGCTGGATATGATCAGTTGGATCATTTTTGTATATGTATGTACACATCATGTTGGATGTTGGATATGATCAGTTGGATCATTTTTATGTATGCATGTATGCATCATGTTGGATGCTGGATATGATCGGTTGGATCATGTTTATGTATAAGCATCATGTTGGATGCTTGGACCATGTATCTGCATATGTATCAGGTGGATACATTGTATGATCAGGTGGATCATGTATGGTGATATGTATCATGTATTTGTATTTGTATCAGGTGGATACACTATATGATTAGATGGATCATGTCTGATGATATGTATCAGGTAGATACTTGGTATGCATCAGGTAGATGCATTATATGATCAGGATGATCATGGATGATGAGCTTCAGGATGTTGCTCTAGATGACATGCAGCAGGATGTTGTACTGATGATCAGGATGATCATGTGTACATCAGGATGATGTATGGTGAGTATCAGGTTGATACTCTGTGGCCGTGGAACAGGTTGTGCAGATAAGCATGTAATTTGTGCCCTCGGAGATTTGCAGATGGTCTTTCGAGGTTTTGCCTATGGCATGTAATTCATACCTTGGGACATCTGGAAAATGCTCTTTCGAGGTTTTGCTTGGGAGGACATATAATTTGTGCCCTGGGAGATCTGCAGATAGTCTTTCGAGGTTTTTCCTATGGCATGTAATTTGTGCCCTGGGATATTTGGCAGATGCTCTTTCGAGGTTTGTCCTATGGCATGTAATTTGTGCCTTGGGAGATCTGATACGTTGAGCTGTGTGCTCGTAATCAGTCCTGGGATGCTCTTTTGAGGTTTTTCCATGACCACATGTAATTTGTGCCCTGGGAGATCCGATAGGTTGAGCCTTGTGCTTGTAATCAGTCTTGGGATGCTCTTTCGAGGTTTTGTGGTGACCACATGTAATTTGTGCCCTGGGAGATCCGATAGGTTGAGCCTTGTGCTCATAATCAATCCTGGGATTCTCTTTCGAGGTTTTGTGGTGGGGTCACATGTAATAAGTCCTGGATATCTGGACAGGATGAAAAAGGCCTCAGATGCTCTTTAGGGTTCTTGCTAGTCAAGAGACTCTTTTAAGGTTTTGTGACGCACGTAATAAGTCGTGACATTTCCACAGTATGGCCAGTGATGATGAAGACCTGCAGGTGATGGGCCTACATCCAGTATGAAAAAGGACTGGCTCTGTAGAACTTCCTATGATGAGTAGAGTCAGAGATTGGTTGAGATAGCAACAGTAGTGACGATGCATCAATGACGATGATCCCGAGAAGAAGACTTGTCTAGTAGATCTGTGTCGAGAAATACCTTCCTAGTTAAGATAAAGTGTTGATGTATATGTAACTTCGGAATGTATTTCAACTGTGTATTTTATATATATTTATTGTACCCTTATAAGAGATGTGTCATTCCTCTATAAGGAAGTGTCGTCATGTGGATTGACAAGTGTCGCAAGTGTGTCTACTTGCCGATGGGTTATTAGACCACCATGTGTGGGGTCGGCCCTGAAATATATACACTTATGCTCCACTGATGAAAACAAGGGTGCATCAGTTCCTAGGAGGGCTAGAACTGAGGAGAAATAGATTCCTGGGGACTGCAAAATAAGGACTAGGTGTTGGGAGACTGCCATACTGATGGTGAGAATATTCCAACAATAAAGTCATCGTTGGTGAGAAAGAGTAGCCTATCTTTTTTTTTCATTTAAAAAAAACATACTTTTGATAGTCATTTCTATAAAGCAAAGACGTCCACAGAACCACTATTCACAAGTGTGTTGTCCTCAAGGTCCTCCCAAAAAAGGATTCTTTCTTCTCCACTAAACTCTTGTTTGAAGAGTTTGTTCGCCAACTAATTTTATTCTCTAAAAACATGATTGAAATTGATATATGCAAATGTTTTAATATCCTCTTGAATCTTGGTATACCAATGGGATAGATAAGTGACCTTTAACTTGTACTCCCATCGAGCCCATTTGATTGTTACTTTGGAGTCATCATAAACTGATAATGTGACCACTCCAAAAATAGAAGTAACCTTACATAAGAACCGAAGGGATAACACCTTAGCCTCCATATTTGTCCCTTGTACACAAAATAATCTGAAATTAAACTTATGTGTTTCTTTGAGCAACATAACAACACCAAGTGCACAAAATCCATTTTCAACAGCTTCGTCAAAGTATCTTTTTGCACCCTGAATATGTTTAATCTCCTTAGGAATTATGTGTTTTTTATGCTTACTCTTATCAATACCATATTCTTTAACCATATTTAAAATTTACAAGCAAAATATCCTATAATCCAGAGCATGATCTTCAAAGATCAATTCATTTTCGACTCTCCATAACTTCCATGAAATAAAAGAAAGGAGGTAGTTGAAGCTTTTACATGATTTAACCCAATGATAGCATATTTTGTCAAAATTATCATTACCCCATTCATGTTCAATATTTAAAATAGAGGTAATATAATACCAAATATACTTAGTGAAACTGCATCTAACCAGAAGATGTTCTACAGTTTCAAAATTTGACCTGCATAATATGCATATATTAGGGCCACACCATCCCCTTTTAACAAGTTATTCGAGGTTTTCATATAGTTTTGAAGAGCCATCCACATAAAACACTTTACTTTTAATTGTATGTACCATTTCAAGATTTCCTTATACCACCATTTTTTTACAAAATACCCACTTTATTTTACACTGGCATTATACGCATATTTTGCAACTATACTTTCCGGTTCCAAATAAGTAAGTCCTTATCATGATTTAATTTGCATCCGTTACAATTTAGTCTTTTAATATATTCCATCCATTGAACAGCTGGAGAACAAATAATCCCCAAATCCTTTGCATTATACTAATAAGTGTTGTTATTTGTATACCAATGAGGTATAGAAAGAGTACCCTATCTATGTAGATTTCAAAAATACAAATGGTTTATTATTATTTTTTATAAAATATTGAATGTTTTTGTATGTCACTATTTGAAATTGGATGCGGTAAATGATCAATTGTACTTGACATCCCAGTTTTCTGTTGCTAGTTTTTTGTTATAATTTGATTTCCCTAGATTTTTAGAAACATTAAAAATCATCATTTATATCTTATACACAAAGAAGGGATATGCATCAAGTTATTGAAGCATAGATCAATCTTAAACTTGCATCTATTAAGCAATAAGAGGGATCCAATTTTTTGAGGTGTACATTTTTTTAACTTAAATTTAGTTTTAAATATTTTTTTATGAGTTGATATAAAAAAAATTTATTACTTTTTATTTTTGGTAACATGACCTAATTTAAGTGTCAACATCTCCCCCATATTGAATTGTAACCTCACTCCTCTCCTACAATAAAAAAATATTTGAATGGAACATAAAATTGTTTGCATGCAAATGTGCATATGGATATAAGGCCTACTAAGACATGCATACCCCTAGTAACTCTTCTGTAAATTCCCGAGACCTAGGTAATATGGGGAAATGACTGATTCCCAAGTACTCGGGAATGACCATGTGGCTTAGGTAGCAAGAGCAAGTGGTTATTTAGTTTGCAACATATGGTTTACGACACATGGTATTGGTGTCCCATGGTTTTGGATGTCGAAGAATGCATGTGAAGAAGCCTTTATAAGGCTTGAGAAGGCTCTATTTTAAAGTGGCTTGGAGGTGATTGAGCTCACTTGGATGGGCTTGGCTGGTTTTTCTCAAAAATAATAATAGATGTAATATTGATATTGGTTGTGTCTTAACGGTTTTCAAAAATATATTCATTTGTTTATAATTGTTTCTTGTAATTTTATTTGTTTAGTTATTATTAATAATATTAGTGAAAATCCTAACATGAATAATAAATTATTAATTTTGAATCATTTAGATTTATCTCTATTTCAAAAAAAAAATATTAAACATAGAACTATTAAACTATATCTATTAATAGTACTGTATACCTCTTTCATATTTCTTTTACTTTCTCTACGTCAATAAGAAATCTACTTTCTCTATGTCAATACGAAATCTATTTTGTATGGCATAAGTTTAGTGTAAATGGGAATTAAATTATAAAACAAAAAATATATTGCATTAGTATTTATATGATTTCTATGGACATTTTGAATGGTCAGAGTGGAGAACTTTATTTTGTAAAATTGTAACAATTTATAAACTTAGATTTATTAAGTACTTAATCATTAGGTATGTTTCTTTATTATAATGTACATTCAAACTTAGTCTAAGTCCAATCAATATTGAAAATGTTATTTTGTAATCTAAAATGGGAAAAGAACTTTTAAACAACCTTAATTAAGTAGTGTAGTTTTGAAAGTGTAAAATGCTCTGTAACAATGACTGATATGAAAAGAAGTGCAAAATGCTCTATAACAATGTCAGAGCCAATAAATATTGACATGATATCTCCAATATAGGTTCTATAACCATTCCAATTTCAAATTATAAAGATCACATTCCTAATGTTGTTATTATGCATAATGCCTTATGTATGAAACATTGTTGTTAAATCACAGTCCATAGCATGTAAATATGAAACAGTGCTGTTAAATCCAACTTCCATGCCCTGTAATTGGAATCATTTTGAGATACATTGAATTTTTCCATTATATTTTAAATATCTTACAATTCTAGTTATTGTCATTGTTTACTGTTTTTTTCTTAATCCAATATGTGTCCAATGGTTGTTCCAATCTCTTCAACCTTTAACACCTTTATTTAAACATATATTAAACGGTTGAATTTTAATCACATTCTAAGTGTTCCATTTCAATGCTGCCTCATGGTCCCAAAATGCAGCTATTTCTTAAGCGCCAGATTCCTTTGAATTGGAAATCTTCAGCAATATTGTCAACGATGCCCTAGGTGTAGGATACGTGCATTACGCAGAATTCTCAAATGCGAAAATCGTATGTCTGGCATCCCCTGCAGTTTCGTGCGAGAAAATATATGATTAATGGAAGCTTACATTAAAATTTTAAAAATAGCAAAGATTAAATGAATGTTTTCAATACAAACTTGATTTTAATGTATGGTTCCATTAATCTACAGGAAACGGGAGGGCATGCAGAGACCTATGCCCTTCGCAGTGGAGGATTATGCATAATGCCCGTATCATACAAGCAGCGCATCGTTGACAATAAGGCTGGAGATTTCCAATTCGCGAGAACGGGCGCTGTAAGAAACTGTGACTATGAAATAGCTGCATTCTTCAACGATGATCCAGCATTGAAAACAAACACGTTGAATGCTATTTTTTTAAAATAAAGAAGTTAAAAGGACAAAGGAGTTAATATGTGTCCAAGGAGTTAATATTTTAATATTTTTTAAAATAAATTAGTTAGAGGATAAAGAACAAAAGAGTTAATATGTGTCCAAGTATTTTGGTCGGCATGCCAAGAAGCACTGGTGCACTGGTATCTTTCATTAATGTGTCCAACTATTTTTGTTGGCATGCAAAGAAGCGAGGGTATGCTTCATTATATAGAAGTAGTTGTGAAACCACTCGCGTTTTCATTCCGGTAGTTATGCTTGTTGTGAACGTCTAGTGTAGTGTTGTGTAGTAGCATGAAATTCATTGATTGGTTTTATATCTTATACACAGTAGGTAAGGCTGGAAGAGAAACTAAGATTAATAATTTACAAGTATTTTCATAAGATATACTTGTAACCGACACTTCATGTTCATAAACACATTGACTAGATTGAGTATTTTCCATTACTCTAGTGTAAGTAAGGACAACCGCCATCACAAAGAAATCATATAGTGCTTATTGTTTGAAATACTAAGCTCTACCTCGTTGGAATGCTTAGGATATACATGTTCTTTTCTAGAAATATAGGAACCATACGATACCATTAGACATGGAAGGGCCTCACACTTTTGAGTTTCTACTTTCAATAGGCATAAGTTCAACAAGGGATTTCATGTAGGAGGTTCATCCATTGCCTACTTTTTGGAGGATCCAATCTTGTATTTTGTAAATATCAAGATGTCGTTGCCTACTTCTTGGAGGATCCAATTGACTAAATATCAAGATGTCGTCGAGGTACACTACGACAAACTTTCCCAAGAATGGCTTCAGTACCTCGTTCATCAAACACATGAACGTACTGGGTGCATTAGTCAATCCAAAGGGAATGACTAACCACTCATACAATCCTTCCTTTGTATTGAAGGTTGTCTTCCATTCATCGCATTCTCTAACCCTGATCTGGTGATACCCACTCTTCAGCTTAATCTTGGTGAAGTATCTTGCTCCACTCAAACAATCCATCAATTTGTCCATCCTTGGAAATGGAAACATGTACTTCATCATGATCTTGTTGATAGCTCTCGAGTCTATACAAGTCCTCCATTCTCCACCCGTCTTCGGTGCTAGTATAGCTCGTACTGCACACGGGCTCAGAATTTCCCTGATCAATCCTTTGTCGAACAACTCCTGAACTTCTTAATTGAGTTCCTGAGCTTCTTCCGGATTCATTCTATGTGGTTCCTTGTTTGGAAAAAGTGATCCTGGAATCAAGTCAATTTGATGGGATATGCTTCTCATCGGTGGCAATCTCGTCGGTGCTCCGCCGACTATTATGCTCTCAAACTCATCGAGCATCTCTTCGACTTCGACCAAAATTCTCTCTGTCATTGACCCTTCGAAACATGGTCCTTTCGGAATGATGGTGAAACATCCCGACTGTTTCTCTTTCTTTGCTAGGAATTCCTTAGCTGAGCACATCAGCACTTGCTTCTCCTAATAGTTGATTTTGCCTTGCTTATAGTCGGCTCGATCCTCTTACATTGGATTCAACATCCTTCGTGTTCCATTTTTCCACACTGTGACTGTGTTGTCTTGATCATCATAGATAATCTTCTGATCATATTCCCATGGTCTCCCTAACAACAGATGACAAGTGCCCATTGTGATTACATCGCAAAGTACACTGTCTTCAAGTTTCCCAACTTAAAGTTGACCATGCACTGTCTGGTTACCTTCACATGATATTCTTTCTATAACCAGGATATCTTGTATGGATTTGGGTGTTGTTGACATCTCAAACCCAACTTGTCAATGACATCTGTCGACACTAAATTATTTGTATTTCCACCATCGACAATGGTCTTCCAATACCAGTCGACAATGAACACCGTGGTACGAAAGATGGCCTTTCACTGTGTCGGCTCCTTCTCTTTGCGGTGTTTGTCTTGGACCAACTTTCTCATGGTTGTCATGTTCAATATTTTCCTCTACCCTCTTCACCATTGTCGGATGTCGAATCCATTTTTTCCTCACCCTGGGCATCTCGTCGACGTCTAGGTTTCGACTCCTCTACCGCCTGTATATTCTCCAGGAATTCATAAGCCTTGTGTCCCACTTCATGACACTTATAATAGACTACAGTTGGTCTGTCAGCTCCTTTCATTTATGTCATACAACCTCGACCAAATGCACCCCGACTGCGGGTCTCTCAACCTTCCCGTCGGTTTCTCTGAGCCTTCTCTCTAGTCGCTGTCCCTTCTGCACATCAATCATCTTTGACGGCTTCTCCCTTGGTTCTGCTACTTTGTCCGTTTGCAGAAACAGTATTTGCACGTCGACCAGTCATCCTCCCTCTAATTGATGCGGTTTTTCTCAAATGTTTTCTTCTTCCTTCAGAGCTAACTGGTAGGCTTCACTAACCGCTCTGAACCTCGACAGGCTCAACTCGTCCTGTATAACATATTTCAAGTCACTCACATATCTTGTGACTGCTTCTTCTCAATCATCGGTTTGACCGGATCTAATCTACGATCTTTAGAACTCTTCCGTGTATTCCTTCATGTTCATCTCTTTATATCGAAAATTTTGCAATTTCTTGAACAAGGAAATCACATAGTCACTAGGTAGGAATTTCCCTTTCATCTTGGCAACCATTATGTCTGAAGACTTGATTTTCTCCTTGGATTTCTTGACTCTGTCATCCTGTACATTGTCCCACCACAACGAGGCATGACCCTTCAACCTCAAACATGCAGTTTTAACCCTTTCAAGATCCTCTATCTTCTTTATGTCGCAGTATTTCTCCATCTCTCTGAACAAGTCTGTCAAGTCTTTTGGATACAGACTTCCTGAGTAGGTACGTGCATCCATCTTTGTTCTACCTCTCATTTCTGTCAATAGCTTGATGAGTTTATCTTTTGGTTCCTCTTCCACTGCTTCCCCAGCTTCCACTTCCTCAATCGCATCGAGAATGCATCCACGTCTCTTGATTTATTTGATCGTTGTGACCTCATTGGTCAAACTTCTCATTGTTTACATGCACCCATCGAACATTTCGCGATCGACTGTAACTCCTGCGCCTCGTGCTCTTCATCCTACACCACAGACATTTACACTTCTATGTGCCATTCTTTCAACCTCAGCTAAAATCTCCTCTTGTCCAATCGCAACAGGACTTTCACAACATCGTGCACAACTCTACCCAACCGTAGCTGGAGTTGTTCACGCACTCGCAGGCTCTTCCTGCTCTCAGGAGTTTGCTGCTCTGATGCTAGCTGGTGCAAGGGAGGGTCTGTTCGGATCCTCTTGCTTAACAATAACACACAACAAACACACAATGTGCTCAAAGACTAGATGTGAACTGGCATGCCAATAAGTTGGCTTCTATTACTTAAATCAGTTACAATGTTAAATACAAAGAAAATAAACAAGTCGGCCTTATCCTGTTAACAAATATAGAAGTAAAAATCTATTCTCTCAGTGTGTTTCTCTCTGTATGTGATCCTCCTCTTCTTCTGATCCTCTGCTGAATGAAGAATGAATTAGCGATCTAGTGGATGAGCGATACCAACTTCTGTGACTCTGCACCAGTATTCTACTCTGCCCCGCTACTCTTCCCGAGGTCCACCGTGACTGTATTCCCAGATACGTCCTTTTCTATCCACCAAAACATCTTTGATCTTTCATATCTGCAATTTTCAGTGCCCCCAAACGTGCCTGCACAACCTCCTCCTGTGGTGACACCAAGTCTGGTTTCAACCACCTTCTTAACTTCCTTTAACTTCCTCAAGAACCCACAACGGTTGCATATATGTTTCCTTGAAGTCTGCACATCCCTCACTTTGCTATAGTAGTCGGTCTTATCACTGTCCTCTATGACATGTTTACCGTTCTGTACCTTGTCAATCCTCGAATTAACCTCTCGGATTGACTTAGTCCCCACGGCTGCTAGTCTGCCCCATCCTCCATGCTTGGCCTTCGTCGCTTTTGTCGGTGTCGATGTTTGGCACCTTTTCGAATTTTGACTCCCTTGACTTCCATTTATGTTGACCATACTTCGACAACGTCCTACTTGACTACCTGGCTTTGACTGCCAGTCTTCATTGCACCAGTGGTCGTCAGAAACCCCCCTGGTCAGCTCTCTTCGTTCAATTAAGTTTGACTGCTTCTCCTAGTCCCCGATGACCCTGTATGAAGCAAGGATGGACAAAAAATTCATCCTATTTGGTGCTCCGAGGGTCAATGAAGTTATGAGTGCTACCAGAATCAATGAGTATTGTAATAGGGAGCTTCTTCAAGTAACCCTTGACCCGCATTGTTTGTGGGGTGGTGACTCCAGCTAAGGAATGGAGAGATATCTATGGATGGTTGTCTTGAGCAGGAGGGTCAATAGGTGGATGCTAAATGTCGACTTGATTATCTACTGTATCCTGAGCTTCTTCACAAATTTCAGTTGCAGGTGCATAATCCACGTCCAAGATATAGATCTTTTGCTCAACACATCTATGTCCCCGAGTGAATTTCTCATTACAATTATAACAAAGCATTTTTTCTCGACATGCCCACATCTCTGCTTCAGAAATTTTTTTGATAGGATTTGCTCTAGGAGTTAGTATGATGGGAGGTATTTGGGAAACCATATTTCTAAATGGAACACAAGTGGATTTGGAGCGTTGTTGGGATGTGATCTTGTCCTCCGCCAACTTAGAAAACCCTGGGACTTCCATCATGTGCTTGGACATAAAATTATAACCTCAGATCGTATTACATCTTTCACACCACTAACAAAACAACTCCTGTAGAATTCATTAGACAATCATTCCGTGTGATTGGCTAGTTTCTCAAATTCTGTCTGATACTCTCTCACAGTGCCAATTTGGCGAAGTTTAGTGAGTGCTCCTATGAAGTCATCAAAAGCACGAGTACCAAATCGTTGCAAAAGGAGTTGGAAAAAATATGTCCATTTTGGCTTTGCATGAGCCTTAATGTACGAACGAAACCATTGAAGGGCTTCATGTTCCAAATGAAAGGATGCAAGTTGAACTTTGTTGACATCAAAAGTGTTATGTAAGCTGAAATAGTGTTCTTCCCGGTATATCCATCCAGTTTGATCATCACCATTGAAGCGGGGAAAATCAAGATTCGACCCATGAAAAGTGTTGGAAGAAGAGAACCCAGTCTTTGTAGAAGATATAATATGTTATTTATGAGCTGGAAATAGATATGGACCTCAGGTATGCTCGACTTCCTAACGGATCAAGGGATTCACTCGCCCACCAATGTTGTCTAACGACTTGCATATTGGTGAAGTACCCCTCATTCCATGGCTCAATTTAAACTGATAACCACTTTTCCACAAACAACAGCTCTTGGTTTACCTCATGGGTGTGAACTAGTCAATCATGTAGGTGTCATTTCCCTTTTCAATGGTAGGTTCTCTCAATGGTGCAACTACTTCGGGGTTCCTTTGGTACTCCTCACAATGAGTTTTAGGGCTATGCTCAAGTAATTCCCATAGTTAAGCGGATAGGGATTATCCCCGGATCCGAACCTGTAATTGAAAGGAACAATACATATGCAAAAAAATAAAATTGGCAGCAATTCCACCCAATGAGCCCAAGAAATTTCTATGATACCAGATGTGAGGAACCTCTAGCAATTAAATAATGAAAATAAATGATATAACAGAAATAAACAAACACAGAAGATATTTATTGATCATAGGCTACTTTGAGGGGGAAACCTCTATTGAGCAAGCTCAATACAAATAACTCGTGGATTCCTTCATTGGCCTCAACACATACTTATATACTAAGTCTATGCGTCCAATACTATGGATCAATACCATGGAACATATAATACTATAGGACGACATACAAAGCATATGCGTCCAATACTATGGATCAATACCATGGAACATATAATACTACGGGATAATACAATATACTAATAGTGTAAAGAGAAGCGTTGACACAGGTTCCGAATAGAGTTCATATTTTAATTTTTGTTAAATAAATGAGTTAAAACACAAAGAACACAGGAGATAATATGTATCCAAGTATTTTGGTCGGCATGCTAAGAAGTTGGGACACCCCTTGGTGCCACCATCACTATCTTCGTTGTCTCCACTCCTCCAGCCTTCATGCTGCTCCACTCCTCCAGCCTTCATGCTTCCTACGAACTCCAATCTCATGCTTCCCCAATATACACCAAGATATCCACGCTGCTCCACTCCTTCACGTTACTCCAGTCCTCCCAAGATCCACACAATCTTCAAGCTCCTTCCTCACGTAGCCCCCATCTACGCCCAAAATCCAGGCTTCCTAAAAACCCCATTCTCATGCTTCCCTTCAATAGGGCACAAGCTCCTCTCCACACTCAACCACCTCCATGCTCAATGCTCTTCCATGCTCGGCACCTCCACACTCAACCACCTCCACGCTCAACACTCTTCCACGCTCAACACCTCCACACTTAACCACCTCCACGCTCATCACTCTTCCACGCTCAACACCTCCACACTCAACCGCCTCCACGCTCAGTAGTCTTCAATGCTCATCACCTCCACACTTAACCACCTCCATGCTCAACACTCTTCCACGCTCAACATCTCCATGCACTTAGCATTCTGCTAGCTCCATGCTCTGCATTCTTCCAGTTCCACGCTTAGCATTCGTCCTACTCCACGCTCAACATTCTTCCTGCTCCATGCCCAACGTTCCATCCTTACTTTCATGCTCAACACACATGAAAAGCTCCAACATTAGCATCTTTTGTCGGAAAAGAGGATAGATCTCCTCTAATTTGAGATCAATTGGTATCAAAGCTCCAAGGTCCGAAGGAGAAGCAAGATATGCAGTAAGGGTTTTTTCTTAACATATTTTCTTAAATGAGTTTTCATGATTTATAATAGCTCTCATACCCTTGTCAAGGTTTCCTACAGTTGATGTTGGATTCATGGATTTTCTTGCCCAAGGAGCGCACAGATCTCCACCATAGGGAGGAGATTCACAGATCTTCATTCCCATAGATATCTCCCTCTAGTCAAGCCATTATTTCATAATCTTACAGCCCCCCCAGTGCATTGTGTGCTCTGTATTCAACACAGAGCGTCAACCAGTTTTATCTCCAAAATTTGGCCTCCATTCCTTCATACTTCACAAGGTGCCTCCTAGAAGAGATCCAGTGGCCAATGATTCTGATTCAAATGTCTCTAATCGAGTCCAGGACCTCGCATCTTCTCTCAATGAGTTAATGAGGATGCAATAGAAGACCAACACAGATCCATTTCAGTTAGATACTTGGTTCCAACTCCCTAAGTTCGTTGGCCAAACCAATGGAGAAGCAGTGGATTCCTGGATCCGCAACCTTTCCACCTATTTCAGGAATTCCATGGGCCTTACTGAAGAGAGAAATCTACATATTGTAGCGCTACAGTTGGAAGGACTTGATCAAAGTTGGTGGGACACAAAGCAAGAAAATACCAGCTTGGTAATAGACATTGGTGCCTCAACAAAGGATTCTTCTTCTTAATCGATTAGCACTTGGGCTCACATGTGTGAAGCATTGAGAGATCGTTTTTATCCTCAATCTTTATGGATCCATTAGCACCAACTTCGCCAACTACCTACACAAGGGGTACAAGCCTATATCAAATACTTCTCCAAACTTCGACTGCTGGTACACATTCCAGACCCATAAGAGGTATTAATCCTTAAATTTAATTCTGGTTTATTGGTTCAGTTCCGTAGAGAAGTTGAGTCATTTGAGAATTCTAGATTATATAAAGATTTTCAAAGAGCATTTCCAGTCGAAAGGAAGATAGATCCTCACAGTCGTACTACTCAATCTCGTCCCAACCAGAATCCCATTGCTTCACAAACTCCCCCACCCAATAATTCATTTTTCTTTCTCTCCACTCGTCCTACCAACCAAAATGCCAATACAAAGTGGTGTTCCTTCCACAAGACTAGTTCCCACAACACTTCATATTGTCGCATTTTACAATCTCTCAAGACCAACAAAACGCTTTGCGCAGAAGCTAATTCATCCCAACCCGTAGATGAAATTGATGAGCTTTCTCTTGAGAATCCTACTAAAGTATATCCCTCATTGATCTTAATGACATCTGAAGATTCCAAATCATCTACCCTACCCCTCTTTACTCATAACTGCCAAATCAAAAATTGCTTGGCCTTTCTCATCATGGACAACGACAGCCAGAAAAATTTGGTTTCACAAGAGCTAGTGCAGCGCCTCCATCTACCCACCACTCCTCACCCGAAACCATATCATCTAGGCTGGGTCCAAAATGATGGTCCCCGTCTATTGGTTTCTCATCGTTGCCTGGTAACATTTTCCATCGATCAATTGAAAGACTCTGTACTCTGTGATGTATCACCATTAGATTGTGTTGAATAAATTCTCAGGCTCCCTTACTAGGACACTTGGAATGCCATTTATACAGCCAAATCTCGCCAGTATAAACTTACCAAGGATGGCCACACCTATGTCTTTACAGCAGTCCTACCCAAACCCAAGACAACAAAATAAAAACTCTTTCGTGTCAATTTCAACAAGTGTCTGTCTCTTTTCCTGGTTTTCCCCATTCAACCAAACAACACCACTCATCCCATCCCAAAAGCCATGTCTCCTCCCCTCCAAGAATTTGTCGATGTTTTCCAACCCCCTACAGGACCCCCCATATCACCACATAAATCGTGATATTAACCTCATCCCGGGCACTACTTTATCCAATGCACCCACATCCCACCTTTCTCCACCAGAAACAAAGGAAATTGCAAATCAGTTGACTGAACTAAGCAGCTCAGGACACATTCAACCCTCATCCTCTCCTTGTGCTTCCCCAGCCTTTGTAATCCCCAAGAAAGACACCACAGAAATGCACCTTCTCACTGATTATCGGGCCCTTAAGTGGGGAATGTTGAAAAACCTTTACCCCCTACCCCAGAATGAGGTGTTACTTGACACCCTACAAGGTGCTAAATGGTTCACTAAGTTCGACTTGACAGCAAGATACCATCATTGTTTGAAGTAACCCAACAACTGTGTGGATGACAGAATTCAAGACCAAATTCGGTCTTTTTGAATGGAAGGTCGTTCCTTTTCTCCTGACTAATGGCCCTGCCACCTTCACGAGGCTCATCAATGAAATTTTCAGGAATCACTTGGGTTCACCATTTGAGATTGATTCAGATGCCTCACAATATGATTTTGGCGCAGTGCTTAAACAGGGAGGACATCATCTTTCTTACCCCTCAAAATATATTTCAGATGCTAAGAGAAACTATAGCACCTATGACAAGGAATTATACAACCTAGTGCAAGCTCTCAAGCAATGGCACCATTATCCCCTGGGAAAGAAGACTATTCTACATACAGACCACCATCCACTGATTTTCATCGATTCACAATCCAAGATACAGGAACAAAGGATTCTTAAATGCGCATCCTACATTCAACAATTCCATCTGGTTATTCAATACAAGAAGGGAACCTCTAACAAAATGGTAGATCTTCTCAGCAAGCCACCCCTTATAGTGCTCCAACTACTATAGGTGCGATGTGCTACTTATGATACATGGAAATATCAGTATGTTACTGACCGTGACTTTCAAGAAATCTGTGCTGCATTACAGGACCCTACAACCATCAATCAGAGTCCATTCTTGGACTATACCATTTGTGATGGGTGGCTCTACAAATTAAATCTGCTATGTGTACCACACTCTAACGATTTTCTATTGCTCATTAAAGAATCTCATGCATCTTCATGTGGAGGCCACTTTGGTACCACTAAGACCATTCAGCATCCTCCATTCTCCTACCTCCTGGCACACGTAGGAAAAAATCTAGCTTAAGCAAAGTGGATGACATTTGAGATGGTGCAACGTCAATTTCCTCATCTTCTCATGGAAGCAGGGATGCTTCAAGATCTAAATAGGGAGGAATTGGGCCACCCCTTGGTTCCACCAGCACTATCTTCCCTGGCTCCGCTCCTCCATCCTTCACGCTGCTCCACTCCTCCAACCTTCACGCTTCTTGCAAACTCCAACCTTCACACTTCCTGCAACTCCAACCTCATGTTTCCCCAATCTACACCCATATCTCCACTCTGCTCCACTCCTTCACGCTACTCCACTCCTCCCAAGATCCACGCAATCTGCAAGCTCCTTCCTCACGCTGCCCCCATCGATGCCCAGACTCCAGGATGCCTAAAAACCCCATTCTCACGCTGCCCCCATCTACACCCGAACTCTAGGATGCCTAAAAAACCCATTCTCACGCTGCCCTTCAATAGGGCACTAGCTTCTCTCCACACTCAACCACCTCCATGCTCATCACTCTTCCACGCTCGACACCTCCACACTCAACCACCTCCACGCTTAGCACTCTTCCACAATCAAGACCTCCACAATCAACCACATCCACGCTTAGAATTCTTCCATGCTCAGCACCTCCACGCTCAACATTCTTCCTGCTCCACGCTTAGCATTATTCTAGCTCCACGCCTAGCATTCCATCCTTACTTTCATGCTTAGCACACATGAAAATACCCAACATTAGCAGCTTCGGTCGGAAAAGAGGATAGCTATCCTCTAGTTGGAGATCAGAAGCACTTGTATCTTTCATTAATATGTGTCCAAGTATTTTGTTGGCATGCAAGGAAGGGATGTTTTGTTTCATTACATAGAAGTATTTGTGAAACGACTCGTGTTTTTAGGTACTTATACTTGTTATGAGCGTTAGTGTTGTGTAGTACCATGAAATTGATTGATTGGTTTTGATGATGATGATGATGATTATGATTAATGTCCACTGATAGAAAGTTTGGTCTGTTGGATCGTAAGAAGGTTATTACTTTGTTGGATTTAAAATTTTGTTCCTATGCTCAAAAAGCTTAGAAAGAAGCTTTCCAAGATCACTATAGTTTTCGCAAGTCTGGAGGTTAGAAAGGTTTGTATTGTAACAAATACTATGAAACTCAGATCTAATGTGGGTGTAAGCACGACACTCTAAGAGAAAGTGATTTTCATCCTCAATGCTCATAGAATCACAAAGATGGAAAACCCTTTCCTCCCATGGAGTTTTGGGAATAGACGAATGCCATGTTTCGATATGGAGCTCATGAGAGTTCGTTCTAATCTTGGCTATATTTATTTTCTTCTTTGAACTAGTTACTATCGAGAGATAATTATGATATTCCAAATTAGGGTTAATGACCTCCTTATAGTATTTTAGTTTTCTCTTAATCGCTAATTTTTCCTCCCACCACAATTTCTCTTTAAACTTAGAAGAAATAATGTTTTTGACATTATCAATATTCTCCAAATTCTCATTTTCATCAATGCCCCAATGGTCTAACAAATCCATTGTATCTTTACCAAGAGGGCACTAGCTTCTCTCCACACTCAACCACCTCCACGCTCAACACTCTTCCATGCTCGGCACCTCCACACTCAACCACCTCCACGCTCAACACTCTTTCACGGTCAGCACCTCCACACTCAACCACCTCCACGCTTAGCACTCTTCCACGCTCAACACCTCTACGCTCATCACCTCCATGCGCTCAGCATTCTGCTAGCTCCATGCTCTGCATTCTTCCAGCTGCACGCTTAGCATTCGGCCTGCTCAATGCTCAGCGTTCTTCTTGCTCCACGCTCAGCATTATTCTAGCTCTGCGCCCAACATTCCATCCTTACTTTCACGCTCAGCACACATGGAAATCTCCAACATTAGCAGCTTCGGTCGGAAAAGAGGATAGCTATCCTCTAGTTGGAGATCAGAAGCACTTATATCTTTCATTAATATGTGTCCAAGTATTTTGTTGGCATGCAAGGAAGGGATGTTTTGTTTCATTAGATAGAAGGAGTTGTGAAACAACTGGTGTTTTTATTCGGGTACTTATACTTGTTATGAGTGTTAGTGTTGTGTAGTACCATGAAATTGATTGATTGGTTTTGATCATGATAATGATGATTATGATTAACATCCACTAAGAGAAAGTTTGGTCTATTGGATCGTAAGAAGGTTATTACTTGCTTGGATTTAAAATTTTGTTCCTATGCTAAAAAAACTTAGAAATAAGCTTTCCAAGATCACTATAGTTTTCGCAAGTCAGGAGGTTAGAAAGGTTTGTATTGTAACAGATACTATGAAACTCAGATCTAATGTGGGTGTAAGCACGACACTCTAAGAGAAAGTGATTTTCATCCTCAATGCTCATAGAATCACAAAGATGGAAAACCCTTTCCTCCCACGGAGTTTTGGGAATAGACGAATGCCATGTTTCGATATGGAGCTCATGAGAGTTCGTTCTAATCTTGGCTATATTTATTTTCTTCTTTGAACTAGTTACTATCGAGAGATAATTATGATATTCCAAATTAGGGTTAATGAGCTCCTTATAGTATTTTAGTTTTCTCTTAATCGCTAATTTTTCCTCCCACCACAATTTCTCTTTAAACTTAGAAGAAATAATGTTTCTGACATTATCAATATTCTGCAAATTCTCATTTTCATCAATGCCCCAATGGTCTTACAAATCCATTGTATCTTTACCAAGAGGGAACTAGCTTCTCTCCACACTCAACCACCTCCACGCTCAACACTCTTCCATGCTCGGCACCTCCACACTGAACCACCTCCACGCTCGACACTCTTTCACGGTCAGCACCTCCACACTCAACCACCTCCACGCTTGGCACTCTTCCACGCTCAACACCTCTACGCTCATCACCTCCATGCGCTCAGCATTCTGCTAGCTCCACGCTCTGCATTCTTCCAGATGCACGCTTAGCATTCGGCCTGCTCAATGCTCAGCGTTCTTCTTTCTCCACGCTCAGCATTATTCTATCTCTGCGCCCAACATTCCATCCTTACTTTCACGCTCAGCACACATGGAGATCTCCAACATTAGCAGCTTCGGTCGGAAAAGAGGATAGCTATCCTCTAGTTGGAGATCAGAAGCACTTGTATCTTTCATTAATATGTGTCCAAGTATTTTGTTGGCATGCAAGGAAGGGATGTTTTGTTTCATTAGATAGAAGTAGTTGTGAAACAACTGGTGTTTTTATTCAGGTACTTATACTTGTTATGAGCGTTAGTGTTGTGTAGTACCATGAAATTGATTGATTGGTTTTGATCATGATAATGATGATTATGATTAACATCCACTGAGAGAAAGTTTGGTCTATTGGATTGTAAGAAGGTTATTACTTGCTTGGATTTAAAATTTTGTTCCTATGCTAAAAAAAATTAGAAATAAGCTTTCCAAGATCACTATAGTTTTCGCAAGTCAGGAGGTTAGAAAGGTTTGTATTGTAACAAATACTATGAAACTCAGATCTAATGTGGGTGTAAGCACGACACTCTAAGAGAAAGTGATTTTCATCCTCAATGCTCATAGAATCACAAAGATGGAAAACCCTTTCCTCCCACGGAGTTTTGGGAATAGACGAATGCCATGTTTTGATATGGAGCTCATGAGAGTTCGTTCTAATCTTGGCTATATTTATTTTCTTCTTTGAACTAGTTACTATCGAGAGATAATTATGATATTCCAAATTAGGGTTAATGACCTCCTTATAGTATTTTAGTTTTCTCTTAATCGCTAATTTTTCCTCCCACCACAATTTCTCTTTAAACTTAGAAGAAATAATGTTTTTGACATTATCCATATTCTGCGAATTCTCATTTTCATCAATGCCCCAATGGTCTTACAAATCCATTGTATCTTTACCAAGAGGGCACTAGCTTCTCTCCACACTCAACCACCTCCATGCTCAACAATCTTCCATGCTCGGCACCTCCACACTCAACCACCTCCACGCTCAACACTCTTTCACGGTCAGCACCTCCACACTCAACCACCTCCACGCTTAGCACTCTTCCACGCTCAACACCTCTACGCTCATCACCTCCATGCGCTCAACATTCTGATAGCTCCACGCTCTGCATTCTTCCAGCTGCACGCTTAGCATTCGGCCTGCTCAATGATCAGCGTTCTTCTTGCTCCACGCTCAGCATTATTCTAGCTCTGCACCCAACATTCCATCCTTACTTTCACGCTCAGCACACATGGAAATATCCAACATTAGCAACTTCGGTCGGAAAAGAGGATAGCTATCCTCTAGTTGGAGATCAGAAGCACTTGTATCTTTCATTAATATGTGTCCAAGTATTTTGTTGGCATGCAAGGAAGGGATGTTTTGTTTCATTAGATAGAAGTAGTTGTGAAACAACTGGTGTTTTTATTCAGGTACTTATACTTGTTATGAGCGTTAGTGTTGTGTAGTACCATGAAATTGATTGATTGGTTTTGATCATGATAATGATGATTATGATTAACATCCACTGAGAGAAAGTTTGGTCTATTGGATCGTAAGAAGGTTATTACTTGCTTGGATTTAAAATTTTGTTCCTATGCTAAAAAAACTTAGAAATAAGCTTTCCAAGATCACTATAGTTTTCGCAAGTCAGGAGGTTAGAAAGGTTTGTATTGTAACAAATACTATGAAACTCAGATCTAATGTGGGTGTAAGCACGATACTCTAAGAGAAAGTGATTTTCATCCTCAATGGTCATAGACTCACAAAGATGGAAAACCCTTTTCTCCCACAGAGCTTTGGGAATAGACCAACGCCATGTTTCGCTATGGAGCTCATGAGAGTTCGTTACAATCTTGGCTATATTCATTTTCTTCTTTGAACTAGTTACTATCGAGAGATAATTATGATATTCCAAATTAGGGTTAATGACCTCCTTATAGTATCTTAGTTTTCTTCTAATCGCTAAATTTTCCTCCCACCATAATTTCTCTTTAAACTTAGAAGAAATAATGTCTTTGACATTATCGATATTCTGCAAATTCTCATTTTCATCAATGCCCCAATGGTCTTACCAATCCATTGTATCTTTACCAACTCCGTTGAGACGTAGTTGGTTCTGACTTGAATTTAAAGCAATTTTAGGAATTCTATCATTTTCCATGTTATTTATTGTGTGCTTGTACATTAGGTACCTAGTCATAGCCATGCTATCGATGGGGGAAAGACCCACTTCTAAGAGGAGAATATCATAACGTGTAATGCTTTTAATTATGAGGTTATGAGTTATAAACATCTTCTTGATTTGCTCAATATTTCTCCAAGATTATCTAGAAATGTTGCACCCCCATACTTCACAACTATATAGGATAAGGAGGATGACAAGAGTTTCAAAGAGGAACTTTTTTTATCCCACATGACCAGGTTGGTTTATTTACAATTATTTTCAAGACCAAAATAATATTTCCATCATCCATTGATCATTTTCTCAATGTTGTGGTTCCAATTGAGCTTGTGATGAATATCAATTCCAAGATACTTGTAAGAAGTCACTTCCTCCAATTTACTGTTATCATAAATAAAATTTACGTAGGTGTTTTTCTTAGATTTTATAATCATAACTTTTGTCTTGTCGTTGTGAACAGTCATACCTGTGTTAGAGCAGAAATATTTGAGAATTCTTGATTGTTTATTAATATCAAAGGGGCATCTTTCCATAAGAACAATGTCATCAACATAAAGCAGGAGGATGATAACTATCCCATCTAAGATCGTGCCGGCACAACCTGCTTCTTCTAAACACCTTTCTAGTTTATCGATGTAAATGCCAAAAAGGGTAGGGGAGAGGGGGAAACTTTCCTTAACTCCAATATTACAGTTTATATCCACTAACCAGCCCTCGTTATTCTTAAACTTGGAAATGACTTTTTCGTATAACCTTATTGTGATAGCTCTCAATTCAAAAGGAACATTAAGCTCCTCTAGCCTATTCCACAAGTTATTTCTAGGCACTGTATCAAAATCTTTCCTAAATTCCGCAAAGCAACTCCTCTGCAATGATCCTAAGTGTAACGAGGTGGTCTGTGGTTGAATGATTCCTTCTAAAACCTGCTTGGCCTTTAGCCCTCAAGAACCTTCCATCTCTAGCCGTTCGTTGATCTTATTTTCTAAGATAATACTGTATAACTTGGCTAGGAGAGGGCTAATCATAATGGTCTGATAATTAGAGGGGTTATTTTTATCGCCACTTTTGAAAATAGGAATAATAAGGCTCTGTGTCCAAGTTTTAGGGAACCCTTGCTTGATTGTTAAATTAAAGAGTTTGTGGATGTGCAGGATGAGGAGAGTCCCCCCAATTTTTAAGATTTCTACTCGGTAGCCTTCAATGTCTTTGGATTTTCCATTTTCTAAGCACTTAACCCCGAAATCTATGTCTTCTAATGAGAAAACTTCTTTATATTTTAAACACACTAAATAAAACTGCAAGAGAAAAACTAAGAATTAATTATTTACAACTATTGAAGAAGGGGAAGTAACTGACACTTCATATTCATAAACACATTGACTAGATTGAGTATTTTCTGTTACTCTAGTGTAAGTAAAGACAACCTCCATCACAAAGAAAACATATAGTGCTTATTGTTTGAAATACTAAGCTCTAACTCATTGACATGCTTATAGGATATATACATGTCCTTTTCTAGAAATATAGGAACCATACGATACCATTAGACATGGAAGAACCTCATACTTTTGAGTTTCTACTTTCAATATACTTAAGTTTAACAAGTGATCTCATGTCATAGGTTCATCCATTGCCTACTTATTGGAGGATCCAATCTTGTATTTTGTACATTTTTTTAACTTACTCAAATTCAGTTTAAACACAGGCACAAAAGATCGATCCCTTGTCCTGAAGTTAATTTTCATACAACTTCAGTTGCAGACAATCATTATCAAACAAAAGCACAACTAGTCTTGATTATTAAAATTCATCTTAAACGAAGTCATTTTCATGATTAAAATATTTTTCTTTTCCCATCGAGCAAACAAGATTGACATATTAAGGTCTGTCATGCCAAAACACACATTGGTTTTGTGCCATGCTTGTCTTTCAAGTGCTTAAAATATATTTGTCTTTAATTTCATTCCAATTTTCAAGTTCCCAAAATATTCATTGAAATCGAAGTAATTTTTAGGCATGTATTTGGGTGGCATTTGACCCCATGTCCCTGACACCGTTCTTGAGGAGATGTTCTTGTATCAAAACATAAGGAAGAGGCTGAAAAATTGCAAAGAGAAGAAGCCAAAAGAATTCAGAGAGAAGAAATTGAAAGAATTCGAAAAGAAGAAGCCAAGAAGTGCCATCTTTCTCAGCTCCCGCCAATGGATGAACTTCCTTCAGAAGATCAGCGTATGACAACGCTATAGAGTGGATTGCAAGGCGAGTTAGAATACATCAGAAAAATGGATGCTCTCACTGAAGAAGACGTGCATTAATTTGTGGGCCAAGCATCTATACATGCATATTTCTTGGAGGATAGTTGCACAGCAATAGAAGCAGGAGTGGAGCATGTTGAGACCTAGTTGTCATACCTTGAAGTCTCTTTTGAATTATTAGAGCCCAAAAGGATAAATGTCACCACTGAAGAAGCTAATGCGTGGGGGGACTATTTCTCTAGTTTGGTTGGGCCCAGATAAATTTGAATTTGTAATTATCTTTTATATTTTCTTATCTAAGCACTAGAGGACATAATTTCGAGATTCCCTAGGGTTAGGGTATGTGAAGGGGTACTAGAGACAATTTTGTAAAGCTATAAATAGGAGAAGAGAATAGGAAGTAAGGACTTTTGGCAAGCAGTAGAGCTGGACGATTTTGTATGAGAGCTATTTTTTGCTTAATAAAGAAGGATTTGTTGCCTGGGAAAAGCTAGCATAGAGATTTTTTCCTGGAATATGTGGAATGTCATTATCGAACTAATTCTTTATACATTCATATGCATATTGTGAGATTGTTCTAAACTGCCTTGAATTACTTCATAGTTGTGAATGATTTCATTTTCCTGTATAAATGTTAATGTGTTTATGGAGTAATAGAATGCTTTAATTATATCAGATTTATCTTTGGTATCTTTCTTTCTGTTGCAAATCTGCTTATTATGTTGAAACAACTACCTGTGAGGCTCGTATGTGCATTTCCAGTTTATTGCTCTTAATTCAGATTTGCTCCCTGCACAGATAGTTTAGATTAGTTTAGATAGATTAGATTAATTACATGCATTTAATTAGAGCACTTGCATTTCTTCTTTAATTAAAAATACATAAACGGTGGATCAGGCCGCAACCAGTAAAACCAAACTTTAAATCACACATGGTAGTCGAGCCGTTAACCAGACGGATTCCCTACACCAAACGATGAGCGATCTAATTGTGCTTGCTCACTGGGGAGAATTCCTAACTGCTGGTGCTGCAAATTTCGGGGCATCAACACAACTTTACTAAATTCTCTACATAATATTCCAAGACTAGAGAGAATGATAAGAGAAAATTTCTACATTTAAGCGTGACGTTTAAAAAATGCTAAGATATTTGATGATGTCGTTACATCTGGTATAAGGACAGGGATATTTTAGACCATTCTTTAGAAGGTGAAAACCCATGTATTTATAAAATGATGCAGTCACTATTCAAGTGAATTACTCGGCCTCATACATGGGTCATGTCATTTGGTGCAATGAGTGAGGGAGGTGGTCAGTATTCATGTGAATTCCTGGGGCTCATACATGGGTGATGTCATTTGGTGCAATGAGTGAGGGAGGTATCCAATCAATGTATGTGGAATCAAAGGGATTATAGTTATCCATCCAATTATCATAGATTATTCAAAGAGAGTAGCGGAGAGTAGCTTATTTTCCATAGTTAGGAGAAATCCATTATTAAGGTAGTTATAAGCTCTAGTTATAAGTTCTACTTCCATTCACATTGTATATCATTCAATTACAAAAGTGGTACTAGATACCTAAATGAGTCAAATTTGTAGCGAAAGGTTCAACCACTAGACAATGCAATCGATCTTGCCACGCTATGTATAGAAACCATATCTATTAAAAATATCCATCCATCATGCATTGTTATATCTAGGATGTGTATCGATGTACCATGTTGTTAATAGCCATGAGATAAAATCAACTTCCCAAATGATGGTTGTTTGAACCTTGGATAGAGATAGGTCACTTGAGTTATACATCTTAAAGGGTCAGAATGCACTTTACTACAAGGCATTATTTCAATTTATTTCCCTAGTAACTATAAGTCTACTCTTGTTTAAGTGAAATGCCTACGTCTATTTCTCTTCAAAATTTCAAACATAAATGTATGGAATATTACAATGGAGACATATTTATGTGTGTATGGGAGAAAAAACATACTGAAATTTAGAATTCTTGAAATATTTAATGTAGTGGACAATTAAATTTTGAAAACCAATTTAAAAAAAAAGTTTAATTTTTTAAATACTAGAAAATAGAAATACTATTCAATTTCATACTTTCTTATTAAAATAACTATTAATAAGTAGTTGCACTCTCTCACTTTCATATAGGAAGTTGTTGAGATTTGTATTCTTGTATTTTAAATATATGTTAAATTTTATTATATAAATGTCTTATATTTATAGTATATTTGTGAATATTTAATTAAAAATATTATATAAGCAAGCTACTTTTGTATTTTATTTCTACTAATTATTTTCATTAAGTATTTTTTCTCTATCATATTTGTACTATCCTTTCAAGACATATTACAATGGAATTAAGGTCACTTTACATGGAATTTAATGCCATTAATGGTTCTTCCTTTAAGCTTCTTTCTCTCTCGCTTTGAATTCATTTGATTTCTAATCCAGTGGCCTTAATTTAAGGCATTTCTTCCAAGTGTTACTCACATAGCTCATCTATGGCCATTTGATCAATGGATCTTGACAAAGATATATAATTTCCATATCAAATGTTCTTGATTCCTCAAATAATAACAGATATTATTCACAATGTCATTGCTACATTGTAGCATAGGAGGCTAGGGCATATAAAGATACATTTGTATGATTTTAACATATTTCGACAACGTACAATCCCGTCGATATCATGCAAGTTTTTTCTAGCTCTATGCAAGGAATAAAGTCCAGTGCAATCTCCAAATTATTGCAATTTCCATCTTTTATTTGGCTAGTGTATATAAGACATAAAACCAATCAAACGATGTCATGCTACTGCACAACACTAGGCATTCACAACAAGCACAATAATAATTGATAAGTACCTGAATGAAAGCATCAGTGGTTTTCAAAGCTGGAGCATGTTCGAAGAACGCAGGTATTTCGTAGTCACAGTTTCGTACAGCGCCCGTTCTTGAGAATTGGAAATCTCCAGCCTTGTTGTCAACGATGTGCTGCTTCTATGATATGGAAATTATGCATAATCCGCGACTCCGAAGGTCATGTCTCTACATCCCCTCCAGTTGCGAGGGAGAACAGATAATGACTAATGGAACCATACATTAAAATTTAAAAACATCACGTCTGTATTGAAAACATTCATTTAATCTTTGATATTTTTTAAATTTTAGTATAGGCTTCCATTAATCATATCTTTTCTCGCAAGAAACCGGAGGGGATGCAGAGACGTACAATTTTCGCAATCGAGAATTCTGCATATCCTATACCCAACGCATCTTTGAGAATTGGGCGCTTTACGAAACAGTCATAAGAAATAGCCCCAATCTCCGACCATGAGGCAGCATTGAAAGGAAACACTTAGTATGCTATTAAAATTCAACAGTTTAATATATTTTTAAATAAAAATGTTAAAAGGTTAAAGGGATTGAAACAACCGTTAGAGACATTTGGGATTAAGGAAAAAAACAATAAACAATGGGCAACCACTAAACTTGTTAGATATTAAAAATATAATAGAAAAATTCAATGTATCTCAAAATGGTTCCAATTACAGGGCATGGATTTAACAACACTGTTTCATATTAAAGTGTATGAACTTTGTATTTAAAAACAATGCTTCATCATATAAAAAAGAATTATGCATAATAACAACATCAAGTCAGAAAAAGGTGGTTATTGTGTATGTGATATTTATAATTTGATCAATGTTGTTTAATAGTTTTGTCCCATTTTAAATTGTAAAGTAACTTCCTCAATATTGATTGGAATTATGTGAAGTTTGATTGTGAAATATAATAAAAAAACATATTTAATGATTAAGTATTTAATATATTTATGTTTGCAAATTGTTACAGTTTTACAAAATAAGGTTCTTCACAACAACTATTAAAAATGTCTCTAGATATCATATATTAATTTTTTCTTATTGAATGGAGAAAAGACTAAATTTTCAATGAGATGCTTTAGAAATACTAGATGAGAAAGACATAAATTTGGGGAATGAGAGCAGTGTATTTGTGTTTGAATCAATATCTAAGATTATATAGCTTAGCCACGTTACAAAAAAAATATTTCAAAATGGAAGGTATAGTATATGTTTTTAGTGTTATAAGATTGAAAAAAATAGCAAACCAAACATTTGATACAACGTCTAGTTTTAATAGTGGAAATAACAGATATTCATTATAACTATAAAATTCTAACTGCTCATAAGTTTTAATGGAGGTTATTTTTAGTGCTCTTAAATTTATTATCTTCATCTGTATGTAATAAATAATAAGCACTAATATATATAAGCATTGTATGCACATAGGTGCATGACCTATCGATGCTTACATTATATTGTAATTGCACTACTATAAATGCATAGGTGATGATGTTGTAATATATATCTACTTTTGCATGTTTGGTATTATAAAAAGTAGCATATATATCATCCCCAAGAAGAGTCAGTGTGTAAAATTTATTTAAAAACACCAATGTGGAAGGCTTGTTTAAAGGGGTTGGTGCATATTTTATAAATGCATAGGTGATGATGTTGTAATATATATCTACTTTTGCATGTTTGGTATTATAAAGAGTAGCATATATATCATCCCCAAGAAGAGTGAGTGTGTAAAATTTATTTAAAAACACCAATGTGGAAGGCTTGTTTAAAGGGGTTGGTGCATATTTTGTTGTAAAAAAAATTAATTTTTATATTTTAATTATTGTGCTTTGATAAGCATGCCAATTACACATTTGTTCATTCTCACAATGTAAATCAACCCATTTTATTATGTACAAATAGGAAACCAAAATATTGAACAAAATAAAGGTCCTTCATAATCAAAATGTCATTTGAAATTGTGATAATTATTGATAACCTATCCTCATCTAATTGGAATGATATGTCCACATTAAGCAAAATGTTTGTTTCTTATGGATAAAAATTCCAAAGTATGCAGCTTGCAATAATATCATTAAAATATATTGATCATATTCCATCGCTCAAACTAATGTAGTCCCTCAAGCTACTTCCATGCCTCATATGTTCATCATGTTCATCGGATAAATGCGTTCAATATATATACAATTATAGATAATATAATTTTGTGAGGAATCTCAAGCAATTAAATAATGAAAATGCATGATATATCAGAAATAACATAACACACCAGAGATTTATTGATTGTAGGCCACTTCGAGGAGAAAACCTCCTTTGAGAAAGCTCCATACAAATAACTCATGGATGCCTTCACTAGCCTCAACACATATTTATGTACTAAGTCTAAGCTAAGAAACTATTAATCTCCGTGAATGTGGGATAATACAATATACTCATGGGACAACTTACAAAGCATTTGCGTCCAACAACAATATACTAACAATGTGGGATAACACAATATACACATGGGATGACTTACAAAGCATATGCGTCCAACACCGATATATTAACAAAGTAAAGAGAAGGGTTGACACGGGTTTCAAACATCCCCTCCCCCTTAGAAAAAGCTTTGTCCTCAAAGATTTAAAAGGAAATTATTGTTGATTCTGAAGGAGTGGTTACCATGTAACATCCTCTAGTTGCATTCCATGCCAATGAATTAATACATCTGTGATATATTGAGAGAGGAGATGATGAGTGTGCCTATTGAGGATGGTCTCTGATTCCAAAAGGATGGATCCTCCATTATCCAGTTCTGGTAAAGTAGTTTTTCCTTTGATGTTCGTGCCAAGAACTTTCTTTAAACAAGAGAGATGAAATACTGGATAAATGCGAGAAGAGGGAGGAAGTTCCAATTTATAAGCAACGTACTCAATCTTCCGAAGAACGTTATATGGCCCATAGAAATTTGGAGCAAGCTTATGATGCCTTTTGATTTTCAAGGAGGATTCCTTGTAAGGATGTAGACAAAGAAAAACCATATCACCTGCTTGAAAAGTGCACTCAGAACGGTGTTGATCAGCTTGTTGTTTCATTTGATTTCTTTCCATGTGAAGATTGTCCTGCAAAATGCGAAGAATCTGATCACGGTTTCAAAGAACCATGTCAACTTATTGAACTGGTGAACTACTGGGAGTGTATGGAAGAAGCACTGGCGGTGCCTTACCATAGAATGCTTCATATGGAATAATTTCAGATGCTGTGTGGTAGGAGGTATTGTACCACAATTCAACGAGAGGGAGACACTTTTCCCACTGATGTTATTGTTCAGAGGTGAAGCAATGAACATAAGTTTCCAAGCATTTATTGATAATTTCAGTTTGACCATTTGTTTGTGGGTGATATCCTGAACTCATATTCAGTTTGGTGCTAGTGTGGCGAAATAGTTATGTCCAAAAATGACTGGTGAAAGTTGCATCGCGATCTGAGACAATGGAAGAAGGGATTCCATGAAAAGGGAAGATCTAGTCCAAGAAAATTTGTGGGACTGAGGAGGCGGTATAGGGATGGCTGAGGGCACAAAAAATGACAATATTTGGAGAGGCGATCAACCAAAACCAAAATCATTGTCTTCCCTCCAGATTTAGGGAGCCCTTCAATGAAATCCATAGAAATATATGTCCAAATCCGTGTATGGATGGGAAAGGGTTCAAGCAATCTTAGAAGGAGTGTCGTTTCACCCTTATTGCACTGGAAGATATCACATTCAGCCATCATATGTTGAATTGTCTTTTTCATTCTCTGCCAAAATAAGTTACGTCATGCCTGCTCAAACGTTTTGAGGAGCCCAGAGTGCCCTGTCGATGGAGAAGCATGGAGTTCATAGAAGGAATCCTGTTGAAGATCTGTTCTCTTGGGAAGCACCAGATGACCCTTGTATCTCGAGGAAGCACCATTCCAAGATTAACGCAGTACAACAGAGGGTTGTTGGCCAATTGTTGGATGATTTGAGATAATGAGCAGTCACTGACATAGCCCTGTTGAACAGATTGCAACCAATTTGGAACATGCATAGAAATAGATGAAAGAGAAACTTGGTCATCAAATGTGCGAGAAAGAGCATCCGCCACAACATTTTCCTTCCCCTTCTTATAAGTGATCTCATAGTCATAACGCATGAGTTTGCTAACCCATTTTTGTTTTATTGGGGAGGAGACCCGTTGTTCCAGGAAATATTTCAAAATTTCGTGATATGTCTTGATGCATAAATGATTCCCTAATAGGTATGGCTACCACTTCTGTACTACATGCAAAATAGCCATGTATTCCTTCTCATATGTAGAGGCGGCTAAATTCTTACCGGAAAGGGATTTGCTGGTGAATGCAATGGGATGTTCATCTTGAAGGAGAACATCACCAAGTCCATTGTCGTAAGCATCACTCTCAATAGTGAAGGGATTGGAAAAATCAGTCATAGCTAGAACAGATGTAGTACACATAGCTTGTTTTAGTTTTTCAAATGCACACTCAGTAGCATATGTCTATGTAAAAGCATCATTTTTCAATAGAGAAGTTAATGGAGCTACAATATTCTCATAATCCTTGACAAACTTGCGGTAGTAGCCAGTTAATCCCAAAACACCACAAAGGTTCTTGAGTGTCTGAGGATGTGGGCAATTTTTCATGGAATCTGTTTTGGCAGGATCCACGTGAACCCCTTGTGCTGAAATAATATTCCTAAGATACTCTACTTCCTCCTATACAAAAACACATTTAGACTGTTTGGTGTGGAGATGATGATCAGAGAAAAGTTGCAGTACAATATCTAAATGTTGGAGATGCTCAACCCATGTTTTAATATAAGTGAGGATATAATCAAAGAAGACCAAATAAATTTCCGCAAGTAGGGCTGGAATATTTTATTCATCAATGCCTAAAATGTTGAAGGAGCATTAGTGAGGCCAAAGGGCATGACCAAAAACTCATAGTGGCCATCATGTGTGCAGAAATCTGTTTTAGGGATATCATCCTCATGAACCCGAATTTGATGATACCTAGAACGAAGATCCAACTTGGATAAAAAATGAACACCATGAATCTCATCAAGAAGCTCATCAACAAAAGGAATTGGAAACTTATCCTTGATTGTGAGGTGATTAAGTGCTTGGAATTCAATGCAGAGGCGCCATGACCCATATTTTTTTGGTCAAGAAGAATTGGTGAAGAAAAGGAACTCGTACTAGGGTGAATAATACCTTGTTTCAGTAAGTCACGAACGAGCATCTCAATCTCTGTTTTTTGGTGAAATGGGTAGTGATAGGGCCTGATGTTGGGAGGAGCGCTTCCAAGAAGGAGATGAATACAATGGTCCTCTGGTATTGAAGGTGGAAATCCCACTGGTTCAGCAAAGACACCTGCATAACTATCCAAAAAAAAATTAGATCCAAAGGAGTAGTGGAGACCATAATTGGGTGCATCTGAATGAAATGGAGCTGAGAGATGACACCATTTGAATTCTTCTTAAGGATATTTTCCATGCAATGTGAATTGATGATGTAGAGAGACCTTGGTTGTAAGCCCCTCAATGTGTTTTTTTCCCAGTGATTGAAAACTGCATCCAAAGTTCCACAAAATCCCATAAGATGGGGCCAAGTGTACGTAACCATTGAGCACCCAAAACCACATCACATCCTCCTAAGGCCAAAGAAAACATATGAGAGAATAGGTTATAATCTTGCATAGAGATACACACATTGCGACACTTCCCCTTGCAAGGTAAGGCATCCCCATTGCCAATCATGACTTCAAAGTTGGAGCAAGGATGGACAAAACAATCATCCTATTTGGAAATCTGAGGGTCAATGAAGTTATGAGTGCTACCATAATCAATGAGTATTGTAAGAGGGAGATTCTTGAAGTAACTCTTGACCCACATTGTTTGTGGGGTGGTGGCTCCGGCTAAAGCATGGAGAGATATCTCTGGGTGGTCATCCTGAGACGGAGGGTCAATATGCGGCTGCTGAATGTCAACCGGATCATTTGTTGTTTCTAGATCTTCTTCACCAAGTTCAGAGGCAGGAAGAGGATCCACATCCAAGATATAGATCTTTTTCTCATCACATGTATGTCCTCAAGTGAATTTCTCATCACAATTATAACAAAGCCCTTTTTCTCTACATGCTCGCATCTCTGCTTTAGAAAAATGCTTCATAGGAGTTGGTGTAGGAGCTGGCGTGATGGGAGGTCATTGGGAAACCATATTTATGAATGGAACAAAAGTGGATTTGGAGTGTTGTTCGGCTGTAGTATTGTCCTCCGCCAACTTAGCCAACCCTAGGACTTCCATCATTGTGTAGTGATAGAAAATTTTAACCTCAGATCAAATTGGATCCTTGATACCACTGATAAAACAAATCCTGTAGAATTCATCAAAAAATCCTTATCCTTCTATGTAATTGGTCAGTTTCTCAAATTCTGTCTGATACTCTCTCACAATGCTAATTTGGTGAAGTTTAGTGAGTGCTCCTATGAATTCATCAAAAGCACTAGGACCAAATCGTTGCAAAAGGAGTTGAAAACAATGTGTCCATTTTGGCTCATCATGAGACTTGATGTACCAATGGTACCATTGAAGGGCTTGTTCCAAATATAAGGATGCAAGTGGAACTTTGTTGACATCAAAAGTATTATGCAGACTGAAATATTGTTCTGCCCGGTATATCCATCGAGTCAGATCATTACCTTTGAAGCGAGGAAAATCAAGCTTCGACCCACGAAAATTGCTGAAAGAATAGAACCTAGTGACTACAGAAGATTCTGGTTGTTGTTTATGGTTCATGGCTAAATGATGAACATGGAGGCCAAGAAATTTTTCATCCAGATCTTGGAGTTTGGTTTTGAGGGTTGCAATTTCTTCCTCCATGATTTTTTCTCCTGGGCGGGTGACAACCATAACTAGTTTTTTTTTTCGGAATGGATCTGAAATGAATTTCGGAATGGATCTGAAATGGCTCAGAATTGATCTGCAACAACTCTAGATAGATGTAATCTGCGATTTATAAGATGTCAATAGTTATGGACCCCAGGTGTGCACGATTTCCTAAAGGATTAGTGGATTCACTTGGCCACCAATGATATCTAATGGCTTGTGTATTGGGGCACTGTCCCTCACTCCATGGCTCAGGTAAAAATGATAACCGCTTTTACACAAACGACAGCTCTTGGTTTACTTCACGAGTGAAAACTAGTCAATAAAGTAGGGGTCGTTGCCCTTTTCACTAGCAGGTTCTCTCAATGGACCAGCTACTTTGGGGTTCCTGTGGTACTCCTCACAACGCGTTTTAGGGCTATGCCCAAGTACTTCCCACAGTTAAGAAGATAGAGATTATTTTCGGATCCGAACTTGTAATTGAAATGAGCAAATACAGATGTAAGAAAAAAAAATGGCAGAAACTCCACCCAACAAGCCCATGAAAGTGCTCTGATACCATATGTGAGGAACCTCTAGCAATTAATTAATGAGAATGCACGATATAACAGAAATACAGAACACAAAATGTGTTTATTGATCGCGGGGCAACTTCGAGGGGGCAACCTCCTTTGAGCAAGCTCAATACAAAATAACTCAATGATTCCTTCATTGGCCTCAACACATACTTATATACTAAGTCTATGTGTCCAATACTACGTATAAATACCATGGAGCATATAATACTACGGGACGACTTACAAAGCATATGTGTCCAATACTATGGATCAATACCATGGAACATATAATGCTACAGGATGACTTACAAAGCATATGTGTCCAACAAGAATATACTAACAAAGTAAAGAGAAGGGTCCACATGGGTTCCTAACAAAAACGTCCGTCAAATGCATAAAATTCACGTCTTTGCAAATGCGAAGACATCTGTTCATTCACTAGCTTGCAACCCAAACTTCAAAGCTTTATGTTGGCTTGATGCCATCCAGTTTGCAACATTGAGCAAGAATAAATTTACCATATATTGTTTTGTTTGCTTGGATGGAAAGTAGGAATAATTGCTTTGTCAAGATGGAAGAGTCCAATTTAAAAAACTTGTGGGATGGACAAATGGGGTTGGTAGTAATTTGTTGATATAGTTGAAATTTGAAAGTATGTCAAGGAAGTTGGAAATTAATTTGTATTTATAATTGATATTTTATTAATATATTTAAAGTTTCAAAATAGTTTAAGGAAGTTCAAAATTAATTTATTCGTTAGTAAATATTAATAATTGATAGGTCAACTAGTAAGATGGAAGAGATTTAAAAACTATCACAACACAAGTAAAGTGGCTAGATAGGATAGGTGTAGTCAACCACTTAATTATGTGGAAATGGTTGGTTGTTAAATAAATGCTAAACATTAAGGAATTCCAAAATCTTAATAATATCTAAACACCTATTGGTGTAAACATGAAAATGCACAATGAAAATTAGAAATAATTTTAATGATTGTTTAAAGTAATGGATGTAACATGTAACATGTAACTTTGTCGAAAATAATAAAATGTAAAAAGTACCATTTTTTTTCAACCGAAAAAAAAACGTAATATTGCTATTCCTTGAATCAAATAGTACAATGATATTCAGCTTTTTTCACAAAAGGTATATGCTATATAATCACGACGGTGATCTCATAATTCTTCTCCGAATTTACATAATTTTTCATGTCCAACTTTACATATCAGAAAAATACCATATCCTTACAAAAAGTAAGTATCAAAAATCTAGACAATATAACTCTTAGAAGAAAAAAACTTCACCACAATCCACCCTGCTGGACTCCATCCACTCCTCCCAATGGAGTAAACCTTCAGAGCCCGCCAAAGCTTGCTTGGATAACATATCAGCATGTCCATTGTGTTCCCGATATATGTGAGAAAAAGTGATCTGTTCCTGCGTATCTATCTCCACTCTGGTCCTTCTACACCAGTGTGAGAGAGCAATAACATTTAAATCAAATTCCTTGGCAGCCCACTTGATAGTGACACGTGAATCCCCAAAAATCATAATGTCAACCAACCCAAAAATGTTGGCACACTTCAGAACACACCACAATGCTACCAGGTCAGCATTCATATTGCTGCCTTTTCCACAATTAAGGCGAAGAGTATAATAATGATCAATATTCAAATATATAATACCACCAGCAGCACACATCCCATACTGAGCTGCCCCATCAAAGAACAAAGTGGGTTTGTTAACAATTAAAGAAAACTCACCAAACCTTCTCTCCTTTGCTGATAAATGATTCCCAGAATATTGTTGAGTTAAGTGTGTAGCAATTAGTCCACAAGCAACAACGTCCGGATCTTTATCCTGAAATGTGCATAAATTTCTGAAAAACCAAAGGGCCCAAGAAATGAAAATTGGGATCTGTATAAAGTCTCTGTCATCACGAAACCATCTCAACAAGGCCTCCCCAAAATCCACCTGCTCCCATACCTTGTTGATAGCCAACTTTGAAATGCAAAAATCCCAAACTCTTTTACCAAAAGAACAGAAAACAAACAGATGATTGGTGGATTCAGCGTTTTCCTTGCATAATATACACCTGTTAGGTCCATTCCACCCACGTTTTATAAGATTATCCCAGGTTTTCAGAATTCCTTGCAAAGCATGCCATAAAAAGCATTTGTGCTTTAAGTCAATATTCCACTTCCAAATCTTTCTATACCACCAGTGTTGTGGGAAGATGTATTTCTCCTGCATTATTCTATCATATGTAGATTTTGCAGTAACAATACCAAATTTATCATTCCCACACCACAACAATCTATCTTCATGTTCTGATAAAAAGATGCCAGCAGAACCAAGAGAACTAATATATGAATTCCAAGAGATGGCGTCCTCACCCACCAATCCCAAATCCGAAGCTTGAAGCCAATATGTCTGTCCATTAACATTTCTGATGCTTTCCAAGAAAGATAGACCATAAATTTTTAAATAATCCAGAATCTTATTTGAAAGACGAACGGGTTCAAAAATACCCAGAATGAAGTCTTAGCAACCCTAATGGTCTTCCCGTTTCCAACCTGCCACCTCAAGTCGCGGATAATCCAATCTGAAACCTTTAGCAAACCATGCCATAAAGGAGAACAAACAGGACTCTTCGGCATATTCAATCTGATCCACTCTACCAAGTTCATATTTATATATTTCACAAAAGACATCTTAGACCAAGGATTCTGATTGAAGAGACACCTCTAGAGACTTTTTGCCCTGAGTGCCAAGCTGAAAGATTTTATATCCTTGATACCCCAGCCACCATAAATCTCAGGTCTAGAAACCGACTCCCAACTCGTCATCACCAGAGAAGCTCTATCCATACCGCCATTCCACAAGAAATTAAAAATCAATCTTCTGATTATATTCAAAATATATACAGGAACCTCAAGGAGTGAAAACCAATAGACAGGGATACCCATCAGAACAACCTTTACCAGTGTAAGACGCCCCCCCACAGATAGCAATCTATATGACCAATGTGAAATCCGAGCCTCAAATTGCCGTACCAGCCACCACCAATCCTTAATCTGATAATTATTTGGTCTCAAGAAAAAACCCAAATACTTGAGACCCTCATCTAATGGCTGGCAATTGTAAGGCATAATAGAAGCAATACCATTCCTTTCAACTGAATCCACATTATGATAATGGAAACAAGACTTTGACATACTTATCTTCATTCTAGAAACACGACAGAAACAATTTAAAATATTTCGGAAGACCCCCCATTCAGCAGCAGAGGCCATACCGGCCAACAAAACATCATCCACAAATATCAGATGTGTAATGACACAATCAAACCCCATATCAATACCCTTAAGTAAACCTTCCTGTTTGGCAAAATTTAACATTCTGCTAAGAGCATCCACAATCAAAAGGAACAGTAGAGGGGATAAGGGGCACCCTTGCCTGATTCCCCTCGAACACTTAAAAAAGGAAGAAGGCGAGCCATTTATCAAAACAGCAATACTAGCAGAAGAAACACATGACATGATCCAATTTATAACCAATGGGGGCATCCCAATCTGGATCAAAATAAGCCTTAAAAATGTCCAATTTACCCTATCATATGCCTTTTCCAAATCTAGTTTGAGTAACATAGCACTGATCTTCCGGCTTTTTATAGAATGTAACAGTTCCTGAGATGCCCCAATGGCATCATGAATCTGTCTATTAAGCAAAAAACCAAACTGTTCAGTAGTAATGTGACTTGACATAGCCACTTTAATTCTATGAGCAATAATTTTTGATACCAACTTATAGGCCAAATTGCAGAGAGCAATGGGTCTATAATCACCAAAGTGTTCAGGCTTACCCTTTTTTGGTATCAAAGTAACAAAAGAAGAATTCAAAGCACCAGAAGTGAAACCCTGCACTCTTGTATGTTCAACCATTTTCAAAAGCTCAGGACCCAATAACTCAAAGAAATGAGAATAAAACTCCACGGGCCACCCATCGGGACCCGGGATTTTTTCCCCAGCAAAAAGATTTATCGTATGTTCCACTTCCTCCACAGAAACCTCCCTCCCAATAGCAGCAGCCTCCTCGTCATTGAAAAACCGGGGAAAGAGTTCTGCAATTTTGATTTGTTCCCGCAGATCACTAATACCTTCTTCCTTAATGTAAAAAGTAACATGTAACGTTTGTGAAAATAATAAAATGTAAAAAGTAACATGTAACATTTGTCAAAATTAATAAAATGTAAAAAGTAATGTAGAATTTCGTAAATAAATTGAATTTCATTATCATGTAAAGTGAGTTTTATACTTGCATAGATTAAAATTAAAGTTAGTGTAATATTTATATTGAATTTAAATTTATATTTATATTTAAATTTAAATTAACATTGAATTTAAATTTATATTAACATTTTTAAATTTATATTTATATTTAAATTAAAATATATATTAATTTTTACATAGAAGTATATAAGTTCTATACATTGTATAATAAGAACTACATGTGGTATAGTGGTAAGGGTGTTGGGATAATGGATGTTAGGTCCAAGGTTCAGTGTAGATGTTATTCTGTGTATGCATTGATTTCAGTGTATGGATGCATAGATTTTAGTGTATGGTGTTTTTTTAGTGCATAATTTTCGGTGTAGCTCGCACCCCTTCCCTCCTTCCGTCCACCTATTAAAATATATATTAATATTTACATATAAGTATATAAGTTCTTTACTCTGTATAATAAGAACTACATGTGGTATAGTGGTAAGGGTGTTGGAATAATGGGCATGAGGACCAAGGTTTAATCCTCCTACATCACCTACTTTTTTTTTAAATATAGAATTTTGTAAATAAATTGAATTTCATTATCATGTAAAGTGAGTTTTATACTTGCATAGATTTCAGTGGATTGGGTCTTTTTAATGCATATTTTTCAATGTAGATGTTATTCTGTGGACGCATTGATTTCATTGTATGGACGCATAGATTTCAGTGTATGGGGGTTTTTATTGCATATTTTTCAATGTTGATGTTATTTTGTGGATGCATTGATTTCAGTGTATGGATGCATAGATTTCAATTTATGTATGCATTGATTTCATTGAATGGACCCATAGATTTCAGTGTATGGGGTTTTTAATTGCATATTTTTCAATGTAGATGTTATTATGTGGACGCATTGATTTCAGTTTATGGACATATAGATTTCAATGTATGCACGCGTTGATTTCAGTGTATGGACTCATAGATTTCAATGTATGGGGTTTTTTATTGCATATTTTTCAGTGTAGATGTTATTTTGTGGACGCATTAATTTCAGTGTATGGACACATAGAATTTAGTGTATGCACGCATTGATTTCAATGTATGTATGCATTGATTTCAGTGACAACAAAAGAACGATAAGAAGACTTGAAACGAAAAGTAGAAGAACAAAAAGAATTTCGAAAAAGGAAGTTGGACGAAATGATAGTAGAATAACTAGAAGAATGAAGAAAATGAAACGCAGATAGACAAAAAGAATATCGAAAAAGAAAGTTAGACGAATTGACAGCAGAAGAACGAGAGGAACAAAGAAAATGAAACGTTGATCGACAAAGAATGTATAAAGAGAGAAAGTTGAAGTAGTTGGAAGAACAAAGAAATCAAGTTGCATAACAACAAATAAATCAAAATGTATGAAATGGTGAAATGACGACAGAAGAAGGAGAAGAATGAACAAAACAAAACGCAGATCAACAAAAAGAAAATCGAAAAAGAAGTTAGGCGAATTGACAACAGAAGAATGAGAAAAACAAAGAAAACGAAATGTTGATCGACAAAGAGCACATCGAGAGAGAATGTTGAAGCAATTGGAAGAACAAAAAAATCAGTTTGCAGAACAACAAATAAATCAAAATGTACGAAATGACAAAATGACAGTAGAAGAAGGAGAAGAACAAACAAAACAAAAAGCGGATCAACAAAAGGAGAATTGAAAAAAAAAATTAGGCGAATTGTCTCTATTTTCCAGTTTAACAATTTAGTCAATCCTTAATATTTATTACTTACATTATGATAATCTTCGTAAATGCATCTATGTTTTCAACTTAACCTGTTCCTTACTACTTACATTATGATCAAACTCCAGTTTTGTGTCACCGCCCAGATCCAAATCCTAGGCTCTATCAAGCGCCGAGAGGGATCAAATCTCCCGAGCTCCAAACCTCTTCCGAGGTATTGCACTCAAGGAGCTTTTTGAGGAAAGGTTTGCACCTCGCGAGATTTGATCCCTCTCGGCACTTGATAGAGCCTAGGATTTGGATCTAGGCTGGTTATGTCAAGATGGAATAAAACAACATAAAAGTGAAAATAAAAATGTTTTGTAAATTAATTTATTTATGATGTTAAAAGTAAACTTGAAAATAAAATAATTCATTTGATTAAAGTGTTAATGTTTTAGAAATTAATTTATTTTATTGCTTATTATAGAGTAAATATAAAGTAATAATGGTTGATATATTAACTAATAAAATGAGATATTAATAATATAATTCAAACTTTAAAATATATTGAGGATTATAAAATTCAATTTAATTAGCTCATGTATGAATAATGGACACTTCACGGTAGATAATTAGTTTAACTAATTTATTCGTGACTAGTTTATTAGTAACTAGTTTAAGGGTAGATAATTTATTGGTGACACTTAGCTTGTGGTCTATTTTTGTTCACCTTAGCTTGTGGTCTATTTTTGTTCATCTGCAGTGTCTATTATGCATGCACAGAATATTCAAAAAATTCTAATTTCTTCAAAATTTCCATATAGAAAATACCAATAAAACCAAATTATGCTACTATGATTATAATACAATTCTAGGAATTAAAAATAAAATACCAATAAAACCCAATTATGCTACTATGTTTATAATACAACTATAGAAATTAAAAATAAAAGTTTGGAATTTAATTTTAGTCATCTAAACGCCTTACCCAAATTTTACCAGTCATTAAATATTCCGACCACCAGACAATGATCTATATTTTGTTCTTTGAAAGCGGTGGTTGCAAAATGGCTGTAGTAACTAAATGTAAGTGTTGGAATTTTCTAGCCACCGAAAAGCGTTATCCGAATTTTATGGGTCACTAAATATTCAGCTACTGAACATATTCACCAACCAAAGCTTTAATACATTGATGCCTCGTAGCATGTGTGGATTTCGTATGTCCAAAGTTTTCCTCCTCATAAATAGAGTTATATCCCTGGTAAAATTCTTCACATACATTGTTTCATATCGCTTCACCCTTGCAACTAGATTTTCCGGTTAGTATAAATATTTATTTTCTGGTTTAATAAAGTCTGGCTGGGTTATTTTGTAGGTTACCGTTCTCCCATGTTCTTTATGACTATTTCTACCAGGTTGCAGCCACCATTTATGTTGAAGAATGTACACGTAAAAGAGATTAGTTTTACTTCGAAGTGGGGTAATAGTGAAAGCTAAATGCCAGAAAAATATATCAGACTTGGAAAGTTCGTATATCAAGGAAAGTTGGTTTATCACGAAATGCTTATAATGCTTATAGAAAATATATCTTTGTGCAACATTCCACACTTGGTATGACATATGATTTTATGATTTTAAAAAATTGGATTACATGATAATGGGAAAACATAATTGCCTTGAAGAGTTGAATAGAAGAGGCTTATTTTAGATCTCAGTAGTGGGTATCAATTAGTATATATCTATCGTATAGATCATCTTAAAATAGATCCATATTAAAAGAGATTTATAGATCCATCTTAAAAGAGATTTATATATATATATATATATGTGTGTTTTTTAAAATATTTTAAATCTAATTTAAATATATATATATTTTTTATAATAATATTTTATTATTTTTTTAAAAAACATGTCAGCTCTAAGATGAGCAATAATATTATTAAAATTATTAATGTTAATAATATTCAACTGGTTTTTTATGGGTTGGCAGGGGGAGTTTTGCTGGACTCCGAAGCAAGCAAAGTGGAAGATTACGCTTGGGGGATTGGAAGGCAGAGTGACTCGCAATGATCAAAGGTATCGATATTGCGCAAGAAAAGAATATCCGAAAGCTTTTAGTGATTGGAGACTCTCTCATTGTCATTAAATCCGCCAGGGCTATCATCAGAAAACAACAAATCCCAATATCAAAATATCAGACTCTCCTCGCTAGCTTGATTAACTCATGCAACTATGATTCAATTTCCTTCTTTCATATATTAAGGAAGAATAATGTTGCGGCCGATACCATGGCCAATCTCGAGGCTAGGAAGAATTGTGGTGTGATAACAAGAAATGGAGCACACGAAAAAATGGAGTGGGTGTCTTAGTGGCATTTATGGCATTAGTGGGTGCCTTAGTGGCATAAGTGACATGTCCAAAAGTGGGCAGGGCCTATTTAATTCCAAATCCACTTTGGATTCGTTTGAGCATCCCCAAGCTAAAAGAGGCGAGCATGGCTTGTCAGGCCACACCTATTCCGCATGTAGGAAGATTTATTGACAAGAAGGCAGGGTGGCATATATACAGGGGAACGTTGGCTTTCTTCAGCGACCTTCTGCTGTTCTTCTGCTCACCACTGTTTTTGTGCTTTGGTAGCTCTGTGGTTCTTCGTCTCAGGATGGATAGAAAGAATGTTGGTAGTGCTGCAGGGCTATGCCTCCTGGCTCTCTAGTGCAAGACTTGCTTTGAAAATCTGCAAGTCTCTGTAGGAGGTATTGGAACGCAGCATTTCCCGTTGGCTCTTG
Organism: Larix kaempferi; assembly: GCA_027924585.1. Lineage (NCBI taxonomy): Eukaryota > Viridiplantae > Streptophyta > Pinopsida > Pinales > Pinaceae > Larix > Larix kaempferi. Next base: position 5,009,870 of record BSBM01000854.1, read on the forward strand.
ATACAGTTCAAGGAAATGGGGAGAAATATTTACAAGGACCAGTTGGCATTCCGGCCAAGCGTGTTCGTCGCCCAAACAATGAAATGGGAGGTGGCAATTCGTAGATGGAAGCAACCCATAGGCAAAGACTACAACTCAATGCAGGCTATATTGGTTACGAGCAGGAGAACGATAAGAATTGGAATGTCCTGGAAGAAGGTCTCGGTGATCAGAATAACCTGGCTCTACACCTTGTCAGTGAAAATGCCGAGGACACAGGAGTCAGCAAGATCTGGAATGTGAATGGGGGCACTGGAGGCTTTGGGAATTTTGATTCTCCTCGTGGTCCGGAAAGCCCTCCGCCAAGAGTGCTCTCACATCTGCATGACATTGATGCACAAGTTGGATGGTTAAGGGGAGAAAGCAAGGACATCAAGAAGGTCATTTCCTAGTTGGTTACCTTCGTGCAGATATCTAATTCGGACATCAGAGGTAACAACGTCAAAATGCAAGAATTCTTTGAGGGGCTGGTGGGAAAAATTGATTCTCTGCATAGTGGGTTAAGGATAGTGGAGGCTAAGGTTGACTGCATTCGTACGAGTGGGAGCAACAGCCTAGCGGTTCTCTTGGGCATAGAAAACAATGAAGACATTGCGGCCGGAAGAAAGAAAAAGAAGACCCTGTCTCCCAGAAATTAATGAAGGTCCAATCCTCTGTGAAGCTGCTCTGTTATATGTTAGGTTTTTATGTAATCTGTCAGTTTGAAGTCAAGAAGTTTATTGAGGTTCCTTTTTCCCTCATATGCCAAGTTTCTGGTAGGTCTAGAAGTTAGTCTATAGGTGTCGGTATGTAGTTTTGAAGAGTTCAGAGGTGCCTACTTCTCTCTTTTGTCAAAAACTTTGATGAGTCGAATTTCAAAGATTGGGACAGAGGTGAATTCTCCCTCATTTTGATGAGTACAGTCTCCCAACATTTTGTAAGTTCTTTTCGATTTTTAATATATATTTTTCAACCGTTACTGTAAAAAAAAATAATAATATTCAACTGGTTTCGCTTTCAATGCTGAATTATGCTCCGAGGATGCAGCTATGTCATAGACACTATTCGTGAGAATTGGAAATCTTCAACTTGATTGTCAACCATGCGCTAGTTGTATGATACTGGCATTATGCATAATTCTCTACTGCGAAAGTCGTATGTCTCTGCATCCATTCCGCTTTCCTGCCAGAAAATATATGAGTAATGAAATTATACATTACAATTTATAAAACATCACATTTCTATTACTCATATATTTTCACATAGGAAACCAGAGGAGATGCATCATGCATAGACATCCGACCTAAGGATTATGCCTAATGCCGGTATCCTCCACGCAGCGCATCGTTGAAAATAATGTTGGAGATTTCCAATTATAAAAATAGCTGCATTTTCCGACAACGACAATGAGATTTCCAATTATAAGAATAGCTGCATTCAGCGACAATGAGGCAGCATTGCAAGAAACACGTTGCAATTCAAGTGTTTAATATATTTTTCAATAATAATGTTAAAGGTTATAAAGAGATTGAAACAACCATCGGAGACGTTTAGGATTACGAAAGAAACAGTAAACAATGGCAACAACCAGATTTGTTAGGTATTAAAAATATAATAGAAAAAATAACTGTCTCAGAATGTTTCCATTTAAAGAGTAATGAAGTTGGGTTTAACATCTCTATTACATATTTACAAGCAGTAGACTTTGGCTTTAAGTGCAATGTTTCATATATATAATATGAAGAAGGCATTATTCATAATAATAACATCAAGAGAGAGAAGATTGTGATTGTGTATACTATATATTTATAATTTTAAATTGTAATTGTTATGGAACATATGTTGGAGATATCATCTCAATATCTACTATCCATTGCTTCATGTCTAGCAATGACATTAACATTACAGCATTTTGTAATTTCAACATTACTAATTAAGATTGCTTAAGGGTTTTTTTCCATCTTAATTACAAATTAACATTTCCAATATTGATTGGACTTGGATTAAAATAGTTTTTTTTGTTTACATGGACAATTAGCTTTTTAGCAACTTATAATTCGCATTTCAACCATTTATGATATTGAAAAAATCTTTAAAAATATAAAAATAAAAACATCATTAAAAAGTTGTATTGATATTTATTAATCTTAATAGGTTAGCAAATTAATAAAAGCAAAGACTCTTTTATGTATATTTTATTTTCATGTCTATAAGATATTTAAGTTAAGTAAAAAAAATATGAAAGAGGTATAAAGTACTATTAATAGATAGAGTTTAATAGTTTTATGATTAATTTAATAAAAAAATTATAATTTTTTTTATAAATAAAGGTAAATCTAAATGATTCAAAATTAGTAAGTTATTATTGATTGTGTTAAGATTTTTATTAACATTATTAATAATAAAGAGAAAAATAAAATAACAAGAAACAATTTTAAACACATCAATATACCATGAAAAAAACACTTAAAGAGAAAAACCAAATGTTTACAGGTATTTAAATGGGACTTTGGGTCTCTCTGTCCATCATATTGCATCTGGTCGTCCTTTGCGGCTTCGCCGAACCGAACCTCCATGAGGCGTCGACATAGTGGCCAAGATGTGATGTTTAATTTATGCACTTCCCACCATTGCATAGGAGTAGTCTTCAGGGCTTCCTCCAGGGCCAGAATACGTCATGGCTCTGCCACCTTCTCCTCAAATTCGGTGAGAAATGTGTCCAAGTTGAAAAATCCTTCATAGGTAGGTAACGCATACTCCTCTGATGCTACCATTCGCAGGGACTGGGTTATTCATGCACATCTTCGAAAGGACACTTCATGCAATTGGTTCTACCAATTTTCAAGGGCCTCATCGAAATCAGAGGATGCCGAGATGTCATTGCGCCCTCCTAGTTCTCCATTCATGATAGGTTTAACATAATCCTTAGAAATTTTGTACAAATTATCCCATCCTTCCATAAACTTGTCTCTAGATGGCTCCGTATAGCGCAGCCCTTCCGCAGGATCCAGTGGTGCGATGACCCTCATTTCCTGATTCTCGAATGACATTATCCTTTTCTTAAAGTTGATGATTGCTTGATTCTCCATAGCCGAGTCTATCCCCAGCAGTACTAGATAGGGACTGGTGTTATCCACAATCTCAATGACATCGAAATCTGCATACTTTCTGAGCCCTTCAATTTCAACCGGAAGTTGACATACCCGATAGAGCGGGGTGACCTTTCTCTGGTTCGCCAGTCGGAGCTGTACTGGTGACCAAGTCATCCGCGGTTTTCCCATTGTCTCCCATGTCTGTTTAGTCAGGATATTCATGTCCGAACACAAATCCAAAATGATGGAGTCGAAATCAAATTCTCTGATTTGTGCCGACATCCGCATCTCCCTGCCGGTCTTTCTTTTATGTATGTGATTAACTCTTTGTTCCATTTGTGTACCCCCTCGTCATTGTAGTAGACTAGTTATTTCTTCCAATACATCTGGGTCTTTTTTCAAATCTAGGAAGCTCTCCAATAAGGATTTTAGAGTGTTTTCCTTCCTTCACAACTTCATCGAGTTGGACGTCAGTGGCATGTCATAGATTTCTTCTTCAAGAGATGCCCGTCTCCTATTCCTCATTGCCTCTTGTGCTTTCAAAAAGATGTCCTTTTCCCCTTCTGCGCTAGCATTGACCTGCCTCCGTTGTGTTTGTGTTGGTATGACATTGGTGTGTGGTTTATCGACCCCAGTCACTGCCCCTCCTTGTGTCACTATCCCAACCATTGCGTGGTTACCTCTGGCTTCTGTCGAAATCATTTGTATAGTAGGTGGTGCATTCGAATTATTTGGTTCTGCTTAGTTTGCCATTTCGCAATAAGTTGAGGGAAATCTTCTATACTATGATCTACGACACTACAATATGTACACTGCGGTGCCGGGTTTGGACAATCTCGCTGGTAGTGCCCCTGCTGCCTGCAATTATAATGGATGATTGGTCCTCTCCCCCGTCCAGTGGATCCTCCACGTCCCATACTTGCACCTCGGCCTCCACAGAATCCTCCTCTGAAACCTCCACGTGGTGGTCCATATTGTTGATACTGTGGTTTCCCATACTGCGGCTGTTAATACTATTGTTTCCCATACCGCGGTTGGCCATATGGTGGTGGTGGATACTGCGGGTGCCCATATTTCCCCTAGTCGTATTGCTGCGGTTGGTTAAACTACGGCTGACTATACTACGATTGCTGTTGCACCACCAGTGGTTCTTCTCCCTTCATAAAATATGTGTCAGCTATCCGATCTTACAGTAGGTCATAGGACCTGCAATCCTTCTCATCGTGGCCAACCGATCGTCAAAACTTGCAGTATAAGTTTGCTTTCTTTGATACCATCTTTTGAAGATATACAGACTCCTCCGGTCGATGCCCTTTGGTCTGACAAATAGTACACCACGACAGGCCTCCTTGACAAAGGGGGTTTGGCGTCCCCCGCCTGCGAATACTCAGGACATTCTGGGCAATTGTCCTTATGGTTCCCCTCATTTCTGCATCTGGTACACCATATGTCTCCATGAGTCTCCTTGCCCTTCTTGATATCCTCCAATTGAAGTGTTAAGTTGGCCAACTGTGCCTGAACTCTATCGATTCCCATTCCTGTTTCGCCGATTGGTGAAGCCTCTAGCTTCATCGCAATTTCTAGCGCTTATGCCTATGTCGCAACCTTTTGTTGCATCAATGGCCCTTGGATATTCGATATTAAGCCTGCAATGAACCATTCTTTGTGTTGCAACTCATTTATCGGTAAACCTAATTTTTCTATCAACGTCTTGTACCGCTGATCGAATTCCCACACTGACTCATTCGGGAATTGCTTAATCTCTTTAAGCTCAGTGACATATTACGACACAGATTTTGGTTTTTTAAATTCATTAATCATCGCCATTTCGACCTGCTCCAATTTTTTAGCTGTTGTTCCCTCCAGAACCTTTATAAACTTCATGTACTAGTCTAACGTCCGACCCCTAAGGGTCGTCGCTAACTGTCCCATTTTTATAGCATTGTCTTGAACCTGCTTTACAGTACAGACTGCTTCTCATATAATCCAATACTGTTCAGGATCCTCGATCCCATTTCCCTGAAATGTGGGCATCTTTTCCTCGTCTTCCATCCTAACGTTGCTAGTATTGTTGTTCACTGAAGCACTACTCTTGCCGCTGCACGTAGGGAAACTCCGTGAATAGTTTGGATTTCTTGCTATAAAATTTGGAGTAATGTGAGGGGTCGAGGGTACGTGGTAACTTACAATCTAGCCTCCTTCTGCCTCTGGGGTAGACTAGTCGACGTCTCCTTCGCAATAAGGTCGCTTCCTCCCTTGTGGTCCTTCCTCAAAGTTCTATGTTCTGGTCCTCTCAGGAGACTCCCTCTCAGTCCTCCTCTTCTTCTCAGGACACCAGAATATCGCTCCACTCCTCAAGAGACCACACTCTTTGTCAGCTTCCCTTTGAAACTCGTCGTTTCTCAAGTCCATCTACCACATCTTTCCGTCAGACTCACATTTACGCGATACCTTCACCCTTGCACACCGATTCTTCTACTCATCAGACGACATCCTCAATATTCCTTTTTTGCAGAAAAGCATTTTAATCCACAGTTTTAATGATGACAAGAATCTTCCTCTTGGCCCTCTGAAGAAATTTCTTTCAGCGTCGCTGTACAACTTGATAGTATCTACAGTGAACTCATTTATGTACCCTTCGAGGATCCTTTCTACCCAAAAATCAACAGCTCGATATACCTTGTTATCGAATTGCTTCAGCTGTCGCACCAACTCTAGAGTCCAACAATCCGGTTTAGTCTTTTGACAGTGGTTCTTGTGGAACGTCAACTCTGCCAACCACTCATGCAATAACATCGGGAATTCAAAGAAAAATATTTCATGAATATCTGAGTAGATGTATCTTTCTAACCAACTAGTTGCTATTTGCTTAGGATCTCGCTTCTCGCTTTCTACGAACTCCTCTGCTGAGTCTTGTCAAACCACTCTTGGATCTTTGGTTTTGTTGGGTGCCACAACATATCCTCTTTTCTTCTTTCTTAGGGTCTTGGAAACGGAACCATTTGTTGACACAAAGTCTATCAATAGGGGTTCACTCTGCACTGTCGCCAACAAACTATCAACCCAAACTCCCTTATACACTGGCCCGGAAAGGTGTAACCCTTCCCAGCAACACTTGCAAAGCAAGTGCAGTCTCACCCGAGGTGGATAAGAGGTCTGCTGGAACCAAGTTTCTGCAGTTGTGTAGAGGACATGCACACATTACCTTTGCACTAACAAGAGATTATAACATTCATAACATATCATTAACTAGTCATTCGCATCTTAAATCATTCATAGTTTCTAACGCATACATTTAGAACATATTCAACAACATATTCGCATTAATCAACAGAAAACATTCACATAACCCATTATTCATCATCGCATCATTGCACAAAAACATAATTCATCTCATAACTGAACATCTCCATTCATTCATCCAAAACCCGCGGAATAAACCTTGCAGAGATTGTCAAGTCATCGTATTGCGGATACAAAACGAACCCAAAAGATAGGATTAATCTCCAAAACTTCGATGCCCTTAGGCGTACAATCCTACTCTATTTATATGCTTTCATCTTATTACAAAATGGTCCACATGACTGACTTGACTAATCTAACAAATCTTATGCTTCCACAAAATTCGCGAAAGGTCCTTTTTCCGCGGAATGAACCTTTTTCACCTATCGGCTTCCGCATTTCCGGTGGATCTATCCCGTGCCAACACCCACATCTTCAAGGAATGAATGATAGATGCAATCTCTAAGTCATGAGTGGCATAGTCTTGCTCATGTTCCTTCAAATTTATGGATTCATAACTGATCACATGTCCATCCTACATAAATACACCACTAATTCCTTGCGTACATGCATCTATGCACACAAAAATTTTCTATCAAGATCCACAATGTTAAGAACTGGCGCATTGGTAAGCATTTCATTAATTCTTTGAAAATTATCTTCAAACTTAGTATTACATTCAAACTTCACACCCTTACTCTGCAAATATGTGATAGTATGAGATAATTTAGAAAACCCTTCAATGAACCTTGGGTAGTATCTAGATAACCCCATAAAATATCTTACTATTGATACATTCTTTGGTGTCAATCATTCCAAAATAGCTCTTATCTTCTTAGGATCTACTAAAACACCTTCTTCAGATTGGATATGTCATAAGTACTAGATTCTACTATCATAGAAAGAACACTTACTTAGTGTGGCATACAAGTGATGTTCTCTAAGTAATTTCATTACTAATCTTAGATGTTCTTCATGTTATTATTATGTTTTGGAATATATAGAGATCTCATCCAAGAATACAATTACAAATTTATCCACGTACTTTATGACAAACCAATTCATTAAACACATGAATACTATTGGTGCATTTTTCAATCCAAAAGGTACCACTCTAAACTCATAATGTCCATATCTTGTTTTAAATGTTTTCTTACTGATATCCTCATTCTTAATTCTAATTTGGTGGTATCCTTACCTTGAATCTAATTATTTGAAAACACTTTGGATTCTCTCAACTGATCAAACAAGTCATCAATCCTTGGCACGAGATACTTGTTTTTAATTTTTGCTTTGTTCAATTTTCTATAATATATGCAAAGTGCTAGAGTTCCATCCTTATTCCTTACGAATAACACAAGATCTCCCCAAGGTGAAACATTGGGTCTTATGTATCCTTTCTTCAATAACTCTTCTAACTGCATATGCAATTCTTTCAACTATGGAGTTCTCATTATGTAAGGTTCTTTAGATGAAGGTATTTTTCCTCATACCAAATTGATAGAGAAATCAATGTATCTCTTAGGAAGCATTCCTAGCAGCTCTTGAAATATATCCACAAATTCTTGTATCACTGGATAGTTTTGTAGTTATGGCTCTTTTCCTTCCTTTGGCTCCTCCACATGAGCTGCACACAACTGGAATCCTTTCATGTGACACTTGTTTAGCTGCAGATCTATGATTTTCCTCAGAGATATGGGTCTAGGTATACCTTTGATTGTCACTCAGTTTCCTTCTTCATCCAAACAAGTATAAGTTTTGTTATGAAAATCAAGTATGGCATGATGTGCATATACCAATCCATGCCAAGAAATACATCATATGATCCCCAGGGTATTATTTTTAAGTCAGCAAAGGTTTTTAGTTTATTCATTTCTAAAGGACACTCTCTTACAAGAAAGAACTACAAGACAGTCTTCAAAAGCTGCAAGAAAGATGACAAGAGTTGCAAGCCAAGGATGAGATGTTGTCCAAGATTAAAAAAAGTGATGAAATGGAGAAGAACAAACTTTTACCAAAGATGTAGAAACCATGACTAAAGTAAACACTGTAAGTACTTCCTCGTGTTTTCCATTTATCTTGAAGAGGTAAATTCTTGCTTTGGTAATTTTGAGAAGCCTATGAAAGGCATTGGTTTTAAGCTCCTTATCAAGATGGGATAGAAAGGAGGAGGAATTGGCATTAATTTCCAAGGCATCATTCATCCATTGGAGATAGTAGGAAGACCTTGATCTGTAGGTTTAGGATATGAGATTGGAGAATGCTCCAAAGGAGTTGAATCAATAAAAGCTTCGAAAGAAGAGCCCAATCTAGCACTAGAAGGTGAGACAACACTTCGTGATGATTGAGATTATGATTCATCTCTAAAGGGAGACAATCATTACAAAAGGGGAGCTAAGGCAAGTTCTCCATGCCTGAATTGCACCAGAGGCAGCCAAGCAAGTTATAAAAAGCTCATTATCCAACATTCCTTTTGATTATAAGAAAATTGGCAACGGAATGCAAAGTTTATGGGATGGAAGACCACGTAAATTCTGTGGTAAGGATAACTATTCTATTACCAAGTGTTGGAAAATAATAGCTTTGTACATGAAGGTTATGGGAACCAGGAAGAAGCCAATACATGAAGAACCCTCTCCATGTCAGGTGGAAAGGAAGGGAAACAAGATATGGGTAAAAAGGAACTATTGCCCCCATTGCAATAGGGGTGGAAATTAGGAAGCCACATGTTGGATGCTCCATCCAGAGCTGCATCCTGAGAAAGAGAAGAAAGTTGAGAATGCACTTGTGAAGGAACGAGCTGAGAAGTGACTCGGAAAGAAAGTCAACTACATAAAAGATCAAGAAGGAGGACCTATTTTCCTTGATGGCTAGGATGGGTAAACGTTTTGAGTTCATTAAAGAAATCCAATCATTATAAATCACTTTTTTCTTTTAAGACTTCATAGAAGGACACATTTTTAAAAGTGATGAGATGTATAACATCACTTATTCATGCAACATAGTGATATTTTAAGGATTATGTTAAGGTAGCAAAGGGTATGGATTATGTTGTAAAGATTATAAACATGTCTAATATCTATGTAAAGTTTTTGGGTCCAAAAGTTCTTCAGTCAGGAGGAATGATCTTGGACGATTTCAAGATGATTAGAAATCAAAATGCTCAACTACCAGAAAGAACAACACCATCACAAAGAGCTCAGCAAGAGATTTCCAACAACACAAATGGAACCTCAAATGGGCTTCGCATGAAAAAGATATTTCATTCTGAAGTTTTAGGAAAACATGCAAAAAAATGGTGCCACATGGCACCATTGAACGGGTGACAGTTGGCATACATACAATATAGAGCTAACATGAAATCCTCTTAGGACACCATGTGGTAGGTTGCAAGTGATGTGGTAGATTGCAAAGCTAAGTTGGAAATCGACTTGGCAGTGGTGTGGACCAATTGTCTCTCAACATGTCGCAGTACAAAATCCCAGTAAGTAGTGAGATGGCTCGATCATATCGCGACACATAGCAGGTCAGTTTTCCCTATTTTGGATTATGTTCATCAAAATTTTATGTCGGGTCAACAGAGGTCGAACCCATGACCTCCTCCATGCAAGTCAAGTGCCCTTTCCAACTCTCCTACTTGTGTTTCTTGTTAGACATATGACACTAATTTTATTTAAATTTGGTACTTGTTTTACATTGGCAGAAAAAGGGCAGGGGCCTAAGCCCCAACCCATGGACGTTGTGTGGTTCACATGGGGGACAAAAACACACAAAAGGTGAAGGCTTTAAACATGGATTATATTGTTAGTGTATGGTTAGAACAACTTCATACCATATAATAAATTATATGTGCCAAATCATATATGCCAACATATTTATGCAATGGTTTGCCACATACTACATGCGGAAAGGGATACAATATTGGATTTTGGATTATATGCCACGAATACATCCAAAATAGGTGGTGTTATTACCTGGGTCTGCACTCCATATTGTTTACTCCTTGACCTCAAAACCTTTTAATTTAACTCATTTTCCCTCATGGTTATTTCCAAGTTTAATTCAATCCATAAAACTCTTGCCATTATGTCCTGTAATGTTGTGTTGCTCAGCTCCTTTACTTTTAAATTTCAATTGTTAGTTTGTAATGCGATGAGGTGGAACAAGTTGTACTTTGCTATATTCTGATTTTGCAAGTATGGTCCTTGTTCAAACGGCTTGACTTTGGTTAAAATCAAGCATGATGGTCAATTAAGGATAAATTTTAATAGTGCTACAGAACTGCCAAAATTTCACTACCAAATCAAGGTTGCTACTAAACCACCCACTAAGTGCTGCAGAACTGACATCAATGTCAGTATCATCATTGTAGAAAATCCTTGCGTCATTTCATTTTGGGAAACACGTGAATGCAATAAGTGAAATCAGTGTTGAATCATAGATTCAAATGTTTAGAAATCCCTCAGTTTTACGAATTCATTCAAGCTAACTTTCTCATGATTTTCTCAGTTGTGAGTGTGGTCATTTGAATAAATTTTATGTGGATCCTTTTTAACCTTGTTTATCTCTCTGTAATTCTGAGATATCATACACAGGATTCATCTAATTTTTCAGAGTAATTGAAATATGCCATTATGTCTGTGCATCAAAGAGGTCATGTGGTGAGGTATGAGCCCATAAGCGTTGAGATTCTTGAGCCCTACTTAGAATTCGGTATTAAATTTAGAAGGGACGGTTGATTTCATTATTGTGAAAAATTACAAGGTCATCATGGAGAGGTATAAAGGGACTTTGCATAGGGGTTTGATGGAAAAACCATCACCATAGGATATGTGACTTTTCCTATCTCAAAGAACTCAATTTCCATAAAAACTGAACCCCCACAAGACAATGAGATAAGGTTCAAACTCCATGCTGTTGAAATTACATAGTGTAATCGTTTATTCCTTGACAAGTGCAGAAATCTAGATTGGCGCAAAGGGATTCCACGGGCTTGGCTCAAGCAAGAATATAGTGACCTGCTGAAGATGTTACAGAGATATATCACTGGAGAGGGAAGGTATGAAACCCTTCACCTCTATCATATGTTCTTATTGTTTCATTTGGATGGTATTGCAAGGATGAATCTCCAATTTTATTTCTTAAAGAGTATGTCCAAAATGGCTTCTAGGATTAGGAACTTCCCTGTAATCCAAGATAGTATATTTCATCAGGGTTTAGTTAATCTTATCATTATTCAAGAATTGAATAAATTCAATAGGAATTGGGATCATTTTATGCTACACCTTGAGTTTGAAATCCTAAAGAATCATTATTTGCTAGAAGATACTAATAATGCTTCCGCTAGTTTCAAAATCTATGAAGATTGTAACGATGCTAGAATTGATGAGAAACAAACCTTTGAAAAGGAAGAAATGAAGATAAATTTGAGGATGAGAGGGGTTGTAAATCCACCACCTATAAATCCAATGCCAGAAAGTGATAATATTTAGTCTCATAGGGAAAAATGTTTAGATAAGTCTTTAAATGATTAAAAAGAGACCGAAGCTCAGAAGAGAAAGCTTGACATCTCAAAACATTATTATCTCACAGGACCACATACTCGATCCGCGAATAAATTGATGCTAAATTCTCGTGAAAACTTCAACCCTTACCTGAAAGAGGAAAAGGTCATAGATTTAGACATTTTATCAGATTAAGAACCCAAGAAAATCAAGATGCCAAGAGTGAAAGATTCATCTTCAAAACCTATGCAAACAAGGACAAGTTACAGAATTAATAAAGACAAAGAAGTTATGAACTTGAGTCCCATTAAAAAGAATGATTCCATGGAGAATAATACAAATGAATAGTTACAAGAAACCAAAGAAACTCAAAGGAATATCGTTGAGGGATCAAACTCATCCATGGAGGTAGAGAAAAAGGTGGCTGACATGTTAACTAATTTAGAGAAGTCTATCAATGCAGTCCCTTGTTCGTCTTTGGTTCCACCTAATATGTCCATGGCTCCTGAAGAGGAGTAGAGTATCCAAGATGAAGTGTTTGATGATAGTCCAAACACAAAAATTGAAGTCTCGGCAGTCGAGGTAGAAAAACAATTGAACAAAACACAACCTAAGAACACTCATCTTCAAGCTAGTTAGAGGATGGATAATAAGTTAAAGAAATCCATGTTCGAATTAAAGAATTCAAACAAGAAAATAAGCAAGTACATGGCATATTGAATGAGACAAATAAGGAATGGAGCAAGCTACTTATAAAATACAACAAATCATGCATATTTTCTCAAGGATTGAAGAAGGAGAATGCATAATTTCTTATGCAAAAGAGGTATTGGAAGAAAGAGTGTATGCTTGAGAGGAAGAAAGGTCAATTTAACCATGATAAACTAGGCATTCTAACATAATTAGGCACCCATGTTCTTCAAGACACATTGCAGAGTGAAAAGGACAATCCTTCTCAAAGAGATTAAACAATTTGAATTTTTTTCTAATCCCATGCAAATCGAGATGCAGTTTCCAGCTTGTTGAAGTTTGATTCTATTTCAATTGAGAACCATATAGAGTCTTTATTCATAATTTCATGATTCTATTTGAGTTCATTTTGTTAGAAAACTTGCTAAGCCTAGTTATATTTTTGTTTGGGACCACAATTTTGTTTACTTAACACATCTGAACTGCTATTGCCATTAATTGGGTATCTATTGACTTGTATAGTTTGCTTCAGTTTCTCAATGCCTATGTATCCACGCTCGGAAAAGTTTAAATCTGTAGAATTGTTAACTAGTGGTACAGGCACCTTCATTTTATTATAAGATGAAGATACTTTTCCAAGTGGAATGTAAACTTTTTTTTGAAGTGGAACTTGAGCGTTAGCATCTTACTATTGGTTCAGCTGTAGACCCTAAATTTTAGAGAACAAATTTGTCAGCCATAATCTATAGAAATAAATAAGGAATATTTAAGGTTAAACACCACCAAAAAGCACAAAAGACAATCCAAGAGAGCTAACTTGATCCATTTCTTTAATTAATCTTCCACCTGAATCATTGTCCTTGGATTCTCAGGAGTATAGGTTGCAGTTCTTTCTGTTGCACTCTGTCCTGAAGACACAGCATATTGTTGCTTCCCTTTCGATGCTCGAGCTGACCCTTTTGTGTTTTGATTAGAGTTGGTTGTCCCAAAAGGTAGCACGCCCCTCAAAAAGGGCATGCGAGTGGGTATCATTTTCCCCAAGTGACCTGGCAGTGGGATGGTAGTTGATGGACTTACATTGATTCCATTTGCATTTAGTGTATATACAACCACATGCCCTAGTTCGAGAGAACCAGCTAGTAGAAATTCCTAACTAGATTGTAAAGAAGATTGGAAATAACTAGGATATGAGACTGAGTGCTAGTACATGGGAGCAGTATAATATGGTTGGTGACTGAGAAATTGACTATCCATGCCCAATATAGCTCCTAGAATATACAAATTGTATGGATTGTAGGTAGGTTGTGGGTACGCATAACCAGGTGTATAGTAGACCAAAAACTTTCCTACAGTATTTGATATATACGGAATCCAGAGAGATATAACAAATAGAAATTGTTGCAATGTTAGAAATGATCAAACATCAAAACCTAAAACACGATAGAGAAACCTGTAAGTATAACAGGGTGAAATCTAATGATTTTCAACGGGTTTGGAATCATCCCGTCTTCATCCAAATCCCAACCTAAGTTCTCATCATCTTTCCCAGCAACACTCAATATCTTACAAATATCAACGATCCTCAAGCCCTTGACCTTCTTAAAATTTCATGTTCCACTATGTTTCTTTACAAAATCAATACCACTCGAATCTTCGAAAACATTGCCCCACCCATCCTCATCTTTAGCATCATTTTTTCCTTCATCAGGGGCATTTCAACTTCAGGGATATCATCGAGTTTCTTCATGAATCTAGATGGGAGTGATGAAATTGATTTTTTCCCTTGTGCGACTACTAGTATTTCAAAGGCATCAATCTTAGTGGGGGAAAGAGAGGAGGATTCCCCTCCCACATCCATTCCGACAACTATTTCCAAACCCTTTGTACAAGCCCCAGAACTCGCTTTGTTCCATCAACGTTCCTTCTCTGCTCCAAACCCTTGTTGTGTACCTCAGGGATGTCGATTATTCCAAAACTGTTGTGATGTGCCTCACGAACCCAATTAGCAACATTATTATGACAAATTTCACATCTTGCTTAGGAACCATTTACTCTTTGATTGTTTCCAGTTAAACCATTCCCAATTGCTCATGATCAACATCTGAATATCTATATGTTTGTGAATCCATAAAGAGATGGTTGAGATTGATGTATTAAAAGAACATATTGAGAAAGTTATAAGGATTGATGTAATAAAAGAAAATATTGTTTCTATATCAAATATGTGTGGGGTTAATTTTAACTAAAATAATAAATAAAATACAAATAATAATAACTTATATGTATGAGGCAAATTATTCATTATTATAAATCTTCCAACTTAAAGAATGCAATGAAGAGTTAAATCACATATATCTCAAAAATTTTAATTTTAAGGTTACAAAATATAATATTTTTTAATGATTTGTTTTCAATTTTTTTTCTTTAGTATCCATAACAAGTCATGGAATTGTGACAAGATTCATTATATACTAATCCTCACTTTGTTTATTCATTCCTTTGTCGCCCTTGGTGGATGTAGTCATCAAAATAACTATAGGAAGATTGTGAAGAATTATGTTTGGATGCGACTCTATATTTAGATAGTCTAGTAATATACATATTTTCTTATATTTTCACTCTATTAACTTGATTTTAATATGCAAGACATTTTTGTTACAAAAGATTGGACCCTTTAGTAATCTATATTTTTTTTTGCTTTGTAAGCATGTTTCTCTATTGAAATGGAAATCCAACATCTAGCAAAGATAGTCCATAGATTAAGTATATAACAGTGCAAAACAAAGTCATATCCAATCCTCACACCTCCGAATGTAATTTACGGCAGAGCATCTAAGTGACCTCCCAATGATCTCGTATGGGCATCTACTATAATATACCTTTTGACTTACACCTTCCAAGTATTGTAGACTTAAATCTTCTTCTAGTTGCATATACAGATAATCGATAAGTTGGAAAAGCAATATGCCCAATGGTGAAATACATGGTTAAATGAAAATGACTTGCACCACCAAAGATAGGGCGTCACCAAATATTTGTGCCACTCCTTGATACAAATGATTGTTATATATATATATCCATGTTGTTTCTATCATACTAATTAGTGGGAAATGGAAACAACCGTTATGTGGCCATGTTGTTTCCAGCATAATAGATATTAGGAAATGGAAACAACCACAAATGGATAGGGAAATGGAAATATCCATGCAGAAGGCCCAAGGGGATGAAGTGGAACTAAAATATTAATGGTGCTAATAAGTAACAGATACCTTAAACTGGAGCCTTAAACTGGAAATCGGATTTAATCCTTAAGCAAGAGCTGTCAATTTATGTGCAAGAGGAATCTTTCTCACGGAATATGCCCTCACCATAAATCATTGCCATAGATTGTGGAAATGAAATTAAAAGGTCGAAATGGCCTCATACCCCATACCCCCATTTCTCATTGTAAATGTCTATCGACATAATTATTAATACATATTAACAAATATATATATATATATATATATATATTAAATCTAGAAGAATATATATGTAATTGATTAGGATTACAATTTAGTAATTTTAACACTGCAGTTAGATTTAGAGACCCCCTATTGATTTTACCATATCCAACATCTGGAGCTATAGGGACCTCAATGGATGTCTTGGAAGAAGAAAATGACACTGAGTGACACAAGGGGTCTCTCGTGGATCCATCTGGAGTGTTAAAATTTCAGTAAATTTTAAAACTATAGATGGATCCAGAGACCCCTAGAATTTTAACACTACAGATGGATCCAGAGACCCCTGGAAAGGGGTCTCTAGATCCATTGGTAGTGTTAAAATTTAATAAATCGTAGCAATTCATTATCAAAATTGCAATTTTTCATTGTCGAGTGACACAAATAATGTCACTCGGGTCTCTAAATCCAACTACAATGTTACAGTTTACTAAATTTTAACACTGAGTGTTAAAATTTAGTAAATTGTACAAATTCATTATCAAAATTGTAATTTTTGTTGCTGAGGTGAGACAACTAAAAATGACTAACATAAACGACTAATTCATTATTCTTAGTCGTTGTTAGTTAGTCATATTTGTATTCGTATGACTAAATTAGTCGTTTTTAGTTGGCTCACTTAAAATTCCTCAATTTTAGTCATTTATCTCTTGAAAAAATTGTGGTGACTAATTTTTTTAAGTTGCCTGGTCACTTATCTCTCATTTTGTACTAGTGTTATGATTTTATGAGAGACTATTAACTATTTGGTGGCGCCTAGGAATATTGGAAGGAAAAGATAAAGTGGACCAAAAAGGAGTCTAGACAAAGCAATGAAAAGCAAGAAAGAAGATGAAAAGCAAGAAAGCAACTAAAAAGAAGGAACGTAGTGAAAAGTAGGAAAGAAACAAAAAATCAAAGAAACCAAAAGTTTCTAAATTTTTCTTAAAACCAAGAAAAGTAGCCTAAAGCAGAAAAAACAAGAAAGCAAAGAATGAATCCCAAGAAAAGATGCAAATCCTAACTTTAGCTAATGAGAGCACAATTGATGAGACAAGTGGTTCATATGCAATGTAACTTACCAAAGAATCCACTAAAATCTTATATACGGAGTATGAGAGACTCCATGATGGATATTTTGCAATTTTTTAATTGTCATTGAGGAGCTCTACACTTTTCAAATCTTAGGTGATGTGCCCCTCTGTAACATTAAATAAGGAGATATTCATTCTTCTTCACAGAGTTTCAAGATGCATTACTACTATAGTTTCATTCTACGTCATGTCCATTTGATAAGTTGACAATCTTGTCTTAAGTCAACCTCATGTCACTATTGCTTCTTATAGTATGTTGTAGCCTTTAGAGAAGGAGATTGAAGGTTTGTGCCCTTGTGAGATCCTATAGATACTCAAGTGTGACCCCTATAATGTAATGTGCTATAAAATCATATGCTTCTCTGATCAAATAATAAAATACACTTCCCTTACTCTAGCATTGCTCAATTGTTGTCCTATGATGCAATTATTGCCTTTGTTTTAAGACCTAAAACTCTTCGTGATGGCATTCACGACCAGGGTTATGATTTTTTTTACAGCCATCCACAATGGCCTCTTTGTCTTAAATAACCCAATCAACCTAACTTTGTGAGCTATTGGATTTCTGATTGGTGCAGTAAAACCACTGTCACGATTTCATTAGACGCATTTATATTTCGGTGCATTCTTAAACTTACTGAACGCTCAATGAAGGACGCCTTTATATATACTGTATTTTTGGCACTGACTTTAACTGTCCTGGCATTTTGAATGAACAGTTCGTCTTGGCAGCTTTGACCATTGTTTCTGGGCAAATTTTGTAGGAAGCCTATACAAAGAAGGTCCGTGAATCTATAGATTTATACGATTTATGTGGAATAAGGTGAGTGAATTAAAGGAAACAAAATTAATATAGAAATTAGTTCAAATGCTCTAAGAACTCGTATAAATCCATAGATTCACGGAACTTCTCCACAATGCTCACACTTGCAGGCTATCTCATCATGTGTTTCATTCTCGGGAATACAAGAACATCGAGGTTTTGATCTGCAATAACAACATTTGGTCGACAAACTTTGCCCAGAGTCAATGGTCAAATCTACGCAAACAAACTGGTCATTTAAAATGCGAGGAGAGTTAACTCAGTGCCAGAAATACACGATATATAAAAGCATCCAAATACTGGAGATTTAGGATTTTAGTAAATGCAAGAAGACACGAAAATATAAATGCATTAAAAGAAATAGTTACGTTCGTTTTAATGTAATAATCAACGATTCAAGAACTATATAGGTGTTTGTTTAGAACCTAGAATAACAGTGAAGAATTTGCAAAAGCCAGGATGTACCTACCAGTCATAGAGAAATTAAGAACATACCCACTTCCAAAATGCTAATATGAACTTGTCACAATCACCTCGAGCTTTTTCTTCGATTTGAAAGTCTTACGTGGCGCATTATAACTGTGTGTAGAGATAATTTTGATCAATGAAAACAATGTAATGAATTTGAACCTGGCTCAAGATTGGTACACGTAATAAAATTAATTTCAAATACAATTAAAACAAAAAATATGAAATATAAGTATGTGGATTAAATATAGGATTCTATCTCATTAAAGTATTTTTTTAATAGTTAGTTGTTCAAACCAATATGAAATATAAGGATGTCAATTGAATCTATGATTCTATCTCATTAAACTATTCTTTTAATAGTTAATTGTTCAGATGATGAATGCTAGTTTCTATGAATATAAACCATAGACATAATGGAGAATAAATGGAAGTGCCAAGAAATTAAAATTTTATTTGATAAAAATATAAAAGTCAATGATTTATTTAGATCAATGTAACTTTACATGAAGGGCTAAGAAATTATAATTTTATTTGATGGAAATATAAAAGTTCATAATTTATTTAGATCAATGTAACCCCACATCAAAATAACATTTTTGATGATATCAAAATTAAAAATGTACATACAAAAGAGGTCAATGTTGATATATCATTCTTTATTCATAATTAATGGTCATTTACATTCAACTTAGAACATTAGAACATGTCAAATAAATATTATATTTAAATTAATTTCAACTAATTATAATCTCAAGAAAATTAAATAAATATTTAAAAAAATTAGTTATTTTAGGTTTTAATAAGGACTTTAATACTCCTTAGCATTTATCCATTTATAAACTATATAGCACATTCTAAATACAAACTCTATGTGATACTTCATTTCTTTATGTATATAAACTATATATATAAACCATACAAAAGAGGATTAAATTTCAATCACTCAACATTATTGCAGAAACATATTGACTCCGACATTGAGGTGAATTTTTTGAGTAATATCGAACTAACAACATCGTGATAGAGTTTTTCTAAAAGGTCTTTATACTTATTAAAAAATCCAACACAATCACATCATTATGATAAAATATAGCATGTTACATACCTTAAAAAACAAAATTAAAATTAAATTACTAAAATGTATATAATTATAATAAGTTAGGCAAGGCACGGTGGATAATTATTAATGGCTACTTTAGGCCAACACTATTTCTTTCAGTACTTTAGAATGGAGTAACTCAATTTCTTTAAATAAATTTTATTGCATGCAATACCATGGAAAAATACTATAAGACACCCAAAACCATGCATCAATAATTCAACAATAATAAAACCTTTTTTTTCTCTTTTACAAAATCAAATTTAACCTACCATATCAGCATTCTCTTCTATTAGTATTTATAATGGATTACAAATTAAAATAATAATTAAAATATAACAAATTTTAATTTTAAAATAAGACCTATTAATAAGGAAATAAATATGAATCATAAAAATAAATACAAATCATAAAAGTAGTAGATTTTCTACCTATAACAAACATACCCACAAACGTGTGTAACATTTAAATTAGTACCAACACATCGTGTATTGTATAAAATCACCGATGCATCTTAATATATAAATGAACCAGTGCTAATCTTTTAATATTTATTCGTTGTTGCATGTTATGTATTATAAAAACTGGTGCATATATAATCCTTAATATAATGTCCCTGGCCCAACTAAGGCCAGTGCCACTAGGAACCTTTGGGAAAAGGGCTAAGACCGATATAGGATAGTGGATTAAGGTGATCTAAGGTTAGGATAACAAGACATACAACCGATAAATTAAAAAATTTAACCCCTTTAAAATCAAAAGCATGAAACTTAAGCCCAACATTCCCCAGTCTGTATACTATTGAATGCAATTATATTGTAATGGTAACATTGATTGTACATGAGTAAGGCACAATAATTGATATCTCCAGTAACATACAAATATTATCCCATGTAATTGATAGTACTTATTGGATTGTAATATTATTGAAAACATGATTGTAAATAATTAGTTGTTGTTGTTATCATCCACTTGTGTATCGATTTGAGGATAGTAATTCTATTATGAGTGTGTTGATTGGTTTATTAGTAAGTAATAACAACATTAAGGACACATCCACAAGCTACCATCTATAGTCCACACAACCATGGAAAAAATAGAGACACGGGATGCCATCTATAGCCTTCAAAATTAGATCCCATGGTTGTCTCCTACATCCATATTTGACTTGTAAAAATAATAGTTTATAGTTTCCCTCCCTCCAGCCATCAATCACTAATACAAATCATATTTATGGTTGTTAACTACAACCGTCCAACACTAATACAACCATATAAATGCGTAATACATCGAATTTCATGGCTTCCACCTACAACCATTTGAATCATAAGAGAGAAGAGAAAGGATGGAAGAGAAGGTTCATAGCATTCCAGATTTATAATGTATGAAGGTTGTCAATCATGTATACAATTCCTGGAATACAATCCATGGACATAAACATGGTACAAATAACCCTCCATAGGCACATATACATCCATAGGCACATATACATAATAAAATAACATGACTAAACATATGATAAAATAATTATATCTAAAAAGGGAAATTGGTTCCAACATGACAATTTTCCACCCATCCATAGACATAGTCAAGTTGAATTTCACTTGAACAAGTCACCCCCAAATTGAGGGCATAGATCAACTAGAAGAATAAGAATCATTCTAGAAACTCTTTGAACTCCTCTTCCAAGAAACCACAATACTTCCCACTACTACTTCCATGTCTCTCTCCACTACCTATGGGATGTGACTCCCTTCACCTAACTCGTCCCTTAGGACATCACCATCCGATTTCCTAGCTTCCCGTGCACGAAACTGGACTAGTAGAGTGAACTCAAGGAAGCAAGGGAATCATCCAATTGGACTAAATATTCTATAGGATCCCACAACAAACACTAATTCCCAACATAGTCTCCATATTTTCAACACTCACAACATAGTGGGATAGCACAAGTCAAGTGATCCAAAGCTCGGGATTAGCTTTAATGAGAGAGAAAATGAATTTCTAGCACAAGAAGTCCAACTCTAACCCAAGGAAATGAAATCGAATTAGAGAGAGGTAAGGTTAGTTTTCATCATGGAGTCTTAACTTGAATTAGTGGAGTGGTGGCTTAGTTAGGAGATCCCCTTTCCCAGATTAGCACCATGAGGAGGACTTACCAAAACCAAGGAGTGGATCATAAGGAGGGAACACTAGTCACGAGGGGTGAAAAAGTGGGTCCAATATGATCATTAATGACTTGTAAGCACAAAAATAGGGAACTCCAACTAGATTTGGGGAGCAAGTGTGCAGTTTTGGAGGTGGAGGAAAAAGTCAAGGAGGTGGAAGCTAAAATCTAGCTTACAACTCCTAGAATCTAGGGAGACAATGCCTTAGTGCAATTGGGTCCTAGAAAAGAGTATATTTAGTCCAACGAGGGTGCATTATGCAAGGGCAAGGCGCTAAGGAATGAATAAGGTGCAAGAGTAACTCCATAGGCCAAAATTATCGAAAGTATGGTCTGTTGTACAATGTTTGGATGACCAACAGATCTAAAAGTCACCAAGGTGCAAATTTAAACTAGGATAAATAGAAACAAGTTCTCAACATGTTCCTTACATTAAGGATCAAAAATTCAAGATACAACAATTCTTGGGATGTCTACCACCAAATTTTAGAGAAAAGATTGAATTTGACATGCCCAAAACCTTAGATGTGACTTTACACAAAGCAAGACTCTGTTATGAACATGAAAAACCAGGGAATGATAACATAAACATAAATAGAGATAGGTTCAGAACCTTTTCAGACAACTAAAGACTAGGTTTTAGACCACCACCTTACCGAAAACAAAACAATAGTTTCCCTCCCAACAAAGGCTTCAACCGACCTCATGCGCGGCCAAATGCACCCCCACCGAAATCAGCTTTCAACAAAGGGGCAAAGGTTGCCCCACCAACCATTATTTGTTGGAAGTGCCAAGGGCCCCACTACTTCAGAGATTGCCCCAACAAGATGGATGGATTTTTACACAATGTCCAAGCAAACCCTATAGTAGGGGACATTGCCAGAACACCCAGAATTTATGCTGCACTAGATGACCGACAAGCAGATCACTAGGACACTATGGTTGAAACTGAGGGTAAGATCTCCAACACAGTCATTTCAGTTTTAATAGATCCCGGTGCATGCCGAAGTTATGTCTCCCCTAATATTGTTGATACTTGTAAGTTAAACCGAGTGAGTCACGAGAAACCATGGCTAGTACAGCTATCCACTGGTACCAAATGAAAGCTCTCTGAACTAGTTAAAACTTGTGAGATAAATTTTAATGGGTTCCCAACTAGGGTGGATTTAAATATCCTACCACTAGGATCATACGATGTACTTATAGGCATGGATTGGTTGGAATAACATCATGCCCTGCTTGAACAAGTCAATACTATGCACGGATAACCAAGGGAATCAGAAAATGATACAAGGTTTCTCTAAGAAAGTCTCCATAAGACAGATATCTGCCTTACAAGCAAAGAAATGTGTAAGAAAGGGTTGTAAACTCTTTGCAGTCAACATTCAAACTGTAGAAGCAGATAGGGAACAGAAGATCGAAGACTTTCCAGTCCTTGTAGAATTCAAGGATGTATTTCCTGAGGAAATACCTGGGCTACCGCCCAAACGAGACCTAGACTTCTCCATAGAGTTAACAGCAGGTTCCGTACCAGTTTCCAAATCCCCTTACCGCATGAGTCCACCTGAATTGGTGGAACTCAAGCTTCAGTTAGAAGAGTTGATCGAGAAAGGTTATATCCGACCCAGTGTGTCTCCCTGGGGAGCACCGATACTCTTTGTCAAAAAGAAGGACGGGACGATGCGGATGTGCATCGATTACCGCCAACTCAACAAGTTGACCATCAAGAACCATTACCCACTCCCTAGAATTGATGACTTGTTTGATCAAGTCGGAGGAGCGAAGATCTTCTCAAAGATTGACTTACGATCCAGATATCATCAGGTGAGAATCTGTGATGAAGACATTAGTAAGACCGCGTTTCGAACCCGATATGGACATTATGAGTTTGTGGTAATGCCTTTCGGTTTAACTAATGCACCTGCGAACTTTATGTGCATGATGAACCACATCTTTGGTAAATACCGAGACAAGTTCATTCTAGTCTTCATCGACGACATTCTGATCTACTCAAGGAATGAAGAAGAACATGAAGAACATCTACGAATAGTGTTACGAGTACTATGAGAACACCAACTGTATGCTAAGTTTAGCAAGTGTGATTTCTACAAACCCCAGATACAGTACCTAGGACATGTCATATCAGAGAAAGGGATAGCAGTCAACCCCGAGAAGATTAAATCCATAGAGGAATGGCCTACCCTGACATGCATAACCGACATAAGATCATTCTTAGGGTTAGCTGGGTACTACCGGAAGTTCATTGAGAATTTCTCTCAAATTGCTTGTTCTATGACATCCTTGTAGAAGAAGACCACCAAATTTCTTTGGACGGAAAAATGCGAGGAAAGTTTCCAAAAGTTAAAGCAACTTTTGACTAGTGCACCCATCCTACAGATTGCTGAACTCGATGGGTACTTCGTGGTTTGCACAGATGCAATCAAGGAAGGGCTCAGTGGAGTCCTTATGCAAAATGACTTTGCTATCTATGATGAGTCAAGGAAGTTGAATGAACATGAACAAAACTACCCCACACACAATCTTGAACTAGCCACCATTATCCACACCTTGAAGATGTGAAGGCACTACCTTATGGGAAAGAAGTTCCTATTAAAGACAAACAACATGAGTCTGAAGTACTTATTTGAAAAACCTGACCTAAATGCCAGACAAGCTAGGTGGCTAGCCTTCCTTAGTGAGTACCACTTCGATCCAAAGCACATAAAGAGAAAGGTGAACAAGATCGTCGATGCTTTAAGTTGACGGGCCCATATGTTATATGAGGTGAACGGGAGTCAAAATAACTCGTATTTACACCACAGGATTAGAATGGCATGTCGGAGTGACCGATTCTATGTCTAGATCCTTAAAAATATCTAGGAGGATAGGTTATTCCAACAACAAAGAGAGTATAAGATAGATGAATCAGGATTGCTATGGTCAAAAGAGAGACTTTATGTTCCAGAAAGCAGAGACATTAGACCTAACATCCTCACAGAATTCCACCAGAAGCCCTATTCGAGACATCTGGGATATCAAAAGATGATATCGGCAGTGAAGAAACACATCTTTTGGACTAAACTAAAAGCCGCCATAGCTTTATTCATTGCTAAGTTCCAGGAGTATCAACTGGTTAAGTAAGAATACCAACACCCTTCGGGACTACTGCAACCATTACCCATTCTAGAGTGGAAGTGGGAGGTCATCAGTATGGATTTCATAACGGGTTTACCAAAAACTAAGAGGCAGAATGACTCCATTTTTGTAGTAGTAGACAATTTATCCAAAGCAGCACATTTTATACGAGTAAAATCTACCTACAAAGCCGTTCACATTACAGACATCTTCCTAAAGGATATTTTCTGATTGCATGGGATACCCAAGGCAATCATTTATGATCGAGACATGAAGTTCACTAGAAACTTCTCGAGAGCATTGTTCTCCAGTTTGGATACAAAACTACAGTTCAGTACTGCGTACCACCCCCAAACTGATGGACAAACGGAATGAGTAAACCAAATCCTTGAGGATATACTAAGGATGTATGTTATGAACAACCCCACAAAGTGGTAGGATTATTTGCACCTCACAGAGTTTACTTACAAGAATGGATACCGGACCTCTGCCAAGATGATCCCCTCCGAGGTACTTTACGACAGGAAATGTTGGACACCTGTAACTTGGGATAGTCCGGTAGATAGATTTATGCTAGGCCCCGACTTACTAAAAGACTTGGAGCAGCTAGTCTCCAAGGTACAATAAAACTTGAAGGAGTCACAAGACCGCCAAAAGAGTTATGCAGATAAGAAAATAAAAGTAAAAGACTACCAATTCGGCGAACATGTCTTCTTAAAGGTGAAGGAAAAATGAAGCTCCTTGAGCTTAGGGCGATGCGGGAAGTTGGCCCCCAGGTTTTGTGGACTGTTTGAGATACTGGCCAAGAAGGGCCTAGTAGCATATGAGTTAGCTTTACCAGCTCATGTAAAATTTCATAATTTTTTTCATGCATTCTTATTAAAGAAATATGTATACGATACTAAACATGTGATTGATTGGTCCTTATTATAGGTGGAACCCGAAGGGGAATTCATGTCGGAGCCTCTTCACATTCTGTACAAGAGAGAGGTGCAACTTATAAAAAGGACCATCATCCAGTTGAAAGTGCAATGGAGGCACTTTAGACCGGAAGATGTTACTTGGGAAAATGAGACGACCATGAAAGAGGCATACCCTGCCTTATTTCATGATTTCATTTCTAGTCCATAGAACACCGATACCGTGTTGTTCTAAGCAGAGAGGAATGTAATATCCCAATTTTTTACTAAGTATTTATGATGTTATATACTGGGCTTAAATCCCCAACACATATGATTTACTTTTTATTATTGGGCATAAGCCCTAGTGCACATGATTCATTCTTTTATAGATTTACATATTGGGCGTGGACCTTGACTCATGCAGATTATTGTTATATACTGGGAAAAAATCCCCAATATATTGATTTATGTTTTATTGGGTACAAACCCTAATATACTGAGATGATCTTTTGTTACATACTGTGCATATTTATGGTTTACATGATTGATTTATATGATGTGTTGAATGTGGACTCAGGAACACATGGATGACCTATGCACTGGGCATAGGCCCCGATGTACCTAGAGGATTTTATTACGTACTGGGCGTAAGCCCCGATGTACGTAGAGTGAAGGCATAGGCCCTGGAGCACTCCAAGCTTGAAAATGAATACCAGATCCGAGGCCATTTGCACATTCTAGATGTGCTTCACAACCACATTCTAGTACTAGTGTTGAGCGGGATGCTCTAGAATTGCACTAGCGTAATTCCCATGTGAGAGTGTTGTGTTAAAGCTCTGAAGAGCACTCAGGGTTACTTGATCTTAAAAGTGTTGAGTCGAGAAGACTCTGAATAGCACTTCTATTCATCACATTTGTTAAATTAGTTCAATAAATCATTTTCCATATATCATCAAGGACTACGGGAACTACCATGTTAAACGAGGGAATCCAACATGCAAGAGAGAGACCTAGATGTACCTAACCTAGCCAACTATCCAAGCTTACCAAAAGACCTTGTCCAAAGAGTTGGACCTTTTACTTAATATTTAAAAGAATTATTATGGTATGTACATAATTAAATCCAAGAGTTACCATAATTAATTATTGAATAATTAGATTTATTTATTATAACATGCATAAAGGTTATGCATGAGATAGTTCTCATATTATTAATATTATTTTTAAATGAAAAGATTACTTATATAAATCAAATGCATAAAGGTTATGCATAAGATAATTCTCATATTTGTTATTACTATTAATATCATTAATAAGTATTATTATTATTTATGAGCTAACTTAAGATACATCTAAATAGAAGAAAATAAAGGTCCTAGATAAACTAGGAGTAAATAATTAATAAAATATCTTTCATAGATATTATAATTCAAATTAAATTAAAAACTGAATATTATTATTTCAACTCAAACAGCTATATTCCAAACAAAACTCACCTATATAAAGAAGGGCAGATCCCAAGAGAGGGATCATCTTTTCTACTATCATTCTCTTGTGGTAATAGAAGAGAATTATTCTGCAGAACTGAAGCAGCCTACTACATTTTTCAGATCTGACCAACAACTTACTCTAGGGCCTCTACTTCTCTTATTGCATGTCGGAACTAGCTCGGGGGGATCCAGTTAGAACCAGGAATGGTCTAAGGGTCATGGTTGGGAGGAACATGGTAGTCCCAAAGTTATCCAGTTAAAGATCATCCTACAGGCCAGCTAGGTCCATACATTTTCCCATTAATTAGTGTTTGAGTGTGTAGGTTTTGCAAGGAAAGATCAAGATGTAAGAACCAGGTATGAACTACAATTTTCCATACAGTTCAATTAGATTTCAAAATTTAAAGTAGGAATTATTATGCAACATTCATGTTTCTGTACATTATAATTTTATTTCTTTTTCTTTTATGGAGCAAGGGCCAATTGGCATAGGCTCTCAGGTTTACATTCTAGGATCAATTTCATTTAATATTTTCCATTGAATTCCAGCATTTTCCCTAAATATTTCAAGGATCTAGCAGGGCTAGCCTAGATAGCCTGTGATAGATACCTATATAGGTAGAATTCCTAATGTCAAAACTTTTATTTAGAAATGTCGATATCTGAACCTTTAATCTCCGCAAACGAAATCACATTATTATTTTCAAACCCTGATGCTGTACATTCATATTATTAAATTATGAAATAACTAGGGTTTAACCTGTTAGCCATTAAAATTCAAAACTCAGATTATCCAAAACAAGGATCTCCCAAGGATCCACGAAACAAACCTAGACAAAACTTATTCAATTGCATTTATTATTTCAAAAGAGACAAACGAATTAACGCAGTTCAAAAAATTCAAGACTATCCATCAACTTAACACATTTTGAGATCGCTGATATATTCAACCTACTGTATACGATGCATATAACTTCCAAGACCAACAAACTATCAAACACGAATCCCTATTTAGGGCATTTCAACATTTCGTTTCTTCTCAATAGATAAGCTATCAAAATGTACAACTAACATTTAGATTCACCAAACAAGACCCACGAATGTCTTCATGAAGCCAACGAAGTCAAAGTCAGTCCATTCCTTATTATTTTAAAGGATAAATGAAATAAACACAGGTCAAGATATCGAAACTCCCTGCCAATTTATTAAGACATTTAGTATCAGTGGCATTGGTAGATCCACAATAAAGACCACATTAATACACTTCCAGGAAAACAACTAACCAGTATGATTTCCCTATCTAGGGTTCTCAGAAAATTCATTTTTCCTCTTTAGTAGATTTAAAACTTAATTTGGACGAAACCCAACTTTCCAGATAGAGATCAAACGCATTTTCTATCACAACGATTTCTTTTAAAAAATCATTCATTAAAATAAAACCAAACCACGGAGAGCGAAATACATCATTTGGACAGAAGAAATCCACGAGCCAGCATATGCCCAAACATAGGAGATACACTCTCAATAATTACCAATAGAAATCTCTTCATGCCAAAACTAAAACGCAGAGCCTGAACACATTAGAAATTACCAAGACTTTTCATGATCCTTCTCTCTTCCAGTGACACAACTTCTTTTATCCACTTAAACCCTACGCCTAAGAACTTTAAAAATGAAACTTACAGAAGTATTAGACTTCAACAGAGAGCATTTGGTAGAAAACACAATCGCCATTACATACTCATTAAGAAATGCAGGTAGAAAACCAAGCTCCATTAATTTATTCAAAACCCCAAAATACACGATGTGAGTATTTTTCCCATTAAAAGCTCTAAATTTTTTTACAGAGCCATACTTTAGAGTACGATAACAAAGATGAAACCCTGGCAACGGTTTATCCCATCATCAACAAAATAAAAACATCATAAACAATGACTAGGTCAAAAACCACATTTAAATCCAAATTGATTTCTTCAAAATCTTTTCCCTTCCAGCTACTGGTCAAACCAAAGGCGACCCAATAAATTTGAATTCAGTTACAATGAACCCAAAGGACTCAACGAAGTTACACAATGAAAGAGTCCAAAGCTATAGAACATTGCAACCATAGCTAGGAAAAGCAGGGATGAATGTTGATAGAACCTGGGATTACCAGTGTTACGCAAGACCCAACCTTCTTATCACTTGCTAGGACCCAACACCAAAGCTAACAATACCTGTAACCTTCCAGTAAATACATAAAGAGCCACGAATTAATTTTAGAGACAGAATAAACACCTTTAGTATGAATGATGAATAAATTCTTAAACTATGGGTGAAAATATTACCTATCAAATACTCGTAGTATCCCCCATCATTTCGCAACCATAGCTACAACTACTGTTGATGCATCGTTTAGTGATAGGGGTTCACTTCGCACTATTGCCAACAAACAATCAACCCAAACTCCCTTATACAGTAGCCCAGAAAGGTGTAACCCTTCCCAGCAACACTTGCGGAGCAAGTGCAGTCTCACCCGAGATCGATAAGGGGGCTGCTGGAACCAAGTTTCCGCAGTGATGTAGAGGATATGCACACATTACCTTCGCACTAACCATCGATTATAACATTCACAACATACTATTATCGTATCATTCGTGCTTTAAGTCATCTGCAGGTTTCAACAACCATTCAGAACAACATATTTGATATACTCATTCAGATTAGCATTACTTCTTACACCTACAACATATTCGCAGCAATCAATATAAAACATTCACATAACACATTTCACATTCATCATCGCATCATTGCATAAGAATATAGATAGAGATTACACCATAACCAAACATCTTCATTCGTTCACCAATATTGCGGAATGAACCTCGCAGAAACTGTCAATACATCATGTTGCAGATACAAAGTGACCCAAAAGATAGGATCATCGTCAAAAAATTCGATGCCCTTAGGCTTACAATCCTACTCTATTTATATGCTTTTATCTTATTACAAAATGGTCCACATGACTGACTTAACTAATCTAACAATTCTTGTGCTCCCTTGAATCCCATGAATGATCCGTCTTTCGCGGAATGACCCTTTCGCACTTGTCGGCTTCCGCGCTTCTTGTGGATCTATCCCGCGCCAATAGGCCCCCAACACAAACTTGTGGCTCGTCTAGATCCACCTCAGCTAGACACTGCTGGTTTGTACCCATCCTTCACTATGTTCTGTTTTTGAAACTTTTCTTGCCGTCAGTAGCTCGTTGTTGTGTACTTCTCATATTCATCCATCAATCTCTGGTTTGATGTTATTTACTTATTGAACTCATCCTCCAGTCTCTGGAAACCTTCATCATCTACCTCTTCGGAGTCGGTTGGCTTGTTCCACATTCGTTCCAGACTCGGGAGAAATTCATTGACGTTGCCAAGGTGGGAAGCAAGTTGACTGCTCTGGCACATCTGTTTCACACCTTGTACTACTTCCTACCGGGGCCAGGGGGATGCCACCCCTATCATGCTGGTGGTCACCGGGACCACGAAGCTTCAAACTAATACCACATACCTAGACATCTCGGATGAAACTTCTCCTCTGTGACACCCGTGTACCCATGCCTCTTCCTGCTTAAGGCGCTCATGCACACTCGTCGTTTGGGATCGCAACGCACCTAGTGTGCTACCGCACGAAATGAAATGGATCATTTCCATAGACTCCTTGTAATTCCTAACTTATCCAATTACTTTACCTACTCGCAGCATGTATTTCTCGCGTTTGATAAATACCTCTTTGCTCCGCTAGCCGTTGGTGCCTGTATTTATGCATTTCCATTTTTCGGGACGCCTCCCTCGGTCATCATTTGCAAATCCATTCACCTAAAGTGCTGATTATGTCATCATTTGATTCCTGCATGTTGATACTAGAATTCCTTCGTGCGTAATGGTGGCCATACTTCTCCTTCATGTCAAAACGTGGAACTGTCATCCATGGTGCCATAGACCATACTGCCACAGTGTGTTGCGATGTGCCAAACGTGCCTGACCAGGGCCAGCTAACAATCATACCTGCCAAAAGATTTATCGGCTAAGTAAGTCCCATCTACTAACGATCTATAATGATAGCTATCACGACACAGACCCCAAATCGTGATGCGACCACTCTCGCTTGTACATTCTCTTCCGATTGGTGTGTCGTCTTGCCACCTCGCATCATGCATTTTTATTTTTTTTTGTCCTTATCCACTATGCATCAGATCATGGTGATAGGGCTTCAACCTATTCCATTGACTAATTTAGGTAACAATACTCCATCCAAACTCTGTAACTATACTGCACCTCCGTTGGTGACAAAAGTGATAACAAATGGTCCCAACCCGTGCATTTGCAACTTACCGGGGTGTTTCGCAAACTTACTATCATACAACAAAACTGTATCCCCATTCTGAAAGTGCTTCGACTTAATGTAACGTACCCATCCATCTATACAATGCAGAGAAGGGAACATGGCACTAAAATATGGGCTTTTAGAACAACTTCGCCGAATTCATCATGAATAAAGGTTATGGGATTACAATAAAATGCCTATGGGTGCGGATGCAAATCAATTGAATATACATAGTGGATTTAAACATCATCCACACACATTTCATATTCATCCAGCATATCAAAATAACCACCAATTTAATCATTGTAGAAGTAAAACACAAGAGAATACTCATCTTGATGTAATGTTGTCCCAACAACTAGCTATGTCGCTGCAACGTTCCACCCAACCATAGGTCTTTGCCTAGCCTGTATTCTTTCAGTACTCAGAGACCACCCCCGAGCTGGGCATGGTATCTACAAGGAAAAGGGGACTCTCAAGCTCAGCATAGCCCAAAGCAATGGATACCCATCTCAACCCACCATTGTCTTGCACACAAAACTCAAATATGGGCTTGGAATCACACTTTCAGCAATGGGACTTAGAACTAGATGGACATGGATCTTCCCCAAAACGTGGGCACACCCAAAAATGGATTGTGGGGGAAGGGAATCAATCCCAGGGAAGAAAACCGATTTCTCCCACAGATGTATGAGCATACAGTGGGCCAAAACGGCCTCAATAAAACCCCAAATCGTTTCCCCTTCTTCCCCACTATTATACACCATAAAAATGCCCTTCCTAGCTAGGAAAATGAAGGAAAACATAGGAAATTCATGGGGTAAAATGTCTAGGTAGATCCCAACTCGTGAGAGAGCAAAAAGATGATGAATAATGGCTTAGGGAGCAATTCCATGGCCCTTTTCTTGCCCAATAATCCAAAAACGAATCTCTAGGAAGGGTGGCTTTCCCATACTCGAATTTGGACAGCCATACCTCCCCATTCCCCAAGGCATTAACTACCTCAACCAACTCTTGGGAGAGTAAATGATTGGGTACAAAAGTCAGCATGGTTAGTTGAGGGTTCATGGGTTCTCTCATTGACACTTGGCTTGACTTGATTGGCTCAAGGGTTTGAATATTTCCCTTCCAATTCCTTGTAACATCATGCCCCTATCTCTTGTTGCATTACATAGCTAGTTTTGGACATTTATATTAAAATGCATATTTACAATCCCCATGGTTCACTAGCACATGGGTAGCTTAATATCCAATACTTGCCTCTTCAAGGTCGAGCGTTCACTAGCGGGGCCTTGGCCTTGAGCTCCACACTAAGAATCACACATAATATGCATACAATATTTACATTATAGCCCAAATATTAGAGGGGTCAAAATGGGGGATGTTACACTTAACGTGGCGGTCATGCCATGCCTTTGGGCGATCTTTTTCTACTTTCTGATGGAACCCTGTGATGAATCGATCTTCGTCAAGATGTATTAGTTGTTTCAATCATTCCTCCAGCACTCCATCGTTGCTCATCCCTATTGCTATTGCGATGCACAAGATCGGTACTATGTATTCCATCGACGTAACTGCTTCCTGGCCCTAAACGAGCTTAAATGGGGTCTGTCCAATCAGTCGCTTGCATGTGGTGCGATATGCCCAAAGGACCGCTAGGACTTTTAGGTCCCAATCGTTGCGATTCACATTGCACACCTTGGTGAGAGCATGGTCCACTATCTTATTGAGCACCTCAACTATCCCATTTTCCTGAGGGTGGTAAGGCGTACTCTTCTTGTACTGGATCTGAAACCCTTCTGTCATCGCGGTAATTGTTTGGTTGACAAAGTGCGTCCCTTGGTCGCTTAATAATACTTTTGGGAAACCAAACCTCGTGACCACATTGTCAAATAGGAATCATGCAGCGGTTGCAGCAGAAAAATCTCTTACTGGTGCAGCTTCCGCCCAACGTGTCATGTAGTTTGTCACAGTGATGATGTAACGCGACCCTGTTCTCTTCCCAGGTGGGTTGATGGGTCCCACAAAATCAATGGTCCATTTGTCGAAGGCTCGCAGTGTTACTTGTGGTAGTAGTGGAATTTCGTCTTGACATGAGGGCTTCTCGGTTCATTGGCATAGGTCGCAGCTCTTGGCGTAGTCTGTGACATCGCAATTGCTCGTCCACCATAATGTCCCCTAGAAATTCCGTCATGAGCTTCCGACAAAATATGTTGTTGTTCGTGCGGAAGGACATATCATTACAGAATCTCATCTGGGCCTATTTTATATAATTCTCTTGCAATTAACCAGAAATCTGTGGCTCATACAACTAGCTGCTTCTTTTGGCTGGTAGTGAACTCGGCCCGCGCCTCGCCTGTCGCTAAAAATTGAATGATTTGTTCATAGTGGTTATTGACCATGCCAATCATAAAATACTGAGCGTATGGCAATCCTTTGCCGATGCTCCTTGGTTCTTCCCCTGACTCTATCCATGAGAGATGATCAGGTCCCACGTTCAATTGTCCTTGCTTTAGGATAATATCAAAATCAAACTTCTAAAACAACAATAGCCAGCAGAAGATCTCCCCCCCCAACACAAGCTTGTTCACCAAGTATTTCAGTGTGGAATGATCTGTGAACATATTCAAGTTCCCCCCTAAGAGGTAATGCCGGAATTTCTGCAAAGCATAGACCATCGCCAACCCTTCTCGCTTGGTAGTCATATAGTTCTTCTCCGCAGTAGACAATTTTCTACTTGCGAATGCTATTGGGTGGTCAATGTCGTTGGTTTCTGGTTGAGCCAAGATAAGACCAAGTGCGACTAACGACGCATCAATTTGTACGTGAGATTCCTTCTTCCAATCCGGAAAATGCGAGGATTGGTGCTGCAACCATCTTCTCTTTCAGTATGTTCAAGCTTTTCTGGCATTCCTTGGTCCATTAAAACTTAGCATCCTTCTTTAGTAGCTTCTCCATGGGTGCTTTGATGGCTGCATATCCTCGAATGAATTTCCTGTAGTAACCTGTGTGTCCCAATGTCGCTCATAGTTGTTTGGCCGTCGTTGGTGGTGGGAGGTCGACAATGATGGAAATCTTCGCTAGATCTACCAACATTCCTTCTCTGTAGACAATGTGTCCCAACAGTATGCCGAACAGAGCACAAAAGATACACTTCTTGAGGTTTAGGGAAATTTGGTGCTGTCGACATCGTTCCAGTAGGAGTAATAAGTTCATGAGATGATCTTTGAATAACCCATTTACCGTCCAATCATCCATGTAGACAGCTAGGAACTTATGAATATAATCTTTGAATGCTGCTACAACTATTCTGGAAAAGATTGCGAGAGCATTCTTTATTCCAAATGGCATCACCGTGTACTGAAAGCATCCCCACTCTGTGACGAATGTAGTGTTGTGTCGATATTCTTTCGTGATCTTGATTTGGTGGTAGCCCGAAAATCCATCCGTAAAGGAATATATCTCTTGACCTCCTACTCCTTCGAGCACTTCATCTGTGAATGGGGTTGGGAATGGATCATGTA
The DNA here is from genome assembly GCA_027924585.1 of Larix kaempferi. Classification (NCBI taxonomy): domain Eukaryota; kingdom Viridiplantae; phylum Streptophyta; class Pinopsida; order Pinales; family Pinaceae; genus Larix; species Larix kaempferi. The sequence continues at coordinate 5,045,002 of BSBM01000854.1, forward strand.
GGTAGGCATCATTCAGTCTCCTTAGGTCGACGCATATTCGTAATTCGTTGATTTTCTTGTCTTGGACAACCATTGGACTGATCCATTCCGATTCATCCACTGGTTCTATAATGCCTACCTCCAGCATTATTTTAATTGCAGCTTGCACTCGTTCCTTGTATCTTGGGTTCAATTGATATGGTCACTGCTTAACCAACTTTGCATCAGGTTTTAGGGGGATCCTTATTTCCCCTAAGTCTCCCGAAATTCCTTTCATCTCTAAGAATTTCGTTGGAAACAAATCCTGAAACTCATGCAGTAGGTCAGTCATTTTCGCAATGGTTGACTTGTCCCAGTAGTCATCGATGCTTGGGATCTTGGGGTTTTCCTCCAACCCAATGTTCACCTTCTTGATCTTCAATGGTTGCTGAAACTTGTCCAACGGGATATCTGGTGCCACAACACTGTGATTGCCCTATGATTCTGGTACATATGTAGCCCTGGGGTCATCGTCATCTTTAAGCTCTCTAATGACGTTGTAACACTCCATCAACATTGATGGTGTCGCAGTCCATTGGAGTGCCAAGAGTTGTTCGGTCGGTACCGCTTCAAATATATTTCTGCAGATCGCCTTTAGCATGGTGTGGATTAAGGGATTTTCGTTTGAGAATGAGAAAGATTGGCTGAAGCCAATGGTAAGATGTTCCCAAAATGGCGTCCCACGTCGCATTTCTGCTGTGACATACCAGCTCCACGGTACCTCATCCAACATGTGTACAAATGCATGTACCCACTCCTGTCATGCTCTCGATCCCCATTGATGTTGACAGGCATTCAGATGCGCCTTCAGGTCTCCTCATCCGTCATATCGCATATGGTCATCCTCCACAGCTTCGTCGAACTGAAACTCCATGAGGCGTCGACATAGTGGCCAAGATGTGATATCTGATTTATGTGCTGCCCACCATCGCGCAGGAGTAGCCTTCAGGGCTTCCTCTAGGGCTAGGAGATGTTGTGGTTCTACCACTTTTTCCTCAAATTCTGTGAGAAACCTGCCCAAGTTGGGAAATCCCTCATAGGTAGGTAACACATACTCCTTCGTGGCTACCCTTCGCAAGGACTGTGTTATCCGTGCGTATCTTCGAAAGGACACTTCATGCAACCGGTTCTGCCAATTCTCAAGGGCCTCGTCTAAATCGGAGGATGCCGAACTGGCACTGCACCATCCTAATTCTCCATCTGTAGTGGGATTAACATAATATTCAGAATGTTATACAAATTGTCCCATCCTTTTGCAAACTCATCTCTGGTTGGATCTGTATAGCGCAGCCCTTCCACAGGATCCAGTGTTGCGATGACTCTCATTTCCTGATTCTCAAATGACATTATCCTTTTCTTAAAGTTGATGATTACTTGATTCTCCATGGCCCAGTCGATCCCCAGCAATATCGAATAGGGACTGGTGTTATCCACAATTTAAATGACATCGAAATCCACAAACATTATGAGCCCTTCAATTTCAACCGAAAGTTGACATACCCGACTGAGCGGGGTGACCTTGCTTTGGTTTTCCAGTCGCAGCTATACTGGTGACCATGTCATCCGTGACTTTCCCATTGTCTCCCATGTCTGTTTAGTCAAGATATTTATGTCCAAACCCAAATCTAGAATGATGGAGTCGACATCAAATTCCCCGATCTGTGCCAACATCTGCATCTTCCTACCTGTCTTTCTTTTATGTATGCGATTAACTTTATGTTCTAGTCGTGCACCTCCTTGCCGTTGTAGTATACTAGCTATCTCTTTCAGTGCATCTGGGTCCTTTTCCAAATCCAGGCAACTCCCCAAGAAGGTTTTTAGAGTGTTTTCCTTCCTTCACGACTTCGTTGAGTCGAACATCAGTGGCATGTCATAGATTTATTCTTTGAGAGGTATCCACCTTCTATTCCTCATTGGGTTTTGTGCCTTCAAAAATATGTCCCTTTCCTCTTCTGTGTGGACGGCGACCCGCTTCCACTGTGTTTGTGTTGGTCTAACGTTGGTGTGTGGCCTATCACCACCTATCACCACCCCTCCTCATGTCACTATCCCGACCGTCGTATGGTTCCCTCTAGCTTCTGTCGAAATCATTTGTACAGTAGGTGGTGCACTCAGATTATTTGGGTTTTGGTTTTGCTTAGTTTTCCATTTCGCAATAAGATGAGGGCAGTCTTCTATACTATGATCTACAACACTACAATATGTACACTTCTGCGCAAGATTTGGACAATCTCGCTAATAGTGCCCCTCTTGTCTGCAATTGTAGTAGATGATTGGTCTGTTTCCCCATCCAGCAGCTCCTCTGCATCCCATACCTACACCTCGGCCTCCATGGAATCCCCCGCTGAAACCTCCACGTGGAGGTCCATATTGTTCATACTGCGGTTTCTTGTACTGTAGTTGCTAATACTGTTGCTGCCCATACTGCAGCTGCCCGTATTGCCCCTAATTGTATTGCCATGTTTGGTTAAACTGCGACTAAATCTACTGCGATTGCTGCTGCACCACCGGTGGTTCTTCCCCCTTCATGAAATACGTGTCAGTTGTTCGATCTTGTAGCAGGTCATAGGCCCTGCAGTCCTTCTCCATGGCCAACCGATCGGCAAAACTTGCAGTATAAGTTTGTTGGCTTCAATACCATCTTCTACAGATATACACATTCCTTCGTTTGATTCCCTCTGGTTTGACAGACATTACACCATGGCATACCCCCTTGACGAAGGGGATTTGGTGCCCCTAACCGCAAATACTCCCATAATTATGGGCAATTGTCCTTATGGTGCTCCTCACTTCTGCATCTGGTGCACCATATGTCTCCGCGGGTCTCCTTCCCTTCTTGATATCCTCCAATTGAATGGTTAAGTTGGCCAACTGTTCCTGAACTCTTTCCATTCCCATCCCTGCTTCACCAATTGGTGAAGTCTCTAGCTTCATCGCGATCTCTAATGCTTCTACCTATGTTGCAACTTTTTGTTGCATCAATGGCCCTCGGATATGCGGTACTAGTGTTGTGATGAACCATTCTTTATGTTGCAGCTCATTTATCAGAAATCACACTTTCACTATCAGTGTCTGGTACCATTGATCGAATTCCCACACTGACTCATTCAGGAATTGCTTAATCTCCTTAATCTCAGTGATGTACTGCGACTCCGATTTTGGTTTTTTAAATTCATCAATCATCGTCGTTCTAACCTGCGCCAATGTATTGACTGTTGTTCCCGTTGGAACCTTTACAAACTTCATGTATCATTCTAACACCCATCCCCTAATGGTCGTCGCTAGCTGTCCCATATATATAGTGTCATCCTGAACCTGCTTCATGGTCCAGACTTATTCTCATATAAACCAATACTGTTCGGGATCCTCGGTCTCATTCCCCTGAAATGTGGTCATCTTTGCCTCGTCTGCCATCCTAACATTGCTAGTATTGTTTTTCACTGAAGCGCTACTCCTGCCACTGCACGTAGGGAAACTCCGCGAGTAGTTTGTATTTCTTCCTATAAATTTCGGAGTAGTGTGCTGGGTCGAAGGTACGTGGTAGCTTACGATATGACCTCCTTCTGCCTCTGGGGTAGCCTGGTCGACGTCTCCTTCGCAATAAGGTCGCTTCCTCCCTTGTGTTCCTATTTCGCAGTTCTCTGTTTTGGTCCTCTCAGGAGACTCTCTCTCAGTCCTCCTCTTCTTCTAAGGACGTCGGAATATTAATCCACTCATCAAGGTACCACATTTTTCATCAACTTTCCTTAGAAATTAGGCGTTGCTCATGTCCATCTATCACATCTTTCTGTCAGACTCACATTTACGTGATACCTTTTCCCTCCGCACACTGATTCTTCTACTCGTCAGAAGACATCCTCAATATTCCTTTTTTGCAGACAAGCATTTTAATCCGCAGTTTTAATGATGAAAAGAATCTTCCTCTTGGCCCCTTGAAGAAGTTTCTTTCGGCGTCACTATACAAATTGATAGTATCTACCGTGAACTCAGTTCTGTACCCTTCGAGGATACTGTTTACCCAAAAATCAAGAGCTCGCGATACCTTGTTATCGACTTATTTCTCCTGTCGCACCAACTCTGGGGTCCAACAATCAGGTTCAGTCTTCTTACAGTGGTTCTTTCAAAATGTCAGCTATGCTAGCAACTCATGCAACAACACCAGGAATTCACAGAAAAATATTTCATGGATATCTGAATAAATGCATCTTTCTAACCAATTGGTCGCTGTTTTTTTAGGATCTTGCTTCTCACTTTCTACGAATTCCTCCGCCTTCTTGTCAAACTACTCTTGGATCTCTGGTTTTTCCAAGTGCCACAACATATCCTCTTCTCTTCTTCCTTAGGGTCCCGAAAATAGAACCATTTGTTGACGCAGCGTCTGTCGATAGGGGTTCACTTCGCACTGTCACCAACAAACTATCAACCCAAACTCCCTTATACACCGGCTCGGAAAGGTGTAACCCTTCCTAGCAACACTTGCGGAGCAAGTGCAGTCTCACCCGATATGGATAAGGGGGTTGCTGGAACCAAGTTTCCGCAGTGATGTAGAGGATATGCACACATTACCTTCACACTAACCAGAGATTATAACATTCACAACATACTATTATCTTATCATTCGTGCTTTAAGTCATCTGCAGGTTTCAACAACCATTCAAAACAACATATTCGACATACTCATTCATATTAGCATTGCTTCTTACAACTACAACATATTCGCATTAATCAATATAAAACATTCACATAAAACATTTCACATTCATCATCGAATCATTTGATAAGAATAAAGATAGAGATCAAACCATAACCCAACATCTTCATTCATTCACCAATCCTGTGGAATGAACCTTGCAGAAACTGTTAATACATCATGTTGCGGATACAAAGTGACCCAAAAGATAGGATCATCGTCCAAAACTTTGATGCCCTTAGGCTTACAATCCTACTCTATTTATATGCTTTTATTTTATTACAAAATGGTCCACATGACTAACTTAACTAATCTAACAATAATTGTGCTCCCATGAATCCCACGAATGATCCTTCTTTCCTGGAATGACTCTTTTGCACTTGTCGGCTTCTATGCTTCCCGTGGATCTATTCTGTGCCAACAACTGCACTAACCATGAGCATAGCTCAAGTCAAAGCACAGTCGAAAACAGTCACAGCATGAAGCTTCCTTCCCCAAACCAAAATCTCGAAATGATAACGCTGTCATTTGAGACCAAAACATAAACCCTCTTTCCAGCTGGAAAGTAAGCCACGTGAAGACCACTTGGGTGGCATTTAAAGCTACGACCAAGTTATCCACTAGCACTTCAATCTTTTACCCAAATGATATAGTTAATTTCGTGGTAGTGTAACCCCTGTTTTTTATTAATGCATTTCTTTTCAAAGGGTTCCATAGAACTTTTAATTCATAGAACTAGGACCTTGCTAGGTAGTTGATGTAGGTAGTTTAGGGAAGAGCCCTCTTATGCTTGCAAACATAATCCAAGTAATTGTTTTAGTAAGATTGATAAGTAAGCCCAATTAACCCAATTACTCATCCCTTACCTCTCGGCAGCATCGCTGGGGTATGAATACCAACACAAAGTTCAAGAAGTAGTCATACTCTCTTTCATAAAGTCCATCATGCCTAAATTAATAAGATAAACCAGTTTAAACATTTAAATGAAAACAACGTACATCTAAAGCTTTAGAAGTGAAGCACTTAAAAGAGAAACCTTGAGCATTGTTCTAGCATTAAAACTTTCTATGATGGGGTTATGTACCTCATACCACCTTACTTCATCGCTTCCGTAGAAAACATAATTTGTAAAACCAACTCTCTTAGAACTTAGTTCCCATTGCTTCAAACAAGTACCGACATAACTTCCCAGTACTGAAGTTAATTTGCAAATACATTATCTGTTTAGGTAATATTAGTAGTAACTGAGAAAAAAATAATTTTTACTGTTTTTAGGGACATTACAAGTGGTATCAGAGCCGAGCTACAATACTAAGTGACCTATTGGGCTCATTACAGGAAAAACATCCACTGTAGATACTTATAAATCAAAAACATACATTTATGATTTTATTTTATATGTGTATATGAACCAACATATTTCTGTTCTTAACATTGATATGTCATTGCAGGTACAATCACAGTCTGAGTATGAATACAGAAAAAGACAGCAGCATACATGGGAATATGAACTCTCCACCACGAGAGCAGGAGATCATGGTGGAATTAAACTCAGATTTAATGAAATCAATATAGCAGTTGCAAAAATGAGTTGCATAGTTTCAAGGATGATAATATGCAGGAAAGATAGGAACAACAAGCAAAAAAAGAAGCTCTACTTCAGAGCTTAACATGGGCAAGGTCCCATGGACAGTCCATCGAATCAGCCAACAAAACCAAGGAAAACAACTCTCACACAAAAAGGTCCAGCAGTCCTACAAAGGACATGCAGGAAGAACACATACTTGATTATATGGAAGAAGACTGTAAAAGCTTCTCCAATGAGGATGACTCACCTTCCACTTGTAAGAAAAGGAGGAAGAATGATGACCGTCTACAAGGGGAATTGAGGAAAATCAAATCCCCAACATCGTGAGAATGTGGTTGAAGAAGTCTATAGCCTTTTACATCTTTAAAATATCCAGCAATTTGCACTTTTCACTTTTAGGATGCAATGCTTTCCGTTTTTCATTTGGAATGTGAGCCCATGCTTCACTACCAAACACACGGAGGTGACTTACATCTGGTTTAATTTTACTCCATGCTTCTTCTGGTGTGATACCTTGTAATGCTTTAATGGGGGTGCGATTAACTATGTAATTTTCACAATTAATTGCTTCAGCCCAAAATTGAAGACTTAGTCCCTTAGATTGGATCATACAACTAGCCATTTCTTTTAAAGTGTGGTTCTTCTATTCAGCTACACCATTTTGTTGTGGTGTATATGGAATAGTGTGTTGTTGTTGGATTCCTTGTTCAGTGCAGAAAGTAGTGAACTTTTGTTAACATATTCTCCTCCATTGTCAGATCTTAACTTAATAATTTGATGACGAAATTGTTTTTCAACAAGGCCCTTGTAGGCCAAGAATATGTTAAATACTTCGCTCTTAAGTTTTAGGAAATAAACCCAAGTGCGTCTGGTGTAATCATCAATGAAAGTTAAGAAATATTTGAAACTAGAAAATGAAGCAGATGAAAGAGGATCACACAAGTCACTATGCACAAGCTCCAAGGGAACTGAGGCGTGCCAAGAGGCACGTTTGTCAAAACTATCCCAATGATATTTTCCAAGTACACAACCGGAACAAACACCATCTATGCAATATACCATCGGAAGACCTGTCACCATATTTTCTTTACATAGTTGTTGCAATGAGCGATAATTTAAGTGACCAAATCGCTCATGCCAAAGTTTGTTCAAGTTATCACTATGAGAAACAAAAACTGAAGGAAAAGGTGATGACCCAAAGTTGTTAAATTTGTACAACCTGGTAATATCATCAACAATTCCAGTAGCTAGGACCTGTTGAGGATCTTTAAAATCATTGATTACAACTTGGTGAGGTGTAAACGTCATAGTTTTACCTTCACCAGAATGAGTGATTTGATAGAATGATAACAAAATTGCAGTAAATTCTTGGAACACATAGTACATCACTGAAATGACCATTATCTACTAGAACTATTCCGGCTCCTACAACACTTAGAGATCTATCATCACCAACAAATATTTGTTTGGTGTTACATTCATGCATAGTAGAAAAGATGGCTTGATCCTTAGCCATATGATAAGATGCTCCAAAATCAATGAGCCATTCATTTGAAGTAGAAGAAGAAGATGCATTATAAGAATAACCAGAAGCACAAAGTCAATGTTCATGAGAGGTAGATTCTGAAGGTGAAATAGGCTGATGTGGTGTTTCTTCATTGCTTCTTCCAAGGATTCCATCTTCTTGAAACACTTAGATTCATCATGATTATCTTTCTCGCAATAGTTGCAATGACGCTTAGTCTTCTTGCCTTTTGGCTTGGATCCTTTGTCATTTTTTAAAGAAGGAGCTGTCTGAGAGGGTTTGGGACCCTTGTTTGACTTATTATTGCGAAAATTTTGTTTCTTGGTAGGCTTGGACTTTTCTTTCTGTTGGGCCAATAAGGATTTCCCAGATGTATCTGCATTGTTAATTATTCCAAGATGGATGGGCCTATCTTGCTCTCTAATCAAGGAATCACAAAAGGATTCAAGACTAGGCTCTTGATAGCTAGCTGCATTCAAGAAATCTTTCATGGAGTAAAATGTAGATACAAAAATAGAATATGCAGGTCCAAGTTTGGAAAGAATATGATAAATGCATTGTTTGTCTTCCCTCTTAATCTTGTATTCTTTACATAAGAGTTTAAGAGTTTTGTACTTAGATAAATAATATTGTATGCATGAAAAATAACTTGGATTTAAAGGAATCAACTCATTTTTGAGTTGGTGACCTTGAATTTCATTGTGTTTACCAAACACAGATTCGAACTTGTCCCTGGCAGCATCAGGTTCATCAATTTCAGACATGTGGAATCGCAAACTAGTAGAGATTGGCATCCCAATCAATCCACGACCTTCGTCACATATATTTGCTCATTTGATTTTCTTATCATCATCAGTAGGTTCTGTTTCTTTCCCTGAGGTAATTCTGAAAAGTCCTCTACTTCGTAGAACATCCTCCATACGAGATTTCCATGAGAAATAGTTGGAACTGGTAAGTAGAATATCACAAGGGTCGGCCATATTTGTAAATTAATGGTTGTAAAAGTAGAAACCAATAGTCTAGATGCGAAGAGCTTGAAGAAATAGGCGATTTAAAAAAAAACGGCACTGAAAACTGATTCTGTATGATGAAGTTATGCTTGAACAAAGAAACTGTTGAATGTGTCCCCAATAGTGACGTGGTAGATAGAAAATGACCAGCTAAAACAAGGACCCCCCTCTTCCCAATATGAACCTTTGAAAATCACTTTGTAATAAGTTGCTTTAAGTGAGTCACTTTTATAAAAATAAGTGATTTCACTTTTACAATGATTTACTTTAAATAGTACAGCAATAAAAAGGAACTTAAGTGACTCACTTTATATTTTTATTTTTTATTATTTAAGTGAGATGCACTTTTACAATAAAGTAACTTGAAAATATAAATTGCATGCACTTTTTCTTTTAAAAGTAACTTCCTAAGACTTAAATTCAAGACCTATTAATGAATAAAACAACTTTGAACCAAGTGAGTTAGATTAAAAGGTATTTAAAATATGGGAATGAGGAAGGGTGCTTCTTTTTTTTTTTTACTCTTCTTGCTCGGTTTCTGTGCTTGCCTTTTTTTTCTGCAAAACACACCACAAATTGAAACAAAAAAACTTTTCCGCATGTTTGGGGTTAGATCTTGTTAGCTTTCCCAGAAAGTCTACGATTTCTCTCTGTTTCTTATTTGCCGAGATCGCTCAAGGTGCACGACAAAGAGCATACGCAGCCGAGAAATACCCTTTCCCTTTCTGTTTCTGATTCGCCGAGATCGCACAAGGTGCACGGCAAGGAGCATACGCAGACAGGGAAAGTAACAATCCGAAGCTAAAAAAAATATAATAATAAAAACTGATAAAATATGAGATATTTAAAAAAAAAAAGTCACTGTAACATTATACCTTCAGGTCTGATGAAATACGCGTTTCTGAAGCAACCGGGAACCATTTTCGATCACACGAAAACTATTTTCCAATGGAAACGACACTCTAGATGCAATGGAACACCTCCCACAGTCCATAAATGTAGAGAAATACTAGAACTAGAAAACTTTTCAAGTGTCGGCAACAATAGTTTAAGATCTAGATCATAACCGGAAGCGGCTCTTCATAAAAGCTATGATACCATGTTTGGGTACACAAGGTACTCCCCAAATACCGAACACCTAGAGAAACCACTTCACACAAATAGATCATAGATTGATACATCGATGTTTTGATGTGGTTTAAACCCTCGTGAGGGAAACACTCCACGGCCTCGGCCAAATAGCTTCTACGGGACAATTTATTATGCAAAGAAAGAAAGTTACAAATGAGCCTCTCATAATTGATCAACTTTTCAATGACTCTCCATGCTCTTTAAATAGAGATCATGGACCAATCGGGTGTTAAGACATGGATCAAGCGTATGTATGATCTAAGATAAGTTGAGCCATCGGATCACTCTATGTCAGGAACATATTGTGACCGTCGGATTAAGTATTTACAAATGCATACTAAGGAAACACACATTACCTAATGGATCTATTACATAAGTTGATTTTAACTAACTCCTAAGTGTCTAAATATCCTAACAATGCCATGGTGTACTGTCTGTCAAAACAAAGGATTTTATATTTGCAAAAGATGGTATCGAAGCCAACGATCTTATACTGCAATTTTTGCCGATCGGTTGGCCATGATGAGAAGGACTGCAGGGTCTATGACCTACTGCAAGATCAAATAGTTGACACATATTTCATGAAGGGGGAAGAACCACCGGTGGTGCAGTATCAATCGCAGTATAGTCAGCCGCAGTTTAACTAAATGCAACAATACGATCAGGGTTAATACGGGTAGCCGCAGTATCGGCACCCGCAGTATCCACCACCACCATATGGCCAGCCATAGTATGCGTAGCAACAATATCAACAGCCACAGTATGGGAAACCGCAGTATCAACCATATGGACCACCATGCGGAGGTTTCTGGGGGGGAATCCGCAGAGGCTGAGGTGTAGGTATGGGACGCGGGGGAGCTGTTGGATGGGGAAGAGGACTAATCATCTGCTACAATTGTGGACAATAGGGGCACTACCAGCGTGATTGTCCAAATCCTGCGCCGCAATCTACATATTGCAGTGCTGTAGATCACAGTATAAAAGAATTCCCTCAGCTTATTGCGAAATGGAAAATTAAACAGAACCAGAACCCAAATAATCTGAGCGCACCACCTACTATACAAATGATTTCGACAGAAGCCAGAGGGAACCATGCAACGGTCGGGATAGTGACACGAGGAGGGGCAGTGACAAGTGGCAATAGTCCACACACTAATGTCAGACCAACAAAAACATAGCAGAAGCAGGTCACCATCAACACAGAAGAGGAAAGGGACATCTTTTTGAAGGCACAGGACGCAATGAGGAATAGGAGGCGGATACCTATCGAAGAAGAAATTTATGACATGCCACCAACGTTCGACTCGACGAAGTCACGAAAGAAGGAAAACACTCTAAAATCCTTCTTGGGGAGTTTCCTGGATTTGGAAAAGGACCCAGATGCACTGGAAGATATAACTAGTCTACTACAATGACAAGGAGGTGCACGACTGGAACAGAGAGTTAATCGCATACATAAAAGAAAGACAGGAAGGGATATGCGTATGTCGACACAGATTGGGGAATTTGATGTCGACTCCATCATTTTGGATTTGGGTTCGGATGTGAATATCTTGACTAAACAGACATGGGACACAATGGGAAAGCTGCGGATGACCTGGTCACCAGTATAGCTGTGACTGGAAAACCAAAGCAAGGTCACCCCGCTCGGTCGAGTATGTCAACTTCTGGTTGAAATTGAAGGGCTCAGCATGTATGTGGATTCGATGTCATTGAAATTGTGGATAACACCAGTCCCTATCTGGTACTGCTGGGGATCGACTGGGCCATGGAGAATCAAGCAATCATCAACTTTAAGAAAAGGATAATGTCATTCGAGAATTAGGAAATGAGAGTCATCACACCACTGGATCTTGCAGAAGCGCTACGCTATACGGATCTAACGAGAGATGAGTTTGTGGAAGGATGGGACAATATGTGGAAGATTATGTTAATCCCACTATGGATGGATAATTAGGATGGCGCAGCGCCAGTTCGGAATCCTCCTATTCAGACAAGGCCCTTGAGAATTGGCAGGACCGGTTTCATGAAGTGTCCTTTTGAAGATGCACATGGATAACAAAGTCCTTGCGAAGGGTAGCCACAGAGGAGTATGTGTTACCTACCTATGAGGGATTTCCCAACTTGGGCACGTTTCTCACATAATTTTAGGAAAAACTGGCAGAACCATAGTGTGTCCTGGCCCTAGAGGAAGCCCTGAAGGCTACTCCTACGCGATGGTGGGCAGTGCATAAATCAAATATCAAATCTTGGCCACTATGTCGATGCCTCATGGAGTTTAGGTTCGGCAAAGCTGCGGAGGATGACCATATGCAATATGATGGACGAAGAGACCCAAAGGTGCGTTTGAATTCCTGTTGACATCAATGGGGATCAAGAGCGCAACAGGAGTGGGTACATGCATTCGTACACACATCTAATGAGGTACCGCAGAGCTGGTATGTCACAGCAGAACTGCGACGTGGGGAGACACCTTGGAAACAACTTACCATTGGCTTCAACCAATCGTTCTCATTCTCAAACGAAAATCCCTTAATCCACACCACACTACAGGCGATCAGCAGAAAGATATTTGAAGTGGTACCGACCGAAAAACCAATGGCACTCCAATGGACTGCGACACTAGAAATGTTGATGGAGTGTTACAATGTCACCGGAGAGCCCGAAGATGACAATGAACTCAGGGTTACATACGTACCAGAATCAAAGGGCAGTCATAGTGTTGTGGCACCATATATCCCGTCGGACAAGTTTCAGCAACCATTGAACATCAAGAAGGTGAACATTGGGTCAGAGGAAAACACCAAGCAAGCATCAATGAATATTGGGATGAGTCGACCATTGCGAAAATGACTGACCTACTACATGAGTTTCGGGATTTGTTTCCAACAAAATTTTCAGAGATGAAGGGAATTTTGGGAGACTTAGGTGAAATGAGGACCCCCCTGAAACCTGATGCGAACCCGGTTAAGCAGCAACCATATCAATTGAACCCGAGATACAAGGAACGAATGCAAGCCAAAATTGAAAGAATGCTGGAGGAAGGCATTATAGAACTAGTGGATGAATCAGAATGGATCAGTCCAATGGTTGTCCACGACAAGAAAACCGACGAAGTACGAATATGCGTTAACCTAAGGAAACTGAATGATGCCTGCCTACATGATCCATTCCCGACCCCATACAGGGATGAAGTGCTCGAAGGAGTAGGAGGTCAGGAGATATATTCCTTTACGGACGGATTTTCTTGCTACCACCAAATCAAGATCGTGAAAGAAGATCGACGCAAGACTACATTCGTCACAGAGTGGGGATGCTTTCAGTACACGGTGATTCCATTTGGAATAAAGAATTATCCCGCAATCTTTTCCAAAATAGTTGTAATGGCATTCAAATATTATATTCATAAGTTCCTCGCTGTCTACATGGATGATTGGATGGTATATGGGTTAGTCAAAGATCATGTCGGAAACTTAAGACTCATGCTAGAACGATGTCGACAAGACCAAATTTCCCTCCACCTCAAGAAGTGTATCTTTTGTGCTTCGTTCGACATATTGTTGGGACACATTGTCTGCAGAGAAGGAATGTTGGTAGATCTGACAAAGATTTCCATCATTGTTGACCTCCCACCACCAACGATGGCCAAATAACTACGAGCGACATTGGGACACACAGGTTACTATAGGAAATTCATTCAAGGATATGCAGCCATCACAACACCCATGGAGAAGTTACTAAAGAAGGATGCTAAGTTTTAATGGACCAAGGAATGTCAAAAAATCTTGGACATATTGAAAGAGAATATGGTTGCAGCACCAATCTTCGCATTTCTAGATTGGATGAAGGAATTTCACGTACACGTTGATGCTTCGTCAGTCGCACTTGGCGTTATATTGGATCAACCAGGAACCGGCAACATTGACCACCTGATAGCATTCGCAAGTAGAAAATTATCTACTGGAGAGAAGAACTATACGACTACCGAGTAGGAAGGGATGGTGATGGTCTATGCTTTGCAGAAATTCTGGCATTACCTCTTAGGCGGCCACTTGAAGATGTTCACATATCATTCCGTGCTGAAATACTTTGTGAACAAGCTTGTGTTGGGGGGGGGAGATCTGTTGTTGGCTATTGCTGTTTCAGGAGTTTGATTTTGAGATTATCCTAAAGCCGGGACGATTGAACGTGCGACCTGATCATCTCTCATGGATAGAGTTAGGGGAAGAACCAAGGAGCATCGATGAAGGATTTTTGTATGCTCATTTTTTTAGGATTGGCATGGTCGATAACCACTATGAATAAATCATTCAATTTTTAGCAACAGGGGAGGCGTCGACCGAGTTCACTACCAGCCAAAAGAAGCAGCTAATTGTCTTAGCCGCAGATTTCTAGTTAATTGTAGGAGAATTATATAAAATGGGCCCAGATGAGATTCTGCGATGATATGTCCTTCCGCATGACCAGGAACAGATTCTGTTGGAAGGTCATGATGGAAAATCTGGGGGACATTATGGTGGATGAGCAACTGCTAGGAAGATCCTTTGAGTAGGGCTATGGTTGCAAACTTTGCATGGGGATGCCGCGGACTACGCCAAGAGTTACGACGTATGCCAACGAACCGGGAAGCCCTCACGTCGAGACAAAATGCCACTAGTACCACAAGTGACGTTGTAGGCCTTCGAAAAATGGTCCATTGATTTTGTGGGACCCATCAACCCATCTGGGAAGAGAACAGGGTCACGTTACATCATCACTGTGACATACTACTTGACACGTTGGGTAGAAGTTGCACCGGTAAGAGATTGTTCTGCTACGACCGCTGCATGATTCCTATTTGACAATGTGGTCACGAGGTTTGGTTTCCCAAAAGTATTATTAAGTGACCAAGGGAAGCACTTTGTCAACCAAACAATTATAGCAATGATAGAAGAGTTTCAGACCCAACACAAGAAGAGTACGCCTTACCACCCTTAGGAAAACGGGACAGTTGAGGCATTCAATAAGATATTGGAGCATGCTCTCACCAAGGTGTGCAATGTGAATCACGACGATAGGGACCTAAAAATCCTAGTGGTCCTTTTGGCATATCGCAGCACATGCAAGCGACTGACTGGACATACCCCATTTAAGCTCGTTTAGGGCTAGGAAGCAGTTATGCCAATGGAATACATATTACCGAGCTTGCGCATCGCAGCAGCAATAGGGACGAGCGACAATGGCGCGCTAGAGGAATGATTAACACAACTAATATAGCTTGACGAAGATCGATTCATCATAGGGTTCCATAAGAAAGTAGAAAAAGATCACAAGAAGGCGTGGCACGACCGCCACGTTAAGTCGAAGCACTTTCAGAATTGGGATACAGTTTTGTTGTATGATAGTAAGTTTGCGAAACACCCCGGTAAGTTGCAAATTCACTGGTTGGGACCATATGCTATCACTTTTGTCACTAACGGAGGCGCAGTACAGTTACAGAGTTTGGATGGAGTACTGTTACCTAAATTAGTCAATGGGAATAGGTTGAAGCCCTATCACCATGATCCGACGCAGAGTGGATAAGGACAAAAAAATAACAATGCATGATGCTAGGTGACGGGATGGCGCACTAGCCAGAAGAGAATGTACAAGCGGGAGTGGTCAGATCACGATTTGGGGCTTGTGCCGCGGAAACTATCATTACGGATCGTTAGCAGGTGGGACTTGCTCAGTTGATAAATCTTTTGGTGGGTATGATTGTTAGTTGGCCTGGGTCAGGCACATTTGGCACATGGCAACACACCATGGCAGTATGGCCGATGGCACCATGGATGACGGTTCCCACGTTTTGACGCAAAGGAGAAGTATGGCTGCCATTACAGACGAATGAATTCTAGTCTCAACACGTAGGAAACAAATGATGACAGAATCGGCACCTTAGGTGAATGGATTTGCAAATGATTACCGAGGTAGGCGTCCCGGAAGATGGAAATGCATAAATACAGGCACCAACAGCTAGCAGAGAAAAGAGGTATTTACTAGACATAAGAAATACATACTGCGAGTAGGTCAGGTAATTGGATAAGTTAGGAATTCCAAGGAGGCTATGGAAATGATCCATTTCATTTCGTGCGGTATCACACCAAGTGCGCTGCGGGCCCGAACGACGAGGGTGCATGAGTTCCTTGAGCAGGAAGAGGCATGGGCACTCGGGTGTCATAGAGGTGAAGTTTCATCCAAGACGTCTAGGTATGTGGTAGTAGTTCGAAGCTTTGTGGTCCCGGTGACCACTAGCATGACAGGGGCGACAACCCCTTGGCCCCGGTAGGAAGCAGTACAAGGTGTGAAACAGATGTGCTGGAGAAGTTGGCCCGTTTCCCACCTTGGCAACGTCGATGACTTTCTCCCCAGTCTGGAACGAACATGGAACGAGCCAACAGAGTCCAAAGAGGTAGATGATGAAGGTTTTCAGAGACTGGAGGATGAGTTCAAGAAGTACATAATATCGAACCAGAGATCGACGGATGAAGATGAGAAGTACACAATAACGAGCTGCTAACGGCAAGAACAGTTTCAGAAATAGAACACAACGAAGGAAGTGTACAAACCAGCAGTGTCCAGCTGATGTGGATCAAGACGAGCCACAAGTTTGTGTTGGGGTCCTGTTGGCATGAGATAGATCCGCGAGAAGCGCAGAATCCGACAGGTGCGAAAGGGTCATTCCGGGAAAGACGAGTCATTCACGGGAGCAAAAGAATTGTTAGATTAGTTAAGTCGGTCATGTGGACCATTTTGTAATAAGTTAAAAGCATATAAAATAGAGTAGGATTGTAAGCTTAAGGGCATCGAAGTTTTGGATGATGATCCTATCTTTTGGGCCAGTTTGTATCCGCAACATGATGTATTGAAAGTTTCTGCGAGGTTCACTCCGCAGGATTGGTGAATGAATGAAGATGTTTGGTTATGGTGTAATCTCTATCTTTATTCTTATGCAATGATTCGATGATGAATGTGAAATGTGTTATGTGAATGTTTTATATTGATTGATGCAAATATGCTGTAGGTGTAAGAAGTAATGCTAATCTAAATGAGTATGTCGAATATGTTGTTCTGAATGGTTGTTGAAACCTGCAGATGACTTAAAGCATGAATGATAAGATAATAGTATGTTGTGAATGTCATAATCTATGGTTAGTGCGAAGATAATGTGTGCATATCTTCTACATCACTGCAGAAACTTGGTTCCAGCAGCCCCCTTATCCATCTCGGGAGAGACTGCACTTGCTCCGCAAGTGTTGCTTGGAAAGGTTACACCTTTCCGGGCCGGTGTATAATGGAATTTGGGTTGATAGTTTATTGGAGACAGTGCGAAGTGAACCCCTGTCGATAAACGTTGCGTCAATAGTAGTCGTAGCTATGGTTGCGAAATGATGAGGGATACTACGAGTATTTGACAGGTAATATCTTAACCCATAGTTTAATAATGTCTTCATCATTCATGCTGAAGGTGTTTATTATGTCTCTAAAATAATTATTGGTTCTTTATGTCTTTACTGGCAGGTTACAGGTATTGTTAGCTTTGGTGTTGGACCCTAGCAAGTGATAAGAAGGTTGGGTATTGCGTAACACTGGTAACCCCAGGTTCTACCATTTTGTTAGCTTTGAAGCTATGATTGCAATGTTCTATATCTTTGGACTCTTTCATTTTGTAACTTCGTTGAGTCCTTTGGGTTCACTGTAACTGAATTCGAATTTCTATAGGGTTTCCTTTGGTTTGACCAGTAGCTGGAAGGGGTTTTGGACCTAGTCATTATTTACAATGCTTTTATTTTGTTGATGATGGGATAAACCCTTTCCAGGGTTTCATCTTTGTTATCATACTTGAAAATATGGCTTTGTAAAAATCTTTAAAGCTTTTAATGGGAAAAATACTCACATTGTGTATTTTGGGGATTTGAATAAATTAATGGAGCTTGGGTTTCTACCTGCATTTCTTACTGAGTATGTAATGGCAGTGGTGTTTTCTAGAAAATGCTCTCTGTTGAAGTTTAATACTTCTGTAAGTTTCATTTTTAAGGTTCTTAGGCGTAGGGTTTAAGTGGATAAAAGAAGTCATGTCACCGGCAGAGAGAAGGATCCTGAAAAGTCTTGGTAATTTCTAATGTGTTCCGACTCTGCATTTTAGTTTTGGCATGAAGAGATTTCTATTGGTAATTACTGAGAGCGTAGCTCCTGTGTTTAGGAATATGCTGGCTCGTGAATTTCGTTTGTCCAAATGATGTATTTCACTCTCTGTAGTTTGGTTTTATTTTAATAAATTATTTTTTAAAAGAAATCGTTATGATAGAAAATGCATTTGATCTCTATCTGGAAAGTTGGGTTTCGTCCAAGTTAAGTTTTAAATCTACTAAAGAGGAAAAATGAATTTTCTGAGAACCCTAGATAGGGAAATCATACTGGTTAGTTGTTTTCCTCAAAGTGTATTGATGTGGTCTTTATTATGTATCTACCAATGCCAACGATACGAAATATATTAATACGTTGGCAGGGAGTTTCGATATCTTGACCTGTGTTTATTTCGTTTATCCTTTAAAATAATAAGGAATGGACTGACTTTGACTTCGTTGGCTTCGCGAAGACTTTCCTGGGTCTTGTTTGGTGAATCTAAATGTTAGTTGTACATTTTGATAGCTTATCTATCGAGAAGAAATGAAATGTTGAAATTCCCTAAATAGGGATTCATTTTTTATAGTTTGCTAGTCTTGGAAGTTATATGCATTGTATACAGTAGGTTTAATATATCAGCGATCTCAAAATATGCTAAGTTGATGGATAGTCTTGAATTTTTTGAACTGTGTTAATTCATGTGTCTCTTTTGAAATAATAAATGCAATTGTCTAAGTTTTGTCTAGGTTGGTTTTGTGGATCCTTGGGAGATCCTTGTTTTGGATAATATGTGTTGTTTAATGGGTAACATGTTAAACCCTAGTTATTTATTAATTTAATAATATGAATGTACAACATGAGGGTTTGAAAATAATAATGCGATTTCATTTGTGGAGATTAAAGGTTCAGATATCGACAATACTAAATAAAAGTTTCGACATTAGGAATTCTACCTATATAGGTATCTAGCATAGGCTAGCTAGGCTAGCCCTGCTATATCCGTCAAATATTTAGGGCAAAAGCTTGAATTAAATGGAAAATATTAAATGAAATTGATCCTATAATGTAAACCCTGAGAGCCTATGCCAATTGGACCTTGCTCCATAAAAGAAAAGAAATTAAATTATAATGTATAGAAACATGAATGCTGCATAATAATTCCTACTTTAAATTTCTAAATCTAATTGAACTATATGGAAAATTGTAGTTCATACATGGTTCTTGAAGCTTGATCTTCCCTTGCAGAGCCTGCACACTTAAACACTAGTTAATGGAAAAATGTATGGACCTAGCTCACCTGTAGGATGATCTTTAATTGGATAACTTTGGGACTACCATGTTCCTCCCAACCATGACCCTTAGACCATTCCTGTTTCTAACTGGATCCCCCCGAGTTGGTTCCAACATGCAATAAGAGAAGTAGAGGCCCTAGGGTAAGCTATTGATTAGATATGGAAAATATGGTAGGCTGCTTAAGTTCTACAAAATAATTTTCTTCCGTTATTAGAAGATCGAATGATAGTAGAAAAGATGATCCCTCTCTTGGGATCTGCCCTTCTTTATATAGGTGGAGTTTTGTTTGGAATATAGTTGTTTGAGTTGAAATAATAATATTTAGTTTTTAATTTAATTTGAATTATAATATCTATGAAAGATATTTTATTAATTATTTACTCCTAGTTTATCTAGGACCTTTATTTTGTTATATTTAGATGTATCTTAAGTTAGCTCATAAATAATAATAATACTTATTAATAATATTAATAGTGATAACAAATATGAGAATTATCTTATGCATAACCTTTGTGCATTTTATTTAGATAAGTAATATTTTCTTTTAAAAATAATAATGATACTATTAATAATATTATTAATAATAACAATATGAGAACCATCTCATGCATAACCTTTATGTATGTTATAAGAAATAAATCTAATTATTCAATAATTAATTATGGTAACTCTTTGATTTAATTATGTACATACCATAATAATTCTTTTAAATATTAAGTACAAGGTCCAACTCTTTGGACAGGGTCTTTTGGTAAGCTTGGATAGTTGGCTAGGTTAGGTACCTCTAGGTCTCTCTCTTACATGTTGGATTCCCTTGTTTAACATGGTAGTTCAAACAGTCATTGATGATAGATAGAAAATGATTCATTTAACCAATTTAATAAATGTGATGAATATAAGTGCTATTCAGAGTCTTCTCGACTCAACACTTTTAAGATCAAGTAACCTTGAGTGCTCTTCAGAGATTTAACTCAACACTCTCACATGGGCGTTACGCTAGTGCAATTCTAGAGCATCCCGTTCAACACTAGTACTAGAATCACGGGGGGTTCACTAGTGAGGCAATATCATATCACGTCCATTCATATTGGGGGGTTGAATACTCTTAAAAACCTCAAAAATATATTGCCCCGTATTAAGGGGTCAAGAGGTATTTTTTATTTGACATAATAATATAAATATTGGGGGTTATTTTATTTGGGAGTGTTGAGGAATAACCTCAAAATCGTGGGATGGATTCATACGTCCAAATCACGGGCTCAATTCATACCCACCTAAGACTTAAGGACCTTCCATTTTTATTTGATATTGCTTATGATCCTAAGTTTTGAATAAATTTGATAATAGTGTACCAATGATAATATTGATGGAAGTCTCTTTGGATTATTGTCCTTGAGCAATGTAACATCCCGATAATTTCATAAAAAAATTTAAAAAAATTATACCAGCATTAAATGTTAAAATTGTGATTGCGGAAGTAATAAATGCTTGTTAAGGCAGTATTAAATAATAAAGTCATTAATGTATATAACAATTTAACTACTATGTCCTTTTAACTAATGATGCTTTAAGACAGTGATGTGTCTTACCTCCATAAAAATGATTACGACACTAATTTGTTTGTAGTTGTAATAACTAAAATTTCAAAACAATATAAGACAGAGTTCTCCTTGACAAGGTACTGACAGTTTTAATTTCAGGATGGTGATGAAAGGGTTCCTGCGAGGTGCCCCGAGACTTACTTAGCTAATTAGCTAAAGCACTTGTACCTGTCCTTCTTGCGAATATTCGTAGGTAAGGATAACAATGACAAAACAATGTTTAAGAGTATTTATATTTTCCAATTAGTCGTCTTATTTGGTTAAAGAAATTATAAGTACCTCCTTGCTTCAGGTATGGAATTCTATCCAAGTTCTAAATGTATTATTTCGAAAAAAAATACAAGTTGCAGAAGTTAATAATATTTAAACAGGGTTCAAAAGTACATTATCTTGGTAGAAATATCTATGCTTAAAAATCTTAAGATTAATTACTAGATTTGAAGAATGAATTGCTAATATGATTCTACCAATATTTTCCAATTCATGAAACCTTTTACTACCAGGTGAAACGATTGATGGACAAATTCAATTTGAACTTTATTCCTTTATTATAACATCAAGTTTCACTTACTATTTCAATGCTTGGTATTTTATTTAAGATAACTATGGTAGCTTCTACTTTCTCCATTTATAATTTATATATATATGGATATAGTCTTGATATTTATAAAGTCAAAATCATATTTTATTTAAGAACATAATACAATATAAGTGTGGACCCTTTTTAACTATAGGGTGAACCATTCTAATGTGATATTGGTGCATTATTATAATAAACAACTTTTATATGGTTTATTGTAATAATATTACAATGTACCGATACTATTTTCTAACCTAAGTTCTAACTATCTAAATCTTATATGCATGCGATTATTACCAATACAAACTTTTGATTTATGTAATCATGCATTCGATGGTTAATACCATAGTGATGAAGCGATATACAATGCAATCCTGACCTTACTCTCTGTATTGATAATGAACGACATTACACCAAGCATTAAATACGACACTGGTAAGGAAGTGACGGTTATTAATGTCGCTGCTGCATCGATCTGACAGGTTGATGGTGTCTCGTCCAAACATTAATGGTTCTGAACCAACTCTTTAGTGGAGTGTAATGCTGTCTATCCACGTTTTCAAACCACGTGAAGCCTGGTTAAAATGTGACTCACGAAATCGAACTATGCGTAGTGAACAAGCAGCTCTCCTCCGAACTGTACATGGGATTGACTCCTTGGCATGCAGCATTAGCATTGTCGTAGCTATTACAATAAATGAGGTATTTATGTTATGGTTTCCCGATTCTCAAAGCATCAGGCTATCACCTTCTCGCTCGTCGATCACAATAGATCTGGGTCGTTGAATGATAAACCCTAATTTCTCGTTGTAAGTAATGCTGGAGGGTTTCTCAGTCTTCACTTTCACGTTTTGGAGTTAGAGTGTAAGGCCGACACACTGCTAAAAATTAGGGTTAGCAAGTTTGCTTGGAGTTTGGAACCCGCGACCTCTGCGTTATTTTAATGGTGTTTTGCAGACCTGTAAGTGAATGCTTAGTAGTTGATACCACGACCTTGCTGTGGTTTCTATTTCAGGGTGAAAGTCTATTTTTACAGTGCTGGGGTTGGATCTTTGGCCTTTCCACTCAAGGTAATATGTCTCTATGTTCCATCATTAAAATTTGAGTTTTCATAAATCCTTTATTTTGATTCATTCTAATTTATTTAGATGTATGTTTCACTTGCATGGTCAATCAAAGGTCTAACATCCAAGCTTGCTGGACAAATGAATGTCGAGGACTCCTCTGTCCTGGTAAGTCTCGGGTTCATCCATAACCCTGGACTCGTCGGAAGTTAAAACGTTATGCTCAGTAAAAGAGTTAGGTTAATCCGTAAGCAATGATAATGTTTAGACTTATTTTTTTGTTGCCGAGGCTTCAAGCCTGCATTGTAAACTGAAAATATTTTACAATGGCATATTCGCCATAGTACAGCTTGCAAGCTTCGCTTTAAAGGATTGAAAGTCATTTGACTTGGTATTATAATACTGGTTTTTAGCTACAGAAGAAAAGAAATGTTGCGTTGTTCTTTTTTTTGTATTCGGTACTGTTAAAGTTGTTGCGAATACTGTAGTTTGACGCTCAATCTAAAGAAATGAACTTCTGTAGTTAGATTCTGGAAATAAATAAAAATGGAGGTTTTGAAGATTTCGATTTGAACTATCAGAAAAGTAATTTAATAAATAGGCCTTAAAGTTTTAGTGACAAAGTATTGTTTCCAAAGTCGTAAACGAAATTACAATGTAAAAAAAAAAAATATTTATAGGGTTGAAACCTTGTTCTTGTGTGAGCATAACTTGAATTACTTCTTGCTTGGTTTGATATGTAGAAGATATGGGTTTTGAAGCTCAAGTACTGCATGTGTGTCTTCTATCAATAATTTTTAAAACAGTTGTAATGAAAAGTCGAGAGTCAACCTAGGGTTTTGAAGTGAAATTGTAAGAATAATGTGATTTGAACAAGGATTCAAACTTCACCTTTGGTTTAAAAAGTGATAGAAAACAAATACTAGAAAATTTTATGAAATAAAAATAAATACTAAGATTTATATAATAATGTTCTGCAATGTCTTTGCATGTAAATACTGTAACTCTGCTTTCAAAGCTTATAATGACTCTCAGAAAGGAACATATTTATTTTTATAACTGTTGAAAAGAAAATTCAAAGATATCGAAGAAAGAAATATTATGAAATATTCAAGATGCTAGATGGTCTAAAACAACTGTTACAATTCATAAATAATTAGTAAGGTAAGAATAATTGATAAGTATTTAAACTATAGTTTTCTGTGCGGGGTGAAGTATTTTACTTCTGTAATTTGATGAATTAATTGCTATGCTGGCATTTTAAGAGAAATTGTTCTGTAATTTAAGATCAATCTTTCTTGGCTCACTGGAACCAAGAAAAGTTTGATCAATGTTTCTTGACTAATTATTTATTTCAACTTTCTGCATTCTTCTTTAATTTTTTCACATTTCCAGTTAGGAATAGTTGTTAGATTGAGTTATATTTGGCACATTCATAATTGTAATTTCAATTCTTATATGCAAGGTAGCTGTTTTAATATTATATTGGAATTAACATGAACATAGGTGAAAATCTAAATCCTTATTTAGATACCCTATGTGTTATCGTTACCATGAAATGGTATCATATAAGTTTCACTATTTGTGTATCTTTATAACTATTGCATGCTTGAAACCTAACAATGGATATTTTCCCCTATCTAGATATAACCCAAGAAAATGTAACTAAATGTTGTTAATTCCCGTGATTGCAAGAATAAATGTAGAGGAAGTGGAGGCAATTCATTGGATCTTGTGAATGACCCAAATCCAAGCTATGCGCATGATCATATGGTGTTATTGAAAAGTAAAAGGAATTTTTCTATGTTCATTTGGGTTCAAACATCGACAATGATGCTTTTTTTTATAGGAAGGTAGGGGCATCCTTCCACAAAAGGGTTTCAATTTTGCATTTTTATGGAGATTAATTTATTAAGCATATAGAAAACATGAGTTATCTATGGCTATATTTGTATTACATGATATAAAATTGGTAGATTGGTAGGTTGTGGTGTGAAACATTTGCAATTATCATATTTTCTAAGCATTGCACTAACAATTGGACTATCAGTCTTTTACATTCTTTGTTAATATGTTGATCCCTTGACTAGGTTTTGTTTTATGCATTTTTCCTTCCCCGATACTTTATTTCTTTGGGTGTTCCACTCTCCAATGCTACAAATTGATCGGTCACCCCTGCAATCCTAGTGGGATCATTGTTAGAATTATACTATTATTTTATTTAGCATCATGTTTGCTTATACTAAGATGTGGCAGGGCTCTTGTTTGTTACAACTTGATAATATGATATAAAGGGGGTGTTAAAAATGGGTTGATAAAAATGGATACCTACAATATCTAGTGAAACTAGGGGTTTTCTTAATTGGAAAGGCATATTGGGAGGGGGGTTCAACAATACAATTTTAGGATGCATTTTCCAATATATAGTGAAATTAGGGGTATTCTTTAATATCACGTGAACGATCGTGCTATGCAACAAGTTCATTGAGTGAACCCCCCGTGATGGTTACGCACACTTGGCCCCATCTTATGGGATTTTGCTAAACTTTGGATGCAGTTTAAAGTCAATGGGGCACAACACAAATTTAGGGGCTTACAACCAGGGTCTCTCTGCATCATCAGTTCACATCGCCTGGAAAAAATCCTTAAGAAGAATTCACATGGTGTCATCGCTCAGCTTAATTCCATTCAGATGCACCCATCAACAATCTCCACTACTCCCTTGGATAGATATGCAGGTATCTTTGTTGAACCAATGAGCTTGCTGCCTTCAAGAGACCATTTCGGTAAGAATGTAGCCACATCTACCTCTCAGCAGGAAATGATGGCTATTTTGCATGTAGTACAGAAGTGGTAGCCATACCTATTAGGCAATTATTTCTGCATCAAGACTGATCTCCCGAGTCTGAAAAATTTTCTAGAACAATGGGTCTCCTCCCCAACACACCTGCAATGGGTTATCCAACTCATGGGTTATCCCTATGTGATCACTTACAAGAAGGGTAAGGACAATATGGTGGAAGATGCTCCTTCTCGCACAATTGATGACCGAGTTTCTCTTACAGCTCTTTCTCTGCTTGTTCCAAATTGGTTGCAATATGTTCAACAGGGCTATCTCTTCTATGAACTCCATGCTTCTTCATCAGCAGGGCATTCTGGGTTATGCAAAATGTATGACCAGGAACAATGTAACTTCTTTTGGCCGGGACTAAAAATGACAATTCAACAGATGGTGGCTAACGATGATACTTTCCAAGTCAACAAGGGGGAACCGACACTCCTTTCGGGATTGATCAAACCCTTGCCCATTCCTACATAGCTTTGGCCAACTATTTCTATGGATTTCCTAACAGCACTCTGGTGGTACAATACCACATCTCAAAGGACACCATATGAAGCAGTCTATGGACAAATACCGTCAGTTCTTCTTCCATACACCCTTAGCAGCTCCCCAGTTCAGGAAATTGACTCAATTCTTCGAAACCACGATCAGATTCTTCTCATTCTGCAGGACAATCTTCACATGGCCAGAATTCGGCAGAAACAACAAGCCGATCATCACCGTTCTGAGCACATTTTCCACGTAGCTGATAGGGTTCTTCTTCATCCACAGCCTTCCAAGCAATCCTCCTTGACACTCCAAAGGTGTCACTGGCCCGAAATGCAAACCGAGGATGCTACCCGGGGAACCACTCCTTCAGATTCTGCAGCAATTTCTCCAACCACAGCTTTGAGGACAAAGCTTTTTCTAAGGGAGAGGGGATGTTAGGAACCTATGTCAACCCTTCTCTTTACTATGTTAGTATATTGTTGTTGGACGCATATGCTTTGTAAGTCGTCCCGTAGTATTTGTTGATCTGTAGTTTATATTATCCCATAGTATTGACCCATAGTATTGGACGCATATGCTTTGTAAGTCGTCCTGTAGTATTATATGTCCCATGGTTTTGACTCATAGTATTGGGCATAGACTTAGTATATAAGTGTGTGTTGAGGTCATTGAAGGCACCATGAAGTTAATTGTATTGAGCTTGCTCAAAGGAGGTTGCCCCCTCGAAGTGGCCCGTGATCAATATAAAAGTGATTCTGTTTTGTTATTTCTGATATCTTGTGTATTTGCATTAATTAATTATTGCAGGTTCATCACAAGCTTTGCTTCTTCTGCCAAGCTATTAGGA
This sequence comes from Larix kaempferi, assembly GCA_027924585.1. Classification (NCBI taxonomy): domain Eukaryota; kingdom Viridiplantae; phylum Streptophyta; class Pinopsida; order Pinales; family Pinaceae; genus Larix; species Larix kaempferi. The sequence continues at coordinate 5,071,825 of BSBM01000854.1, forward strand.
TTTTCTTCATATTCCTCTAATAGCTGGGCTATGCTTGTATTGGATGTTGTGGGCCCTTTAGGCAGTTTTCCAAACACATGTTCTTTCAGTTCATATGGGGGCATTTGAAACTTGATATGCTTCTTCAATTAGGCTTTTATTCTTGGATCTTTACTACTTGCTTGTCATTATCTTCTAACTTTTTCCTCTTTGCGGCTCTTTCAGGGTCACTATCTACATCCATAGGGCTGCTAACCATTGAATTGATGGGTTCCCCTGGAATGTTGACAAAGGGTAAATCTGTTGACCCTGCTAGGGCCTTACTAGATGAGCCAGGTGGTGAAGGTGTGCCTCCCTGAAAAAGGAATTTCAGAGTTTGGGAATCCTCTAAGGAATCAACGTCCATGGGATCCTGATCAATGTATTCTAACCAATTTTCCTTCTCAGGCAATCCAACCATCTCGAAATGGTAATATCCTTTCCTGCCAGCTTCCCTCCTCCTCTCTGAGATTATATGATGTGGATCATAATTCATCGCAGTTTTAGAAGGGAGCCCCATGTCCCTCATCATCCCTTCAATTCCTGAGAGAGTTGTCTTATGTTTGATCATAAAAGAACCTACCATCCACAGGAAAGCTATATCAGAAGATTGTATGTTATCTATAAAGTGTTCACACTCAGCTTTGAATTTCTGCCTTATGAATTCTAAATGGAACAACTGAGGTGTTAAAAAGGAAGGGAATGCATATGGTGGATGTGAAAAACCATACACTCTGATTACTGTCCCATGTTTCATCAAAAACCAGTCTCCTATCCCTTTCCCCATAGCAGGTTGTAGTGAATCCTTCATTTCCGAAAGTACCCTAGGCAATTCTTCCTCGAAAAAGATGTAATAAACCTTTTCCATCAAATCATTCATGAAAATCAAATAATCAGAATGCATTTCCTTTGTGATTTTTGGCTCTAGTACTTTCAGGTTTTTTTCGACGCCTGTTAAGAACATTTTTAGCAGATAAGACTAGAACCTGAAGACTCTGGTTTTGGGGGATTCGACCAGCTGGGAGTGAATACTTTCGGCCAAGGCATCATTAAATCTTAGGCATGCAGTCTGGATAAGAGGGTTTTGATCAACTGGTTTTATCAGACAAGTGCTCAAGACAAACATCAGACTGATTAATGACTCTGTGATGTACTGGTCACTATCTAACCCCAAAAACTGGGCTATCATGGAAACCACACATATAGATTCTTCTCTAAAGGAATTGGTCTCATGAGGGAAAGGTGAGCTAGGAAAAGATGCATTTGGTAGCAAGGAGGCCTGGAAGAAACTTTGCTTGAGTTCAATTGGGGCCTGGCTGAAATACTGGATCAGGGTCTCCATTTTATACCCCTGAACTTTATGGCCGATTTCCAGGGGAACATCCAGGGCCTTTATAACAACTGGGCTTTCACAGGGCAAAGGATTTTAGAGCCTGAGGCATCGAGGATTGCCCTCTATCCTGGAGCATAATGGCTGGCTCACGATGCTACGATTTTAAAGCAATTGGGGGTTTGGGTGGCGGTAAAGCAGTGGAAAAAGGACTGGTATACTTTGTGGACATCTACTTGCTTAGCCCTTATAACCTTCAGCTTCTCCTTGGCCGTATCCAGGGATATATTGATAAATATGGTATGATATATGTCACTATCCTTGTCCTCTAATAGGGAACTAAGTAATGGCACTTCGATAACAGGGAGGTCTACTATCTCAAACATTTAAACACCTAGTTGTGGAAAGAAAAAAGGGAAAAAGACCTACCTGGTCCACTAACACTTGGACAACCTTCTGGTCTCCTGGTCAGGCGGTATGCTTCTACAAGATTCACCTTCTTCGCTCTCCAATGTGCAAATGGACAGAAAGGATGTGGACATTCATGGAGGCCAGCCATTTTATAATATAGATTTTGCCGTATCATGCTTCCAAGTGTGATAGCGACGGAATCATGTCAATCATCCATCTCTCTTGGCCTCCTTCAATCGTAGATCTGCTCACTTTACCTTTCCTTTGTCATCGTGGCCTTTCAAGTTAATATTACACCCCCAATCTTAACCGTCAGATGATGCGCATTCACCGACCGCGGCGATTCTGGGTGCGCTTAGCATGCCGGCAATTAAAATCACCGCCATTATTATGGACCACCGATCTACCTTTGCCAGATCCAAGCCGTTGAAAGAAGCGCGCCACTTAATCAAATTGTGGTGATTTAGAATGCAGCCTCTCTCCTATGCATGTTAAATTAGCGCCATAGCATTCTCACCGTAGATCTTTGCTCTAGCCGATCGTTACAGTTGATCACGTTAGGAATGTGACTACTGGTTAACACTTCACTTTGCACCTATAACATTTTCAATCCGTATCGGCGCTAAGGGTTCATGGCCGTATATCTTTGGGCTGTTTAATATGAGTCATCTAGGCATGCCTCCACGTGCTATCGGCTCCTTAGCCTGCTATCGGACCTCTAGTTACCAAGGACATTTAGATGTTTTCCCGGTATTTTCTCCTTTGGCTACATCTACCGTGTTGTATTCTAATTTTCCACTTCTGAGGGATATGACCTGAGAGTTTGGCTTTTCCTTTGGAAAACCTTTATGATCATGCAACTCCCTTTTCTTCGCCAAAATCCTCCTCCAAACCTAGTACAATTTGAGTGCTAACAACTGGCTCTAGCCGGGGATGCTAAACTCCCTGCGAGGTAGCAAAGAACTCCGTAGACCATGTGCCTGGTCCATTGGGCGGCTCTCATCCTGATAGCTACAACCTTCAACCTGTAACCGGTCCTCCATTCGAAAACTGTAATTGAAAACCCGAAACTGAAAAACCTACTGAAATTCTCCAAAAATGCTAAACATACGGACTTCTAAAAATTAAAAACTAAAATTAACAAAAATGCTTGACCTCCAAGCTTATTTATATATAGATGCTCCTACCCTATTTATTGAGCATATAGGCTAAATTAGGTGATCTCACACTTCCAGTGAGGCCAATCAAGCAAATGGTTTATTAACTGAAATTCACATTCAATCCCTCCACGCTCGAAAAAGAACTTAGAAAATGACAACTCCCACTGAAGATGTTTTTCAATCTCCGCATTCTTGAACAATACAAACTCCATCTTCTCTGATGATTCTAACAAACTAGCAAAAGGATCTTCAATAAAATGAAAAACTCCTATTTATTTATGATCAATCATGAGAGCCTCTTCAGCTGGTTCCCTCTGATGGTTTACATTATCTATGTCACAACCAAGCTGCTCAAGTTGTATCCTTATTTTCAATCTATCAAACTGAATTTCAGAAAGATTTTTAAAGGCATACCCATCCCCTTTTTTTTTATATTGAGTATATAGATAGGATTTTCATGACAACTTTCAGACGAAACCTCAACATTGTCATGTAGATTTGTCTGTTTACATAACTCAATAGATAAAAGGCTCTGACTTGCAGGAGATATTGGATAATCGAACATATGTACATCAGTCTGATACAACAGAAGCTCTTCTTGGTTTTCGAAAGAGAAATCATTCTGATCTTCTTTTGAATCACATGACAACTGACAATGCCGAAGAAAATTCTCATCCAACTCAGGAGAAAAGATATGAAGGTCATCACTAATTTCCTTTGAAATCTCAGAATTTAAAACTTGATGACCTTCTTCACACGCAGCAAAAATGTCATTAATTTTTTTAGTAAAACTAAGTGCAACAAACTCTTCTTGATATAAAAATTCTGAATGTGAAAGATAGGCCTAATTTTCCGTTTGGCACTTCTCTTCCCTATGGTAGACTTCTGCTTCTTGGGACTAGTTGCACACTTGCCCCTCCTTTTCATTATCAATTTCAAAAAAAACTTATGAATTTCTCTAAGCCGTCCCCTTTATATTCATCGTACTTAGGTGGGATGAAAACTTCCTTAAAACCATTACTAACAAAAATGTTAGCAGGCTGATTACAATTTACATAAAACAAATCAGGATTATCTTCTTCTGGCATATCACCGAGCTGATCATCTCTATGTTCATCCTGGGAAAGACTAAAATGCAAAGCAAGTTCTCCTTGTTCATGCCTCTCTTCGAATCCAGATTCTTTAATCCTTTCCTCGTTATCTTTGCTTAATAATTTTCCAGACATCCTAAGATTGTCTTCAACCTCCAAAGCATCAAGTAACATATGCTGCAAATTAGTAGACCTTCTTTCGTAAAGAAGAAAAGATAAATCAGGAGGAAAGATAGATGCATAGTGTAGCTTAGTAGCATTCTCTAGGGGCTGAATTTCCCTTGGAATATCATAATAGAAATTAGCGAACCTTCTGTTAAAGCTGGACATGATTTCTCCTTCTTTCCTTCTCATGGAGTAAAAATATGAAAGAACTAGGTCCCATGACTTTCTCCTACCCCAAAACTCCAAGAAAACATTAGAAAACCCTTGCCATGTATCTATAGACCTAGGTTGCAAATGGTTGAACCACTGCTTCACCTCTCCTTGGAAAGATTGGGCCAAATTCCTCATACAAACATCATCATGCTCCACTTCAAAAAGGTCAAAAAAATGTTCAATGCCTTGAAGATGTTTGTCAGCGTTAAGGATTTTGGATTCTCCATCAAATCTAGGAAGGTATTTATGGTATTTGGGAGGATGTCATGGAGAACAAGGAGCAGCTTCAAAGGGCCATATCTCAGCTAAGATCTCGAAGGAAAAGGAGTATGCACAGGGAGAGCATCCCCAGCCTCACTCTCACGGGATTTGCAAGGTTGGCTATGGACCTTATATGGTTCAAAAGAAGAGATGGGGTCAGCTCTAGGGGTGAAAGGAGGATGCAAATTTGTAAGAAATAGAGAAGGATATACAAAGGAGGCTCTCTTATGACCTTGAGCTCTTCGATGGAAAAAAAATTTCTTGATATATATACATAGAGGTAAAAGGAGACTGATACAGAAGAACAAGATTTCTTTTAAGAGATTGATGCTTTGATACTTGGGTCTTGATTCTTCCACGTTTTAAGGCGCGGGGCTTGCCCTTTGGTGGAGCCCACAAATTCTGATTAAAGACTAAGGGGACCAGCCTGTGAACCAATGAAACCCTGGGTATCTTCAATGCGGAGTCACCATGAGAATTTTTCAACATCTCAACTCTGATACAAGATCACCGATCATCCCTAGTGGGGTCACATTCGTACTGAAATTTCGCTTGAGTGGAGTCACCAGGTGAATGATACAACCTTCTCAATGTCCGACTGTTGTTCACCATCAGCATTCAGATCTGAAACGCTTGTCATTCTCCCAGGGAGAATAAAACAATCACGTCCCCTGCAACGACGCCAATTTGTTAACACCCAAATTAACCCCCAAGGTTGTGAAGAGGGAAATTCGGGGTAACCACTAACCAATCTTTAGCTTGTGCTTCTGATCCAACACAAACAGAGAGGGCTCTCTCTATAAGCTCATGAAAAACTGAAATAATCAAAGGTGTCAACAATGAAAATGTACACCAGCATTCATCATTCAATATATTCACTTACAACATACATAAGATCAGATTTCTAATGGAAACAAAATGGTTTAAACGTCGTTTGGCTGAAACACATGAATCTCTATTTTGGGCAATTGAGTCACGTTAGATAGAACTCTGAAAGTTTATTCACAAGGGCTTCACAAATGCATTAACACAGGGGCGAGATAGTAAACAACTTGTAGTCAAAGTGAATTTAATTGGTGAAACAGAAGAGAACGAAACAACCCATTAATGTAAGGCATACAATAATGAAAGCTACATCAACTTTAGTAGAGAAGTAATGGTGAAATACTTGGAAAAAGATAAGCAGAGCATACTTCTATGAATTCTACTTAACTATCACACTGCACCAAGCATGGAGGAATGTTACAGACTGAAATTAACAATGAGAGATACACATTTAACATAGAAAAGGAAAAACATACTACAAGACCAGTTACACAAGAATCCCTGGAAAACATCATCTCGGCTCTGCAATTTTTATTCAAAATATAGCTCAAAAATGTCTTACAGAACAATACACAAAATTCCCATAAAAGTTTTCAACAATATTTTTCAACCCTTCTTTCTTTAATTACAATGAATTTATAGAGGCCCCTTGAGCTCTAGGCTCGGATCTCTTCTGAACAGAAAACAGTTGCAATTACTTGACAGCTAACCAAGGCATTTCGCCATAACAACTTCAAAACAGCCACAGGCGGTATAGGACTAACCACTTTTTTACATTCACTGGCCTATTTTACTATATGACCAACTACTTTAACAAAAAACAAAACAAAAAATTGGCAGCTCTAGCTCACCGCCTCCATTGCTCGCTGATCACTCAGCTGATACCCTTGAGTTCTTCATGCTTTGACCTTTAACCTCACTTTACCATACTTCTCGATCAATTTCCACTTGTCATCTGCAGGTAAATTTACGGTGGCAATCTCCTTAAGTAATACTTTTAGCTCAGTGTGTTCCATGTAAGAGTATCCAGTATGCAATGTTCTGGCTCCCCTGAAATTCAAGGCTAACTCAAAGTATCTTGTTAGCTTCTCAGCTACTATCTGGCTGGTCAAGGGCTGATCCATCCCTTCAAAGTCATTTTGGTTCATCCTGCAATCACACAGCTTGGTTTTATACTCTTCCTTTGATAACATCGTCCATTTCTCATCTCAAAACTTAGGTAGGCCTCTCTTGAATAAACGATCAAATGCTTCCTTGAACAGTTTTAACTGCTTTGACAAAATATCAATCCCTGATTGGGCGATCTTCACCTGTTCATGTTTGTTAATTTCCCTTTTGTCCCATATGATGGTGGCCACCCTGTCCTTGATGCCTGCATCATTGACCTGTTCTTCTGATAAGTCATTTAAGAAATCTACTGCGTTGCTAGCATATCCTGAAGGATTTTTATTGAGTCTTTCATTTGCCACCGTCATAGCTTGTACGACTAAATTCACTACAGTCTCTTTATTCAATATAAAGTTTAGACAAGGTTGTAGGTCTTCAGCTTGTTTTATAATATCATCCCATATGATTTCCCTAGTTTCTTGTAGCACTTTCTGCCCGATTATTTGATCCTTCAAAATGTCAAGATCTCCCTGCATTTCCTGGTACTTGGTTTCCCAAGCCTCCCTTTTGCTTTCTACATCATCCTTTAGATTTTCCAAGTTTGCAACCTGCTTCCTTAACCTGAGCAATTCAACATCCTCCAAAGTGGCATTAGCTATCTTCCCTACCAAGAAGAAATCCCGGGTTGCAATCGGAGCTGTGACTTCCTATTCCATTTCCTTTACTTTATTCTCTAACTCTTCAAATTGGGTCCTCCATGATTCTTCACAGGCTGCTACAAGGGTCATATCAGACTGCATCTTCTTTTATTTCTCCATAAGCTCCACCAATTGGGATTTACAGTCGAATAATTCCCCCTTTAGCTTCTCTTTCTCTTCTTACAGCTCTGCTATCTCAGGGGTGCTTGCAAATTGAGCAGGCGATATCTTTAAATTCTTTTGTAAAGTCAGGATCTCCTGATCCTTTTCATTTAGCAGCTCCTAGATGTTCTTCCTTTTATCTTCTTCAGTCTCATTTGTTAGCAGCTGTGTTTGGTGTTTCTTTGCAAGCGCTTTAAGAGATTTATTTTCTGCTTTTTCCAGCTCCAGCTGGTGCTGAACCCTGGACTTAATTGCCTGCACCTTTCATAGCTCTATGGCAAGCTTCAACAACCTATTATAAATGACATCACTTGTCTCCTTGTGTAGGTTGATTATATCAGGGATAGGGATGTCTTCTAGGTTGAATTTCATCTCCATAGCCTTGTTTTTGGTGGCTAGAGCAAGGCTCAAGGTATTCTGAGCTAACTTCCTGCTGGAAACTAGGGCCACTTCTTTCTTTGATATTTTCCTTACCTCGGAGTAAAGCTTTGCTTTTTCTTCCAGGTTATTCATATTTTCTTCATATTCCTCTAATAGCTGGGCTCTGCTGGTACTAGATGATGTGGGCCCTTTAGGTGGTTTTCCAAACACATGTTCTTTCACTTCATATGGGGGCATTTGAAACTTGATATGCTTCTTCTTAGGATTTTCTTCTTGGATCTTTACTACTTGCTTCTCATTATCGTCTACCTTTTGCCTCTTTGAGGCTCTTTCAGGGTCACTGTCTACATCCATAGGGTTGCTAACCATTGAACTGCTGGGTTCCCTGGAATGTTGACAAGGGGTAAATCTGTTGACCCTGCTGGGGCTTTACTAGATGAGCCAGGTGGTGAAGGTGTGCCTCAATGAAAAAGGAATTTCAGAGTTTGGGAATCCTCTGAGGAATCAGTGTCCATGGGCTCCTAATCAATGTGTTCTACCCAATTTTATTTCTCAGGCAATCCAGCCATCTCAAAATGGTCATATCGTTTCCTGCCAGCTTCCCTCCTCCTCTTTGAGATTATATGATGTGGATCATAATTCATTGCAGCTTTAGAAGGGAGCCCCAGGTCCCTCATCATCCCTTCAATTCCTGAGAGGGTTGTCTTATGTTTGATCATAAAAGAACCTACCATCCATGGGAAAGCTATATTAGAATATTTTCTGTTATCTAGAAAGTGTTCACACTCATCTTTCAATTTATTCCTTATGAATTCTAAATGGTACAACCGAGGTGTTAAAAAGGAAGGGAGTACATATGGCGGATGTGAAAAACCATACACTCTAATTACTGTCCCATGTTTCATAAAAAATGAGTCTCCTATCCCTTTCCCCATAGCGGGTTGCAGTGAATCCTTCATTTCCGGGAGTACCCTGGGCAATTCTTCCTCGAAAAAGATGTGATAAACCTTTGCCATCAAATCATTCATGAAAATCAAATAATCAGAATACATGTCCTTTGTGATTTTCAACTCTGGTACTTTTAGGTTTTCTTCGACGGTTGTTATGAACATTTTTAGCAGATAAGATTGGAACCTGAAGACTCTGGTTTTGGGGAATTCAACCAGGTGGGACTGACAACTTTCGACCAGGGCATCATCAAATCTTACGCATGCGTTCTGGATAAGTGGGTTTTGGTCGGCTGGTTCTATCGGACAAGTGCTCAAGACAAACATCAGACTGATTAATGACTTTGTGATGTACTGGTCACTATCTAACACCAAAAATTGGGCTATCATGGAAACCACACATTTAGATTCTTCTCATAAAGAATTGGTCTCGTTAAGGAAATGTGAGCTAGGAAAATATGCATTTGGTAGCAAGGAGGCCTGGAAGAAACCTTCCTTGAGTTCAATTGGGGCCTAGCCGAAATACTGGATCAGGGTTTTCATTTGATACCCCTGATCTTTATGGCCGAATTCCAGGGGAACAGCTAGGGGCTTTCTAACAACTGGGGCTTTCACATGGCAAAGGATTTTAGATCCTGAGGCATTGAGGATTGCCCTCTATCCTGGCGCATAATGGCTAGCGCACCGTTCTATGAATTCGGGGCAACTGGGGGTTTGGGTGGTGGTAAAGCAGTGGAAAAAGGACTGGTATACTTTGTGGACGTCTACCTGCCTGGCCCTTATAACCTCCAGCTTCTCCTTGGCTGTATCCAGGGAGCTATTGATAAATATGGTATCATATATGTCACTATACTTGTCCTCCAATAGGGAACTAAGTAATGGAGCTTCGAAACAAGGAGGTGTACTGTCTCAGCCATTTAAACACCTAGTTGTGGAAAGAAAAAAGGGACAAAGACCTACCTGGTCCATTGACACTTGGACAACCTTCTGGTCTCCCGGTCGGCCAGTCTGCTTCTGCAAGATTCACCTTCTTTGCTCTCCAACGTGAAAATGGACAGACAGGATGTGGAAATTCGTGGAGGCAAACCATTTTATAATATAGATTTTGTCGTATCACGCTTCCAAGTGTGATAGCGACGGAATCATGTCAACCATCCATCTCTCTTGGCATCCTTCAACCGTAGATCTACTCACTTTACCTTTCCTTTGTCATCGTGGCCTTTCAAGTTAATATTACACCCCCAATCTTAACTGTTGTATGATGCGCATTCACCGACCACGGTGATTCTGGGTACGCTTAGCGCGTCGGCGATTAAAATCACCGCCATTATTATATATAGCGGATCTACCTTTTCCAGATCCGAGCCGTTGAAAGAAGCGCGCCACTTAATCAAATTGCGGTGATTTAGAATGCAGCCTCTCTCCCGTGCATGTTAGATTAGTGCCATAGCATTCTCATCGTAGATCTTTGCTCCAACCGATCTTTACCATTGATCGCATTAGGAATGTGACTACTGGTTAACACTTCACTTTGCACCTATAACATTTTCAATCCTTCTCAGCGTGAAGGGTTCATGGCCGTAGATATTTGGGATATTTAATTTGAGCCATCTATGGATGCCTTCGAGTGCTACCAGCTCCTTAGCCTGCTATCAGACCTCTATTTACCACAGACATTTAGATGTTTTCCCAGTATTTTCTCCTTTGGCTACATCTACCATGCTGTGTTCTAATTTTCCACTATTGAGGGATATGACCTGAGAGTTTGGCTTTTCCTTTGGAAAATCTTTATGATCATGCAACTTCCTTTACTTCGCCAAAATCCTCCTCAAAACCCAGTGCAATTTCAGTGCTAACACACCCATCCTACGGATTGTCAACCCCGATGGGGAATTCGTGGTTTGCACAGATGCAAGCAAGGAAGGGCTCGGTGGAGTCCTTATGCAAAATGACTGCGCTATCTGTTACGAGTCAAGGAAGTTGAAGGAACACGAACAGAAATACCCCACACACGATCTTGAACTATCTGCCATTATCCACGCTTTGAAGTTGTGGAGGCACTACCTTATGGGAAAGAAGTTCCTATTAAAGACGGACAACACGAGTCTGAAGTACTTATTTGACCAACATAACCTAAACGATAGACAAGCTAGGTGGCTAGCCTTCCTTAGTGAGTACCACTTCGAGATAAAGCACATAAAGGAAAGGAGAACAAGATCACCGATTCTTTAATTCGACGGACCCATATGTTATATGAGGTGATTGTCAGTCAAACTAACTCGGATTTACACCATAGAATTAGAACGGCATGTTGGAGTGACCGATTCTATGTCGAGATCCTTAAAAATATCCAGGAGGATAGGTTATTCCAACAACAAAAAGAGTCTAAGATAGACGAATCGGGACTGTTATGGTCAAAAGAGAGACTTTATGTTCCAAAAAGCAGAGACATTAGACCTAACATCCTCACAAAATTCCACCAGAAGCCCTATTCGGTACATATGAGATATCAAAAGATGATATTGACAGTGAAGAAACAATTCTTTTTTCCTAAATTGAAAACCAACATAGCTTTATTCATTGCTAAGTGCCAGGAGTGTCAACTGGTTAAGGCAGAACACCAACACCCTTCAGGACTACTACAACCATTACCCATTCCAGAGTGGAAGTGCGAGGTCATCAATATGGATTTCATAATGGGTTTACCAAAAGGTAAGAGGCAGAATGACTCCATCTTTGTAGTAGTAGACAAGTTATCCAAAGCAACACATTTTATACTAGTAAAATCTACCTTCAAAGCCATTCACATTGTGGACATCTTACTAAAGGAGATTTTCCGATTGCATGGGATATCCAAAGCAATCATTTCCGATCGAGACATGAAGTTCACTAGGAACTTCTAGGGAGAATTGTTCTGTGGTTTGGATACACAACTACAGTTCTGTACCGTGTACCACCCCCAAACCATTGTATAGATGGAATGAGTAAGCCAAATCCTTGAGGATATGTTGAGGATGTATGTTATGAATAAACCCACATAGTGGGAGGATTATTTGCGCCTTGCAAAGTTTTCTTACAAAAAAGGATACCATACCTCTGCCAAGATGAGCCCCTTCGAGGTACACTACGGCAGGAGATGTCGGACACCTATAACTTGGGATAGTCTGGTAGATAGACTTATGCTAGGCCCCGACTTACTAAAAGACTTGGAGCAGCTAGTCCCCAAGGTACAACAAAACTTGAAGGAGGCACAAGACCGCCAAAAGTGTTATGTGGATAAGAAAGAAAAGACAAAGACTACCAAGTTGACGAACATGTCTTCTTAAAGGTGAAGGAAAAACAAAGCTCCTTGAGCTTAGGGCGATGCAGCAATTTGGCCCCCAGGTTTTGTGGACCCTATGAGATACTGGCCAAGAAGGGACCAGTAGCATATGAGTTAGCTTTAATAGCTCATATCAAATTTCATAATGTTTTTCATGCATCCTTATTAAAGAAATATGTATACGATACTAAACATGTGATTGATTGGTCCTTATTACAGGTGGAACCCGAAGGGGAATTCATGTCATATCCTCTCCACATTCTGGACAAGAGAGAGGTGGAACTTAGAAGAAGGACCATAAGCCAGTTGAAAATGCAATGGAGGCACTTCGGACCAGAAGAGGCTACTTGGGAAAATGAGACGACCATGAAAGAGGCATACCCCACCTTATTTCATAATTTTATTTCTAGTCCATAGAACAGCGGGACGGTGTTGTTCTAAGCGGGGAGGGATGTAATATCCCGAATTTTGACAAACTATTTCTGATGTTATATACTGGGCTTAAAGCACCAACACATATGATTTATTTTTTATTATTGGGCATAAGCCCTAGTGCACATGATTCATTCTTTTATCGATTTACATATTGGGTGTGGACCCTGACTGATGCATATTATTGTTATATACTGGAAAAAAATCCGCAATATTTTTATTTATGTTTTATTGGGTACAAACCCTAATATATTGAGATGATCTTTTGTTACATACTGTGCAGAGTTATGTACTGGGCATAAGTCCCGATGTACCCTGAGGATTTTATTACATACTGGGCGTAAGCCTCGATGTACGTAGAGTGTTGGGCATAGGCCCTAGAGCACTACAAGATTGAAAATGAATACCGGATCCGAGGCCATTTGTACATTCTAGATGTTCTTCACAACCACATTCTAGTCACGGGGGGTTCACTCAATGAACTTGTTGCATAGCACGATCGTTCACGTGATATTAAAGAATACCCCTAATTTCACTATATATTGGAAAATGCATCATAAAATTGTATTGTTGAACCCCCCTCCCAATATGCCTTTCCAATTAAGAAAACCCCTAGTTTCACTAGATATTGTAGGTATCCATTTTTATCAACCCATTTTTAACACCCCCTTTATATCATATTATCAAGTTGTAACAAACAGGAGCCCTGCCACATCTTAGTATAAGCAAACACGATGCTAAATAAAATAATAGTATAATTCTAACAATGATCCCACTAGGATTGCAGGGGTGACCGATCAATTTGTAGCATTGGAGAGTGGAACACCCAAAGAAATAAAGTACCGGGGAAGGAAAAATGCATAAAACAAAACCTAGTCAAGGGATCAACATATTAACAAAGAATGTAAAAGACTGATAGTCCAATTGTTAGTGCAATGCTTAGAAAATATGATAATTGCAAATGTTTCACACCACAACCTACCAATCTACCAATTTTATATCATGTAATACAAATATAGCCATAGATAACTCATGTTTTCTATATGCTTAATAAATTAATCTCCATAAAAATGCAAAATTGAAACCCTTTTGTGGAAGGATGCCCCTACCTTCCTATAAAAAAAAGCATCATTGTCGATGTTTGAACCCAAATGAACATAGAAAAATTCCTTTTACTTTTCAATAACACCATATGATCATGCGCATAGCTTGGATTTGGGTCATTCACAAGATCCAATGAATTGCCTCCACTTCCTCTACATTTATTCTTGCAATCACGGGAATTAACAACATTTAGTTACCTTTTCTTGGGTTATATCTAGATAGGGGAAAATATCCATTGTTAGGTTTCAAGCATGCAATAGTTATAAAGATACACAAATAGTGAAACTTATATGATACCATTTCATGGTAACGATAACACATAGGGTATCTAAATAAGGATTTAGATTTTCACCTATGTTCATGTTAATTCCAATATAATATTAAAACAGCTACCTTGCATATAAGAATTGAAATTACAATTATGAATGTGCCAAATATAACTCAATCTAACAACTATTCCTAACTGGAAATGTGAAAAAATTAAAGAAGAATGCAAAAAGTTGAAATAAATAATTAGTCAAGAAACATTGATCAAACTTTTCTTGGTTCCAGTGAGCCAAGAAAGATTGATCTTAAATTACAGAACAATTTCTCTTAAAATGCCAGCATAGCAATTAATTCATCAAATTACAGAAGTAAAATACTTCATCCCCGCACAGAAAACTATAGTTTAAATACTTATCAATTATTCTTACCTTACTAATTATTTATGAATTGTAACAGTTGTTTTAGACCATCTAGCATCTTGAATATTTCATAATATTTCTTTCTTCGATATCTTTGAATTTTCTTTTCAACAGTTATAAAAATAAATATGTTCCTTTCTGAGAGTCATTATAAGCTTTGAAAGCAGAGTTACAGTATTTACATGCAAAGACATTGCAGAACATTATTATATAAATCTTAGTATTTATTTTTATTTCATAAAATTTTCTAGTATTTGTTTTCTATCACTTTTTAAACCAAAGGTGAAGTTTGAATCCTTGTTCAAATCCCATTATTCTTACAATTTCACTTCAAAACCCTAGGTTGACTCTCGACTTTTCATTACAACTGTTTTAAAAATTATTGATAGAAGACACACATGCAGTACTTGAGCTTCAAAACCCAGATCTTCTACATATCAAACCGAGCAAGAAGTAATTCAAGTTATGCTCACACAAGAACAAGGTTTCAACCCTGTAAATATTTTTTTTTTTTTTTACATTGTAATTTCGTTTACGACTTTGGAAACAATACTTTGTCACTAAAACTTTAAGGCCTATTTATTAAATTACTTTTCTGACAGTTCAAATCGAAATCTTCAAAACCTCCATTTTTATTTATTTCCAGAATCTAACTACAGAAGTTCATTTCTTTAGATTGAGCGTCAAACTACAGTATTCGCAACAACTTTAACAGTACCGAATACAAAAAAAAGAACAACGCAACATTTCTTTTCTTCTGTAGCTAAAAACCAGTATTATAATACCAAGTCAAATGACTTTCAATCCTTTAAAGCGAAGCTTGCAAGCTGTACTATGGCGAATATGCCATTCTAAAATATTTTCAGTTTACAATGCAGGCTTGAAGCCTCGGCAACACAAAAAATAAGTCTAAACATTATCATTGCTTACGGATTAACCTAACTCTTTTACTAAGCATAACGTTTTAACTTCCGACGAGTCCAGGGTTATGGATGAACCCGAGACTTACCAGGACAGAGGAGTCCTCGACATTCATTTGTCCAGCAAGCTTGGATGTTAGACCTTTGATTGACCATGCAAGTGAAACATACATCTAAATAAATTAGAATGAATCAAAATAAAGGATTTATGAAAACTCAAATTTTAATGATGGAACATAGAGACATATTACCTTGAGTGGAAAGGCCAAAGATCCAACCCCAGCACTGTAAAAATAGACTTTCACCCTGAAATAGAAACCACACCAAGGTCGTGGTATCAACTACTAAGCATTCACTTACAGGTCTGCAAAACACCATTAAAATAACGCAGAGGTCGCGGGTTCCAAACTCCAAGCAAACTTGCTAACCCTAATTTTTAGCAGCGTGTCGGCCTTACACTCTAACTCCAAAACGTGAAAGTGAAGACTGAGAAACCCTCCAACATTACTTACAACGAGAATTTAGGGTTTATCATTCAACGACCCAGATCTATTGTGATCGACGAGCGAGAAGGTGATAGCCTGATGCTTTGAGAATCGGGCAACGATAACATAAATACCTCATTTATTGTAATAGCTACGACAATGCCAATGCTGCATGCCAAGGAGTCAATCCCATGTACAGTTCGGAGGAGAGCTGCTTGTTCACTATGCATAGTTCGATTTCGTGAGTCACATTTTAACCAGGCTTCACGTGGTTTGACAACGTGGATAGACAGCATTACACGCCACTAAAGAGTTGGTTCAGAACCATTAATGTTTGGACGAGAAACCATCAACCTGTCAAATCGATGCAGCAGCGACATTAATAACCGTCACTTCCTTACCAGTGTCGTATTTAATGCTTGGTGTAATGTCGTTCATTATCAATACAGAGAGTAAGGTCAGGATTGCATTGTATATCGCTTCATCACTATGGTATTAACCATCGAATGCATGATTACATAAATCAAAAGTTTGTATTGGTAATAATCGCATGCATATAAGATTTAGATAGTTAGAACTTAGGTTAGAAAATAGTATCGGTACATTGTAATATTATTACAATAAACCATATAAAAGTTGTTTATTATAATAATGCACCAATATCACATTAGAATGGTTCACCATATAGTTAAAAAGGGTCCACACTTATATTGTATTATGTTCTTAAATAAAATATGATTTTGACTTTATAAATATCAAGACTATATCCATATATATATAAATTATAAATGGAGAAAGTAGAAGCTACCATAGTTATCTTAAATAAAATACCAAGCATTGAAATAGTAAGTGAAACTTGATGTTATAATAAAGTAATAAAGTTCAAATTGAATTTGTCTATCAATCGTTTCACCTGGTAGTAAAAGGTTTCATGAATTGGAAAATATTGGTAGAATCATATTAGCAATTCATTCTTCAAATCTAGTAATTAATCTTAAGATTTTTAAGCATAGATATTTCTACCAAGATAATGTACTTTTGAACCCTGTTTAAATATTATTAACTTCTGCAACTTGTATTTTTTTTCGAAATAATACATTTAGAACTTGGATAGAATTCCATACCTGAAGCAAGGAGGTACTTATAATTTCTTTAACCAAATAAGACGACTAATTGGAAAATATAAATACTCTTAAACATTGTTTTGTCATTTTTATCCTTACCTACGAATATTCGCAAGAAGGACAGGTACAAGTGCTTTAGCTAATTAGCTAAGTAAGTCTCGGGGCACCTCGCAGGAACCCTTTCATCACCATCCTAAAATTAAAACTGTCAGTACCTTGTCAAGGAGAACTCTGTCTTATATTGTTTTGAAATTTCAGTTATTACAACTACAAACAAATTAGTGTCGTAAGCATTTTTATGGAGGTAAGACACATCACTGTCTTAAAGCATCATTAGTTAAAAGGACATAGTAGTTAAATTGTTATATACATTAATGACTTTATTATTTAATGCTGCCTTAACAAGCATTTATTACTTCCGCAATCACAATTTTAACATTTAATGCTGGTATAATTTTTTTTAATTTTTTTATGAAATTATCGGGATGTTACATTGCTCAAGGACAATAATCCAAAGAGACTTCCATCGATATTATCATTGGTACACTATTATCAAATTTATTCAAAACTTAGGATCATAAGCAATATCAAATAAAAATGGAAGGTCCTTAAGTCTTAGGTGGGTATGAATTGAGCCCGTGATTTGGACGTATGAATCCATCCCACGATTTTGAGGTTATTCCTCAACACTCCCAAATAAAATAACCCCCAATATTTATATTATTATGTCAAATAAAAAATACCTCTTGACCCCTTAATACGGGGTAATATATTTTTGAGGTTTTTAAGAGTATTCAACCCCCCAATATGAATGGACGTGATATGATATTGCCTCACTAGTGAACCCCCCGTGATTCTAGTACTAGTGTTGAACGGGATGCTCTAGAATTGCACTAGCGTAATGCCCATGTCAGAGTGTTGAGTTAAAGCTCTGAAGAGCACTCAAGGTTACTTGATCTTAAAAGTGTTGAGTCGAGAAGACTCTGAATAGCACTTATATTCATCACATTTATTAAATTGGTTAAATGAATCATTTTCTATCTATCATCAATGACTGTTGGAACTACCATGTTAAACAAGGAAATCCAACATGTAAGAGAGAGACCTAGAGGTACCTAACCTAGCCAACTATCCAAGCTTACCAAAAGACCCTGTCCAAAGAGTTGGACCTTGTACTTAATATTTAAAAGAATTATTATGGTATGTACATAATTAAATCAAAGAGTTACCATAATTAATTATTGAATAATTAGATTTATTTCTTATAACATACATAAAGGTTATGCATGAGATGGTTCTCATATTGTTATTATTATTAATATTATTAATAGTATCATTATTATTTTTAAAAGAAAATATTACTTATCTAAATAAAATGCACAAAGGTTATGCATAAGATAATTCTCATATTTGTTATCACTATTAATATTATTAATAAGTATTATTATTATTTATGAGCTAACTTAAGATACATCTAAATATAACAAAATAAAGGTCCTAGATAAACTAGGAGTAAATAATTAATAAAATATCTTTCATAGATATTATAATTCAAATTAAATTAAAAACTAAATATTATTATTTCAACTCAAACAACTATATTCCAAACAAAACTCCACCTATATAAAGAAGGGCAGATCCCAAGAGAGGGATCATCTTTTCTACTATCATTCGATCTTCTAATAACGGAAGAAAATTATTTTGTAGAACTTAAGCAACCTACCATATTTTCCATATCTAATCAAAAGCTTACCCTAGGGCCTCTACTTCTCTTATTACATGTTGGAACCAACTCGGGGGGATCCAGTTAGAACCAGGAATGGTCTAAGGGTCATGGTTGGGAGGAACATGGTAGTCCCAAAGTTATCCAATTAAAGATCATCCTACAGGTGAGCTAGGTCCATACATTTTTCCATTAACTAGTGTTTAAGTGTGCAGGCTCTGCAAGGGAAGATCAAGCTTCAAGAACCATGTATGAACTACAATTTTCCATATAGTTCAATTAGATTTAGAAATTTAAAGTAGGAATTATTATGCAGCATTCATGTTTCTATACATTATAATTTAATTTCTTTTCTTTTATGGAGCAAGGTCCAATTGGCATAGGCTCTCAGGGTTTACATTATAGGATCAATTTCATTTAATATTTTCCATTTAATTCAAGCTTTTGCCCTAAATATTTGACGGATATAGCAGAGCTAGCCTAGCTAGCCTATGCTAGATACCTATATAGGTAGAATTCCTAATGTCGAAACTTTTATTTAGTATTGTCGATATCTGAACCTTTAATCTCCACAAATGAAATCGCATTATTATTTTCAAACCCTCATGTTGTACATTCATATTATTAAATTAATAAATAACTAGGGTTTAACATGTTACCCATTAAACAACTCATATTATCCAAAACAAGGATCTCCCAAGGATCCACGAAACCAACCTAGACAAAACTTAGACAATTGCATTTATTATTTCAAAAGAGACAAATGAATTAACACAGTTCAAAAAATTCAAGACTATCCATCAACTTAGCATATTTTGAGATCGCTGATATATTAAACCTACTGTATACAATGCATATAACTTCCAAGACTAGCAAACTATCAAAAATGAATCCCTATTTAGGGAATTTCAACATTTCGTTTCCTCTCGGTAGATAAGCTATCAAAATGTACAACTAACATTTAGATTCACCAAACAAGACCCAGGAAAGTCTTCGCGAAGCCAACGAAGTCAACGTCAATCCATTCCTTATTATTTTAAAGGATAAACGAAATAAACACAGGTCAAGATATCGAAACTCCCTACCAACGTATTAAGATATTTCGTATCGTTGGCATTGGTAGATACACAATAAAGACCACATCAATACACTTTGAGGAAAACAACTAACCAGTATGATTTCCCTATCTAGGGTTCTCAGAAAATTCATTTTTCCTCTTTAGTAGATTTAAAACTTAACTTGGACGAAACCCAACTTTCCAGATAGAGATCAAACGCATTTTCTATCATAACGATTTCTTTTAAAAAATAATTTATTAAAATAAAACCAAACTACAAAGAGTGAAATACATCATTTGGACAAACGAAATCCACGAGCCAGCATATTCCTAAACACAGGAGCTACGCTCTCAGTAATTACCAATAGAAATCTCTTCATGCCAAAACTAAAACACAGAGTCGGAACACATTAGAAATTACCAAGACTTTTCAGGATCCTTCTCTCTGCCGGTGACATGACTTCTTTTATCCACTTAAACCCTACGCCTAAGAACCTTAAAAATGAAACTTACAGAAGTATTAAACTTCAACAGAGAGCATTTTCTAGAAAACACCACTGCCATTACATACTCAGTAAGAAATGCAGGTAGAAACCCAAGCTCCATTAATTTATTCAAATCCCCAAAATACACAATGTGAGTATTTTTCCCATTAAAAGCTTTAAATATTTTTACAAAGCCATATTTTCAAGTATGATAACAAAGATGAAACCCTGGAAAGGGTTTATCCCATCATCAACAAAATAAAAGCATTGTAAATAATGACTAGGTCCAAAACCCCGTTTAAATCCAAATCGATTTCTTCAAAATCGTTTCCCTTCCAGCTACTGGTCAAACCAAAGGAAACCCAATAGAAATTCGAATTCAGTTACAGTAAACCCAAAGGACTCAACGAAGTTACAAAATGAAAGAGTCCAAAGCTATAGAACATTGCAATCATAGCTGCAAAGCTAACAAAATGGTAGAACCTGGGGTTACCAGTGTTACGCAATACCCAACCTTCTTATCACTTGCTAGGGTCCAACACCAAAGCTAACAATACCTGTAACCTGCCAGTAAAGACATAAAGAACCAATAATTATTTTAGAGACATAATAAACACCTTCAGCATGAATGATGAAGACATTATTAAACTATGGGTTAAGATATTACCTGTCAAATACTCGTAGTATCCCTCATCATTTCGCAACCATAGCTACGACTACTATTGACGCAACGTTTATCGACAGGGGTTCACTTCGCACTGTCGCCAATAAACTATCAACCCAAATTCCATTATACACCGGCCCGGAAAGGTGTAACCTTTCCAAGCAACACTTGCGGAGCAAGTGCAGTCTCTCCCGAGATGGATAAGGGGGCTGCTGGAACCAAGTTTCTGCAGTGATGTAGAAGATATGCACACATTATCTTGGCACTAACCATAGATTATGACATTCACAACATACTATTATCTTATCATTCATGCTTTAAGTCATCTGCAGGTTTCAACAACCATTCAGAACAACATATTCGACATACTCATTTAGATTAGCATTACTTCTTACACCTACAGCATATTTGCATCAATCAATATAAAACATTCACATAACACATTTCACATTCATCATCGAATCATTGCATAAGAATAAAGACAGAGATTACACCATAACCAAACATCTTCATTCATTCACCAATCCTGCGGAGTGAACCTCGCAGAAACTTTCAATACATCATGTTGCGGATACAAACTGGCCCAAAAGATAGGATCATCATCCAAAACTTCGATGCCCTTAAGCTTACAATCCTACTCTATTTTATATGCTTTTAACTTATTACAAAATGGTCCACATGACCGACTTAACTAATCTAACAATTCTTTTGCTCCCGTGAATGACTCGTCTTTCCCGGAATGACCCTTTCGCACCTGTCGGATTCTGCGCTTCCCGCGGATCTATCTCGTGCCAACAGGACCCCAACACAAACTTGTGGCTCGTCTTGATCCACATCAGCTGGACACTGCTGGTTTGTACACTTCCTTCGTTGTGTTCTATTTCTGAAACTGTTCTTGCCGTTAGCAGCTCGTTATTGTGTACTTCTCATCTTCATCCGTCGATCTCTGGTTCGATATTATGTACTTCTTGAACTCATCCTCCAGTATCTGAAAACCTTCATCATCTACATCTTTGGACTCTGTTGGCTCGTTCCATGTTCGTTCCAGACTGGGGAGAAAGTCATTGACGTTGCCAAGGTGGGAAATGGGCCAACTTCTCCAGCACATCTGTTTCACACCTTGTACTGCTTCCTACCGGGGCCAAGGGGTTGTCGCCCCTGTCATGCTAGTGGTCACCGGGACCACAAAGCTTCGAACTACTACCACATACCTAGACTTCTTGGATGAAACTTCACCTCTATGACACCCGAGTGCCCATGCCTCTTCCTGCTCAAGGCACTCATGCACACTCGTCGTTCGGGCCCGCAGCGCACTTGGTGTGATACCGCACGAAATGAAATGGATAATTTCCACAGCCTCCTTGGAATTCCTAACTTATCCAATTACCTGACCTACTCGCAGTATGTATTTCTTATGTCTAGTAAATACCTCTTTTCTCTGTTAGCTGTTGGTGCCTGTATTTATGCATTTCCATCTTCCGGGACGCCTACCTCGGTAATCATTTGCAAATCCATTCACCTAAGGTGCCGATTCTGTCATCATTTGTTTCCTACGTGTTGAGACTAGAATTCATTCATCTGTAATGGCAGCCATACTTCTCCTTTGCGTCAAAACGTGGGAACCGTCATCCATGGTGCCATCGGCCATACTGCCATGGTGTGTTGCCATGTGCCAAATGTGCCTGACCCAGGCCAGCTAACAATCATACCCACCAAAAGATTTATCAACTGAGCAAGTCCCACCTGCTAACGATCCGTAATGATAGTTTCCGCGGCACAAGCCCCAAATCATGATCTGACCACTCCCGCTTGTACATTCTCTTCTGGCTAGTGCGCCATCCCGTCACCTAGCATCATGCATTGTTATTTTTTTGTCCTTATCCACTTTGCGTCGGATCATGGTGATAGGGCTTCAACCTATTCCCATTGACTAATTTAGGTAACAGTACTCCATCCAAACTCTGTAACTGTACTGCGCCTCCGTTGGTGACAAAAGTGATAGCATATTGTCCCAACTAGTGAATTTGCAACTTATCGGGGTGTTTCGCAAACTTACTATCATACAACAAAACTGTATCCCAATTCTGAAAGTGCTTCGACTTAACGTGGCGTTCATGCCACGCCTTCTTGTGATCTTTTTCTACTTTCTTATGGAACCCTATGATGAATCAATCTTCGTCAAGCTATATTAGTTGTGTTAATCATTCTTCTAGCGCGCCATTGTCGCTCGTCCCTATTGCTGCTGCGATGCGCAAGCTCGGTAATATGTATTCCATTGGCATAACTGCTTCCTAGCCCTAAACGAGCTTAAATGGGGTATGTCCAGTCAGTCGCTTGCATGTGCTGCGATATGCCAAAAGGACCACTAGGATTTTTAGGTCCCTATCGTCGTGATTCACATTGCACACCTTGGTGAGAGCATGCTCCAATATCTTATTGAATGCCTCAACTGTCCCATTTTCCTAAGGGTGGTAAGGCGTACTCTTCTTGTGCTGGGTCTGAAACTCTTCTATCATTGCTATAATTGTTTGGTTGACAAAGTGCTTCCCTTGGTCACTTAATAATACTTTTGGGAAACCAAACCTCGTGACCACATTGTCAAATAGGAATCATGTAGCGGTCACAGCAAAACAATCTCTTACCGGTGCAACTTCTACCCAACGTGTCAAGTAGTATGTCACAGTGATGATGTAACGTGACCCTGTTCTCTTCCCAGATGGGTTGATGGGTCCCACAAAATCAATGGACCATTTTTCGAAGGCCTACAACGTCACTTGTGGTACTAGTGGCATTTTGTCTCTACGTGAGGGCTTCCCGGTTCGTTGGCATACGTCGTAACTCTTGGCGTAGTCCGCGGCATCCCCATGCAAAGTTTGCAACCATAGCCCTGCTCAAAGGATCTTCCTAGCAGTTGCTCATCCACCATAATGTCCCCCAGATTTTCCATCATGACCTTCCAACAGAATCTGTTCCTGGTCATGCGGAAGGACATATCATCGCAGAATCTCATCTCGGCCCATTTTATATAATTCTCCTACAATTAACTAGAAATCTGCGGCTAAGACAATTAGCTGCTTCTTTTGGCTGGTAGTGAACTTGGTCGACGCCTCCCCTGTCGCTAAAAATTGAATGATTTATTCATAGTGGTTATCGACCATGCCAATCCTAAAAAAATGAGCATACGAAAATCCTTCATCGATGCTCCTTGGTTCTTCCCCTAACTCTATCCATGAGAGATGATCAGGTCACACGTTCAATCGTCCCGGCTTTAGGATAATCTCAAAATCAAACTCCTGAAACAGCAATAGCCAACAACAGATCCCCCCCCCCCAACACAAGCTTGTTCACAAAGTATTTCAGCACGGAATGATATGTGAACATCTTCAAGTGGCCGCCTAAGAGGTAATGCCAGAATTTCTGCAAAGCATAGACCATCACCATCCCTTCCTACTCGGTAGTCGTATAGTTCTTCTCTCCAGTAGATAATTTTCTACTTGCGAATGCTATCAGGTGGTCAATGTTGCCGGTTCCTGGTTGATCCAATATAACGCCAAGTGCGACTGACGAAGCATCAACGTGTACGTGAAATTCCTTCATCCAATCTAGAAATGCGAAGATTGGTGCTGCAACCATATTCTCTTTCAATATGTCCAAGATTTTTTGACATTCCTTGGTCCATTAAAACTTAGCATCCTTCTTTAGTAACTTCTCCATGGGTGTTGTGATGGCTGCATATCCTTGAATGAATTTCCTATAGTAACCTGTGTGTCCCAATGTCGCTCGTAGTTATTTGGCCATCGTTGGTGGTGGGAGGTCAACAATGATGGAAATCTTTGTCAGATCTACCAACATTCCTTCTCTGCAGACAATGTGTCCCAATAATATGTCGAACGAAGCACAAAAGATACACTTCTTGAGGTGGATGGAAATTTGGTCTTGTCGACATCGTTCTAGCATGAGTCTTAAGTTTCCGACATGATCTTTGACTAACCCATATACCATCCAATCATCCATGTAGACAGCGAGGAACTTATGAATATAATATTTGAATGCCATTACCACTATTTTGGAAAAGATTGCGGGATAATTCTTTATTCCAAATGGCATCACCGTGTACTGAAAGCATCCCCACTCTGTGACGAATGTAGTCTTGCGTCGATCTTCTTTCGCAATCTTGATTTGGTGGTAGCAAGAAAATCCATCCGTAAAGGAATATATCTCCTGACCTCCTACTCCTTCGAGCACTTCATCCCTGTATGGGGTCGAGAATGGATCATGTAGGCAGGCATCATTCAATTTCCTTAGGTTAACGCATATTCGTACTTCGTCGGTTTTCTTGTCGTGGACAACCATTGGACTGATCCATTCTGATTCATCCACTAGTTCTATAATGCCTTCCTCCAGCATTCTTTCAATTTTGGCTTGCATTCGTTCCTTGTATCTTGGGTTCAATTGATATGGCTGCTGCTTAACCGGCTTCGCATCAGGTTTCAGGGGGGTCCTCATTTCACCTAAGTCTCCCAAAATTCCCTTCATCTCTGAAAATTTTGTTGGAAACAAATCCCGAAACTCATGTAGTAGGTCAATCATTTTCGCAATGGTCGACTCATCCCAATATTCATTGATGCTTGCTTGGTGTTTTCCTCTGACCCAATGTTCACCTTCTTGATGTTCAATGGTTGCTGAAACTTGTCCGACGGGATATATGGTGCCACAACACTACGACTGCCCTTTGATTCTGGTACGTATGTAACCCTGAGGTCATTGTCATCTTCGGGCTCTCCGGTAACATTGTAACACTCCATCAACATTTCTAGTGTCGCAATCCATTGGAGTGCCATTGGTTTTTCGGTCGGTACCACTTCAAATATCTTTCTGCTAATCGCCTGTAGTGTGGTGTGGATTAAGGGATTTTCGTTTGAGAATGAGAACGATTGGTTGAAGCCAATGGTAAGTTGTTCCCAAGGTGTCGCCCCACGTCGCAGTTCTGCTGCGACATACCAGCTCTGCGGTACCTCATTAGATGTGTGTACGAATGCATGTACCCACTCCTGTTGCGCTCTTGATCCCCATTGATGTCAACAGGAATTCAGACGCGCCTTTGGGTCTCTTTGTCCATCATATTGCATATGGTCATCCTCCGCAGCTTTGCCGAACCTAAACTCCATGAGGCATCGACATAGTGGCCAAGATTTGATATTTGATTTATGCACTGCCCACCATCGCGTAGGAGTAGCCTTCAGGGCTTCCTCTAGGGCCAAGACACACTATGGTTCTGCCAGTTTTTCCTAAAATTATGTGAGAAACGTGCCCAAGTTGGGAAATCCCTCATAGGTAGGTAACACATACTCCTCTGTGGCTACCCTTCGCAAGGACTGTGTTATCCATGTGCATCTTCAAAAGGACACTTCATGAAACCGGTCCTGCCAATTCTCAAGGGCCTTGTCTGAATAGGAGGATTCCGAACTGGCGCTGCGCCATCCTAATTCTCCATCCATAGTGGGATTAACATAATCTTCCACATATTGTCCCATCCTTCCACAAACTCATCTCTCGTTAGATCCGTATAGCGTAGCGCTTCTGCAAGATCCAGTGGTGTGATGACTCTCATTTCCTAATTCTCGAATGACATTATCCTTTTCTTAAAGATGATGATTGCTTGATTCTCCATGGCCCAGTCGATCCCCAGCAGTACCAGATAGGGACTGGTGTTATCCACAATTTCAATGACATCGAATCCACATACATGCTGAGCCCTTCAATATCAACCAGAAGTTGACATACTCGAACGAGCGGGGTGACCTTGCTTTGGTTTGCCAGTCACAGCTATATTGGTGACCAGGTCATCCGCAGCTTTCCCATTGTGTCCCATGTCTGTTTAGTCAAGATATTCACGTCCGAACCCAAATCCAAAATGATGGAGTCGACATCAAATTCCCCAATCTGTTTCGACATACGCATATCCCTTCCTGTCTTTCTTTTATGTATGCGATTAACTCTCTGTTCCAGTCGTGCACCTCCTTGTCATTGTAGTAGACTAGTTATATCTTCCAGTGCATCTGGGTCCTTTTCCAAATCCAGGAAACTCCCTAAGAAGGATTTTAGAGTGTTTTCCTTCTTTCGTGACTTCGTTGAGTCGAACGTTGGTGGCATGTCATAAATTTCTTCTTCGATAGGTATCCGCCTCCTATTCCTCATTGCGTCCTGTGCCTTCAAAAAGATGTCCCTTTCCTCTTCTGTGTTGATGGTGACCTGCTTCTGCTATGTTTTTGTTGGTCTGACATTAGTGTGTGGACTATTGCCACTTGTCACTGCCCCTCCTCGTGTCACTATCCCGACCGTTGCATGGTTCCCTCTGGCTTCTGTCTAAATCATTTGTATAGTAGGTGGTGCGCTCAGATTATTTGGGTTCTGGTTCTGTTTAATTTTCCATTTCGCAATAAGCTGAGGGAATTCTTTTATACTATGATATACAGCACTGCAATATGTAGATTGCGGCGCAGGATTTGGACAATCACGCTGGTAGTGCCCCTGTTGTCTACAATTGTAGCAGATGATTGGTCCTCTTCCCCATCCAACAGATCCCCCGCGTCCCATACCTACACCTCAGCCTCTGCGGATTCCCCCCCAGAAACCTCCGCCTGGTGGTCCATATGGTTGATACTTCGGTTTCCCATACTGCGGCTATTGATATTGTTGCTACACATACTGTGGCTGGCCATATGGTGGTGGTGGATACTGCGGGTGCCGATACTGCGGCTACCCGTATTAACCCTGATCGTATTGTTGCATTTAGTTAAACTACGGCTGACTATACTGCGATTGCTACTGCACCATCAGTGGTTCTTCGCCCTTCATGAAATATGTGTCAACTATTCGATCTTGCAGCAGGTCATAGACCCTGCAGTCCTTCTCATCATGGCCAACCGATCGGCAAAAATTGCAGTATAAGATCGTTGGCTTCGATACTATCTTTTGCAAATATACAATCCTTTGTTTTGACAGACAGTACACCATGGCATTGTTAGGATATTTAGACACTTAGGAGTTAGTTAAAATCAACTTATGTAATAGATCCATTAGGTAATGTGTGTTTCCTTAGTATGCATTTGTAAATACTTAATCCGACGGTCACAATATGTTCCTGACATAGAGTGATCTGATGGCTCAACTTATCTTAGATCATACATACGTTTGATCCATGTCTTAACACCCGATTGGTCCATGATCTCTACTTAAAGAGCATGGAGAGTCATTGAAAAGTTGATCAATTATGAGAGGCTCATTTGTAACTTTCTTTCTTTGCATAATAAATTGTCCCGTAGAAGCTATTTGGCCGAGGCTGTGGAGTGTTTCCCTCACGAGGGTTTAAACCACATCAAAACATCGATGTATCAATCTATGATCTATTTGTGTGAAGTGGTTTCTCTAGGTGTTCGGTATTTGGGTAGTACCTTGTGTACCCAAACATGGTATCATAGCTTTTATGAAGAGCCGCTTCCGGTTATGATCTAGATCTTAAACTATTGTTGCCGACACTTGAAAAGTTTTCTAGTTCTAGTATTTCTCTACATTTATGGACTGTGGGAGGTGTTCCATTGCATCTAGAGTGTCGTTTCCATTGGAAAATAGTTTTCGTGTGATCGAAAATGGTTCCCGGTTGCTTCAGAAACGCGTATTTCATCAGACCTGAAGGTATAATGTTACAGTGACTTTTTTTTTTTAAATATCTCATATTTTATCAGTTTTTATTATTATATTTTTTTTAGCTTCGGATTGTTACTTTCCCTGTCTGTGTATGCTCCTTGCCGTGCACCTTGTGCGATCTCGGCGAATCAGAAACAGAAAGGGAAAGGGTTTTTCTCGGCTGCGTATGCTCTTTGTCGTGCACCTTGAGCGATCTCGGCAAATAAGAAACAGAGAGAAATCGTAGACTTTCTGGGAAAGCTAACAAGATCTAACCCCAAACATGTGGAAAAAATTTTTTGTTTCAATTTGTGGTGTGTTTTGCAGGAAAAAAAGGCAAGCACAGAAACCGAGCAAGAAGAGTAAAAAAAAAAAAAAGCACCATTCCTCATTCCCATATTTTAAATACCTTTTAATCTAACTCACTTGGTTCAAAGTTGTTTTATTCATTAATAGGTCTTCAATTTAAGTCTTAGGAAGTTACTTTTAAAAGAAAAAATGCATGCAATTTCTATTTTCAAGTTACTTTATTGTAAAAGTGCATCTCACTTAAATAATAAAAAATAAAAATACAAAGTGAGTCACTTAAGTTCCTTTTTATTGTTGTACTATTTAAAGTAAATCATTGTAAAAGTGAAATCACTTATTTTTATAAAAGTGATTCACTTAAAGCAACTTATTACAAAGTGATTGTCAAAGGTTCATATTGGGAAGAGGGGGGTCCTTGTTTTAGCTGGTCATTTTCTATCTACCACGTCACTATTGGGGACACATTCAACAGTTTCTTTGTTCAAGCATAACTTCATCATACAGAATCAGTTTTCAGTGCCGTTTTTTTTTAAATCGCCTATTTCTTCAAGATCTTCGCATCTAGACTATTGGTTTCTACTTTTACAACTATTAATTTACAAATATGGCCGACCCTTGTGATATTCTACTTACCAGTTCCAACTATTTCTCATGGAAATCTCGTATGGAGGATGTTCTACGAAGTAGAGGACTTTTTAGAATTACCTCAGGGAAAGAAACAGAACCTACTGATGATGATAAGAAAATCAAATGAGCAAATATATGTGACGAAGGTCGTGGATTGATTGGGATGCCAATCTCTACTAGTTTGCGATTCCACATGTCTGAAATTGATGAACCTGATGCTGCTAGGGACAAGTTCGAATCTGTGTTTGGTAAACACAATGAAATTCGAGGTCACCAACTCAAAAATGAGTTGATTCCTTTAAATCCAAGTTATTTTTCATGCATACAATATTATTTATCTAAGTACAAAACTCTTAAACTCTTATGTAAAGAATACAAGATTAAGAGGGAAGACAAACAATGCATTTATCATATTCTTTCCAAACTTGGACCTGCATATTCTATTTTTGTATCTACATTTTACTCCATGAAAGATTTCTTGAATGCAGCTAGCTATCAAGAGCCTAGTCTTGAATCCTTTTGTGATTCCTTGATTAGAGAGCAAGATAGGCCCATCCATCTTAGAATAATTAACAATGCAGATACATCTGGGAAATCCTTATTGGCCCAACAGAAAGAAAAGTCCAAGCCTACCAAAAAACAAAATTTTCGCAATAATAAGTCAAACAAGGGTCCCAAACCCTCTCAGACAGCTCCTTCTTTAAAAAATGACAAAGGATCCAAGCCAAAAGGCAAGAAGACTAAGCGTCATTGCAACTATTGCGAGAAAGATAATCATGATGAATCTAAGTGTTTCAAGAAGATGGAATCCTTGGAAGAAGCAATGAAGAAACACCACATCAGCCTAGTTCACCTTCAGAATCTACCTCTCATGGACATTGACTTTGTGCTTCTGGTTATTCTTATAATGCATCTTCTTCTTCTACTTCAAATGAATGGCTCATTGATTTTGGAGCATCTTATCATATGGCTAAGGATCAAGCCATATTTTCTACTATGCATGAATGTAACACCAAACAAATATTTGTTGGTGATGATAGATCTCTAAGTGTTGTAGGAGCCGGAATAGTTCTAGTAGATAATGGTCATTTCAGTGATGTACTATGTGTTCCAAGAATTTACTGCAATTTTGTTATCATTCTATCAAATCACTCATTCTGGTGAAGGTAAAACTATGACGTTTACACCTCACCAAGTTGTAATCAATGATTTTAAAGATCCTCAACAGGTCCTAGCTACTGGAATTGTTGATGATATTACCAGGTTGTACAAATTTAACAACTTTGGGTCATCACCTTTTCCTTCAGTTTTTGTTTCTCATAGTGATAACTTGAACAAACTTTGGCATGAGCGATTTGGTCACTTAAATTATCGCTCATTGCAACAACTATGTAAAGAAAATATGGTGACAGGTCTTCCGATGGTATATTGCATAGATGGTGTTTGTTCCGGTTGTGTACTCGGAAAATATCATTGGGATAGTTTTGACAAACGTGCCTCTTGGCACGCCTCAGTTCCCTTGGAGCTTGTGCATAGTGACTTGTGTGATCCTCTTTCATCTGCTTCATTTTCTAGTTTCAAATATTTCTTAACTTTCATTGATGATTACACCAGACGCACTTGGGTTTATTTCCTAAAACTTAAGAGCGAAGTATTTAACATATTCTTGGCCTACAAGGGCCTTGTTGAAAAACAATTTCGTCATCAAATTATTAAGTTAAGATCTGACAATGGAGGAGAATATGTTAACAAAAGTTCACTACTTTCTGCACTGAAGAAGGAATCCAACAACAACACACTATTCCATATACACCACAACAAAATGGTGTAGCTGAACAGAAGAACCACACTTTAAAAGAAATGGCTAGTCTTATGATCCAATCTAAGGGACTAAGTCTTCAATTTTGGGCTGAAGCCATTAATTGTGAAAATTACATAGTTAATCGCACCCCCATTAAAGCATTACAAGGTATCACACCAGAAGAAGCATGGAGTAAAATTAAACCAGATGTAAGTCACCTCCGTGTGTTTGGTAGTGAAGCATGGGCTCACATTCCAAATGAAAAACGGAAAGCATTGCATCCTAAAAGTGAAAAATGCAAATTGCTGGATATTTTAAAGATGTAAAAGGCTATAGACTTCTTCAACCACATTCTCACGATGTAATCATTAGAAGAGATGTTAAATTTGATGAAAATCTCTTGGCCTGCGAGCCTAACTCGGTGATTGTGCCATCTTTGGCCTACGAGCTTGATTTGGCGATTGTGCCTTCTTCTTCTTCCAACTTCCTTGACAGGTTTCCAACTCCAGTTTCTGATGATGACAATGAGGATGAAAATCCACCTCCGCCTACTCATGTTCCTCCAGTTGCACTAGCACAAATGCTTCCTTGATAGGTCCATTCAACATGTGAAGCAGCTGGTGATCTTGCCAGTGATCCTAGAGATCAACGTTGAACACGTTCTCAGTTTCAGCAAGCCTCTTCTCTTTTGGCTGAGGTTTCCAAGAATCATGATCCATAAATTTTTGCAGAAGCTTTAGGAAATCCAGATTGGGATGCAGCTATGGATGAAGAATATCATTCCTTAATGGCGAACGATACTTGGGATCTTGTACCTCTTCCAAAACGAAGAAAACTTGTCAGATGTAAATGCGTCTACAGAACTAAGTATGCATCAGATGGAAGTGTTGAAAGACTTAGATTTTTTTTAGCTTCGGATTGTTGCTTTCCCTGTCTGCGTATGCTCTTTTCCGTACACCTTGTGCGATCTCGATGAATCAAAAACAGAAAGGGAAAGGGTTTTTCTCGATTGCGTATGCTCTTTGCCGTGCACCTTGAGCGATCTCGGCAAATCAGAAACAGAGAGAATCGTAGACTTTCCGGGAAAGCTACCAAGATCTAACCCCAAACGTGTGGAAAAGTTTTTTTGTTTCGATTTGTGGTGTGTTTTGCAGAAAAACGGCAATCACGGAAACCGAGCAAGAAGAGTAAAAAAAAAAAAAAAACCCTTTCTCATTCCCATGTTTTACATACCTTTTAATCTAGCTCACTTGGTTCAAAGTTGTTTTATTCCTTAATATGTCTTGAATTCAAGTCTTAGGAAGTTACTTTTAAAAGAAAAAGTGCATGCAATTTCTATTTTCAAGTTACTTTATTGTAAAAGTGCATCTCACTGAAATAATAAAAAATAAAAATACAAAGTGAGTCACTTAAGTTTCTTTTTATTGCTGCACTATTTAAAGTAAATCATTGTAAAAGTGAAATTACTTACTTTACAAAAGTGATTCACTTAAAGCAACTTATTTTAAAGTGATTGTCAAAGGTTCATATTAAGAAGAGGGGGGTCCTTTTTTTAGCTAGTCATTTTTTATCTGCCACATCACTATTGGGGACATCTTCAACAGTTTCTTTGTTCAAGTATAACTTCATCATACAGAGTCAGTTTTCAGTGCCGTTTTTTGTTAAACCGCCTATTTTTTCGAACTCTTCGCATCCAAACTATTGGTTTCTACTTTTATGACCATTAATTTACAAATATGTCTGCCCCTTGTGATATTCTACTTACTAATTCCAACTATTTCTCATGGAAATCTCGTATGGAGGATGTTCTACGAAGTAGAGGACTTTTCAGAATTACCTCAGGGAAAGAAACAGAACCTACTGATGATGATAAGAAAATCAAATGGGCAAATAGATGTGACGAAGCTCGTGGATTGATTGGAATGTCAATCTCTACTGATTTACGATTCCACATATCTGGAATTGATGAACCTGATGCTGCTAGGGACAAGTTGGAATCTGTGTTTGGTAAACACAATGAAATTCAAGGTCACCAACTCGAAAATGAGTTGATTTCTTTAAATCCAAGTGATTTTTCATGTATACAAGATTATTTATCTAAGTACAAAACTCTTAAAATCTTATGTGAAGAATGCAAGATTAAGAGGGAAGACAAATAAGGCATTTATCATATTCTTTTCAAACTTGGAATTGCATATTCTGTTTTGTATCTACATTTTACTCTATGAAAGAATCCTTGAATGCAGCTAGCTATCAAGAGCCTAGTCTTGAATCCTTTTGTGATTCCTTGATTAGAGATAAAGATAAGCTCATCCATCTTGGAATAATTAACAATGCAGATACATCTGGGAAAGCCTTATTGTCCTAACAGAAAGAAAATTCCAAGCCTACCAAGAAACAAAATTTTTGCAATAATAAGTCAAACAAGGGTCCCAAACGCTCTTAGTCAGCTCCTTCTTTAAAAAATGACAAAGGATCTAATCCAAAAGGAAAGAAGACTAAGATTCATTGCAACTATTGCGGGAAAGATAATCATGATGAATCTAAGTGTTTCAAGAAGATAGCAGCCTTGGAAGCAACAATGAAGAAGCACCACATCAACCTAGATTCGCCTTCAGAATCTACCTCTCATGGACATGCACTTTGTGCTTCTAGTTATTCTTATAATGCATCTTCTTCTTCTACTTCAAATGAATGGCTCATTGATTCTGGAGCATCTTATCATATGGCTAAGGATCAAGCCATCTTTTCTACTATGCATGAATGTAACACCAAACAAATATTTGTTAGTGATGATAGATATCTAAGTGTTGTAGGAGCCGGAATAGTTCCAGTAGATAATGGTCATTTCAGTGATGTACTATGTGTTCCAAGAATTTACTGCAATTTGTTATCAATCTATCAAATCACTCATTCTGGTGAAGGTAAAACTGTGACGTTTACACCTCACCAAGTTGTAATCAAGGATTTTAAAGATCCTCAATAGGTCCTAGCTACCGGAATTGTTGATGATATTACCAGGTTGTACAAATTTAACTACTTTGGGTCATCACCTTTTCCTTCAGTTTTTGTTGCTCATAGTGATTACTTGAGCAAACTTTGGCATGAGTGATTTGGTCACTTAAATTATTGCTCATTGCAACAACTATGTAAAGACAATATGGTGACAGGTCTTCTGATGGTATGTTGCAGAGATGGTGTTTGTTCCGGTTGTGTACTCGAAAAACATCATCGGGACAGTTTTGACAAACGTGTCTCTTGGCATGCCTCGGTTCCCTTGGAACTTGCGCATAGTGACTTGTGTGGTCCTCTTCCATTTGCTCCCTCTTCTGGTTTCAAATATTTCTTAACTTTCATTGATGATTACACCAGATGCACTTGGGTTTATTTCCTAAAACTTAAGAGCGAAGTATTTAACATGTTATTGGCCTACAAGGCCCTTGTTGAAAAACAATCTGGTCATCAAATTATTAAGTTAAGATTTGAAAATGGAGAAGAATATGTTAACAAAAAGTTCACTACTTTCTACACTAAACAAGGAATCCAACAACAACACACTATTCCATATACACCACAACAAAATGGTGTAGTTGAACGGAAGAACCACACTTTAAAAGAAATGGCTAATTGTATGATCCAATCTAAGGGACTAAGTCTTCAATTTTAGGTTGAAGCCATTAATTGTGCATATTACATAGTTAATCGCACCCCCACTAAAGCATTACAAGGTATCACACCGGAAGAAGCATGGATTAAAATTAAACCAGATGTAAGTCACTTCTGTGTGTTTGGTAGTGAATCATGGGCTCACATTCCAGATGAAAAACGGAAAGCATTGCAGCCTAAATGTGAAAAGTGCATATTTGTTGGATATTCTGAAGATGTAAAAGGCTATAGATTTCTTCAACCACATTCTCATTATGTAATCATTAGAAGAGATGTTAAATTTGATGAAAATCTCTTGGACTATGAGCCTAACTCGACGATTGTGCTATCTTTGGCCTGTAAGCCTGATTCGGCGATTGTGCCTTCTTTTTCTTCCAACTTCCTTGACAGGTTTCCAACTCCAGTTTCTGATGATGATAGTGATGATGAAAATCAACCTCCGCCTGCTCATGTTCCTCAAGTTGCACCAGCACAAGTGCTTCCTCGATGGGTCCGTTCAAGATGTGAAGCAGCTGGTGATCCTAGAGATCAACGTCGAACACGTTCTCGATTTCAGTGGGCCTCTTCTCTTTTGGCTCAGGTTTCTGAGAATCATGATCCAAAAAATTTTGCAGAAGCTTCAGGAAATCCAGATTGGGATGCAGCTATGGATGAAGAATATCGTTCCTTAATGGCGAACGATACTTGGTATCTTGTACCTCTTCCAAAAGGAAGAAAACATGTCAGATGTAAATGGGTCTACAGAACTAAGTATGCATCAGATGGAAGTGTTGAAAGACTTAAGGCAGGGTTAGTTGCCAAAGGTTTTTCTCAAGTTGAAGGGATTGACTACAATGAAACCTTTGCTCCTGTCGCAAAAATAAACTCCATCCACCTTGTTATTTGCCTTGTAGCCTTACATAACTGGGAAGTCCATCAAATGGATGTCAAGTCTGCCTTCTTACATGGTGATTTACATGAGGAAATTTACATGGAACAACCTCTTGGATATGTTCAGAATAAATCTAGCCTTGTCTGTCGCCTTAAGAAATCCTTATATGGCCTTAAGCAAGCTCCTAGAGCTTGGTATGCCAAAATGGATAGCTTTCTCCTTGACACTGGTTTTTCTAGATGCCATTATGACCCCAATGTCTATACCAAGAAAGTAGGAAACCATCTCATCATACTTGTTCTCTATGTTGACGACCTTATTCTTACTCGTAGTGACCCTAAGCTTATAACCCATGTGAAATCTAGTCTTAAGCAAAATTTTGAAATGTCAGACTTAGGACATTTGCATTATTTTGTTGGTCTCCAAGTCATGCAAACCAAAGAAGGAATCTTTCTTTCTCAGTCTAAGTATGCTTTTGACCTTCTTCATCGCTTTCACATGGAAGATTGTACACCAGCCCCTTCTCCCTTCCAGTCTGGAGTCAAACTTTCTGCCACCTTGTATCGTCAGCTTGTTGGTAGTCTCTTATACTTGACTCATTCCCATCCTGACCCTTCCTTTGCCATTGGTTGTGTTTCCTGTTATATGCAAACACCTTATGAAAGTCATTGGAAAGCAGCTAAAAGAATACTTCGATATATTCGAGGTACAATTCAGTTTGGGATTCATCACAGTACAGTGGGGAAACCTTTGTTGGTTGGTTTCACTAAATGAGATTGGGTCAGAGATCCTGATGATCGAAAGTCTACAGCAGGTTATTTTTTCAGTCTGGGATCTGGACTTGTCACTTGGGCTTGTAAAAAACAACAAGCTCTTGCTCTTTCTTCGGCAGAGGAAGAATATCAAGCAGCAGTTAATGCCAGTCAGGAAGCTTTATGGCTTCAACAGATCCTTTCAGAGTCTGGATTCGAGCAGCAGCAACCTACTCCACTTTGGTGCGACAATCAAAGTGCCATCAAGCTTGCCAAAGATCCAGTCCTACATCAACGCACTTCATCATAAATCTTGTTCATGATTGTGTTCTTGAAGTGCTCTTTTGTCCTACAGATGATCAGGTTGCAGACATCTTCACCAAGTCTCTTACAAAAGTGAAGTTTTCTAAACTTTGATCTATGTTAGGAGTTCAAGAACTTTTCATTAAGGGGGGATAGGCTCTAATGCTTCCTCCCTTCTGCTAATAGTGTCACTTTTGTAAATCCTTCAATCCTATCCCAAGTTGTTCTTAAGGGGGGATGTTAGGATATTTAGACACTTAGGATTTAGTTAAGATCAATTTGTGTAATAGATCCGTTAGGTAAAGTGTGTTTCTTTAGTATGCATTAGTATGCATTTGTAAATACTTAATCCGACGGTCACAATATGTTCCCGACATAGAGTGATTCGACGGCTCAACTTCTCTTAGATCATACCTACCCTGATCCATGGCTTAACACCTGATTGGTCCATGATCTCTATTTAAAGAGCATGGAAGGTCATTGGAAAGTTGAATGATTATGACAAGCTCATTTGTAACTTTCTTTCTTTGCATAATAAATTGTCCCGTAGAATTTATTTGGCTAGGGTCATGGAGTGTTTCCCTCACGAGGGTTTAAACCATGTCAAAACATCACTGTATCGATCTGTGATTTGTTTGTGTGAAGTGGTTGCTCTAGGTTTTTGGTCTTTTGGGAGTACCTTGTGTACCTAAACAGGCATACCCCCTTGACGAAGGGGGTTTGGTGCCCTTGACAGCAAATACTCTTGGAATTCTGGGCAATTGTCCTTATGGTACCCCTCAATTCTGCATTTGGTGCACCATATGTCTCAGCGGGTCTCCTTGCCCTTCTTGATAACCTCCAATTGAAGTTTTAAGTTGGTCAGTTGTTCCTGAACTCTGTCCATTCCCATCCCTGCTTCGCCAATTGGTGAAGCCTCTAGCTTCATCACGATCTCTAATGCTTCTTCCTATATTGCAACTTTTTGTTGCACTAGTGGCCCTCAGATATGCGGTACTAGTCCTGCGATGAACCATTCTTTATGTTGCAACTCATTTATCTGAAAGCTCACTTTCTCTATCAGCGTCTTGTACCATTCATCGAATTCCCACATTGACTCATTCGGGAATTGCTTAATCTCCTTAAACTCAGTGACGTACTGTGACTCAGATTTTGGTTTTTTAAATTCATTAATCATCGCCATTCTACTTGTGCCAATGTCTTGGCTATTGTTCCCGCTAGAACCTTTACAAACTTCATGTACCAGTCTAAAACCTGGCCCCTAACAGTCGTCGCTAGCTGTCCCATCTTTATAGCGTCATCATGAACTTGCTTCACAGTCCAAACTACTTCTCATATAAACCAATACTATTCGGGATCCTCAGTCTTGTTCCCCTGAAATATTGGCATATTTTCCTCATTTGCCATCCTAACATTGCTAGTATTGTTGTTCAATGAAGCAATACTCTTTCCGCTACACGTAGGGAAACTCCACGAGTAGTTTGGATTTCTTCCTATAAAATTTGGAGTAGTGTGTGGGGTCAAAGGTACGTGGTAGCTTACGATATGACCTCCTTCTGCCTTTGGGGTAGCCTGGTCGACGTCTCCTTCGCAATAAGGTTGCTTCCTCCCTTATGTTCTTGTTTCACAGTTCTCTTCTCTGGTCCTCTCAGGAGACTCTCTCTCAGTCCTCTTCTTCTTCTTAGGACGCCAGAATATTGCTCCACTCCTCAAGGTACCACACTCATCGTCAAATTCCCTTATAAATTCGTCATCGCTCATGTCCATCTACTACATATTTCCGTTAGACTCACATTTATGCAATACCTTCTCCCTCCACACACCGATTCTTATAATCATCAGAAGACATCCTCAAGATTCCTTTTTTGTAGACAAGCATTTTAATCCACAGTTTTAATGATGACAAGAATCTTCCTCTTTGCCCCCTAAATAAGTTTCTTTCGGCGTCACTATATGACTTGATAGTATATGCCGCGGACTCATTTCTATAACCTTTGAGGATACTGCCTTCCCAAAAATCAATAGCTCGCAATACCTTGTTATCGACTTGTTTTAGTTGTTTCACCAACTCCCGGGTCCAACAATCAGGTTTAGTCTTATGGCAGTGGTTCTTTCGGAACGTTAGCTATGCTAGCCACTCATGCAACAACACCAGGAATTCACAGAAGAATATTTCATAGATATCTGAACAAATGTATCTTTCTAACCAACTAGTCGTTGTCTGTTTAGGATCTCACTTCTCTCTTTTTGCAAATTCCTCCGCCTTCTTGTCGAACCACTCTTGGATCTCTGGTTTTTTCGGGTGCCACAACATATCCTCTTCTCTTCTTCCTTAGGGTCCCGACAATGGAACCATTTGTTGACGCAGCATCTATCGAGAGGGGTTCACTTCGCACTATCGAAAACAAACTATCAACCCAAACTCACTTATACACTGGCCTGGAAAGGTGTAACCCTTCCCAGCAACACTTACGGAGCAAGTGCAGTCTCACCCGAGATGGATAAGGGGGCTACTAGAACCAAGTTTCTGAGTGATGTAGAGGATATGCAAACATTACCTTCACACTAACCAGAGATTATAACATTCACAACATACTATTATTTTATCATTCGCGCTTTAAGTCATCTGCAGGTTTCAACAACCATTCAGAACAATATATTCAACATACTCATTCAGATTATCATTACTTCTTACACCTACAACATATTCGCATCAATCAATATAAAACATTCACATAGCACATTTCACATTCATCTTCTCATCATTGCATAAGAATAAAGACATAGATTACACCATAACCGAACATCTTCATTTATTCACCAATCATGCGGAATGAACCTCACAAAAACTATCAATACATCATGTTGTGGATACAAAGCGACCCAAAAGATAGGATCATCGTCCAAAACTTCTATGCCCTTAGGCTTACAATCCTACTATATTTATATGCTTTTATTTTATTACAAAATGGTCCACATGACCGAATTAACTAATCTAACAATTCTTGTGCTCCCGTGAATCTCGCAAATGATCCTTCTTTTGTGGAATGACCCTTTCGCACCTGTCGGCTTCCGCGCTTACCGCGGATCTATCCCGTGCCAAAAACTACACTGACCTCGAGCATAGCTCAGTTCAGAGTACAATAAAAAATAGTCACAGCGTGAAGCTTCCTTCCCCAAACCAAAACTTCAAAATGACAACACTGTCATTTTAGACCAAAACATAAACCCTCTTTCCAGTTGGTAAGTAAGCCATGTGAAGACCACTTGGGTGGAATTTAAAGCTACCACCAACTTATCCACTAGCACTTCAATCTTTTACCCAAACGATATAGTTAATTTCATGGTAGTGTAACCCCTGGTTTTTATTAATGCATGTCTTTTCAAATTGTTTCATAGAACTTTTAATTCATAGAACTAGGACCTTGCTAGGTAGTTGATGTAGGTAGTTTAGGGAAGATCCCTCTTATGCCTGCAAACATAATCCAAGTAATTGCTTTAGCAATATTTCTAAGTAAGCCCGGTTAACCCAATTACTAATCCCTTACCTCTTGGAAGCACCGCCAGGGTATGACTACCAACGTAAAGTTCTAGAAGTAGTCATACTCTCTTTCATAAATTCCATCATGCCTGAATTAATAAGATAAACCAGTTTAAACATTTAAATGAAAACAACATACATCTAAAGATTTAGAAGTGAAGCACTTAAAACAGAAACCTTGAGCATTGTTCTAGCATTAAAACTTGCTATGATGGGGTTATGTACCTCATACCACCTTACTTCATCGTTTCCGCATAAAACATAATTTGTAAAACCAAATCTCTTAGAACTTATTTCCCATTGCTTCAAACAAGTACCGACATAACTTCCCAGTACTAAAGTTAATTTGCAGATACATTATCAGTTTAGGTAATATTAGTAGTAAGTGAAAAAAAAGTAATTTTTACTGTTTTTAGGGACATTACAAGTGGTATCAGAGCCCAGCTACAATACTAAGTGACTTATTGGGCTCATTACGGGAAAAACATTCGTTGTAGATACTTATAAATCAAAAACATACATTTATGATTTTATTTTATATGTTTATATGAACTAACAGATTTCTGTTCTTAATATTGATATGTCATTATAGGTACAATCACAGTCTGAGTATGCATACAGAAAAAGACAGCAGCGTACATGGGAATTTGAACTCTCCACCATGAGAGCAGGAGATCACGGTGGAATTAAACTCAGATTTAATGAAATCAATACATCAATTGCAAAATGAGTTACAGAGTTTCAAGGATGATAATATGCAGGAAAGACGGGAAAAACAAACCATAAATGAAGCTTTACTTCAGAGCTTAACATGGGCAAGGTCCCATGGACAGTCCACCCAATTAGCCAACAAAACCAAGCAAAACAACTCTCACACAAAAAGGTCCAGCAGTCCTACAAACGACATGCAGGAAGAAAACATACATGATTATATGGAAGAAGACTGTAAAAGCGCCTCTAATGAGGATGACTCACCTTCCCCTTGCAAGAAAAGGAGGAAGAATGATGACGGTCTACAAGGGGAATTCAGGAAAATCAAAGCCCCAACATATGATGGAGGGATAAATACTGGGGAAAAGGATGAAAAGTGGTTTTTATGGATGAACAATTATTTCAAAGTCCAATACTATTCCAATGAGATGCAAGCCCGACTGGCCATTTACAACCCAATTGGTAAAGAAGCCATATGGTGGAGAGATTTGAAACACACCAAAGGGCAGGAAATGAGGGACATAAAATGGGATGATTTCAGCAAAATATTTCAGGACAAATACATGTCTAAAAGATTCTTTGACAAGAATATCAAAGAATTCCATGAATTAAAAATGGGATCCCTAACCATGGAATCTTTTATCAACAGATTCTTAGATCTGCTGCATTATGTTCCTTACATAAAGGATGAAAAATTCAAGATACAACAATTCTTGGGATGTCTACCACCAAATTTTAGAGAAAAGATTGAATTCGACATGCCCAAAACCTTAGACGTGACTTTACACAAAGCAAGACTCTGTTATGAACATGGACAGCCAAGGAATGATAACAAAAACAAAAATAGAGATAGGTTCAAAACCTTTTCAGGAAACCGAAGACAAGGTTTTAGACCACCACCTTACTGGAAACAAAACAATAGTTTCCCTCCCAACAGAGGCTTCAACCGACCTCATGCACGGCCAAATGCACCCCTACCACATGCCAACAGACCAGCTTTCAATAAAGGGGCAAAGGCTGCCCCACCAACCTTTATTTATTTGAAGTTCCAAGGGCCCCACTACTTCAAAGATTTCCCAACAAGACGGATGGAGTTTTACACAATGTCCAAGCAAACCCTATAGTAGGGGACATGTCCAAAACATCCAGAATTTACGCCGCACTAGATGGTCAGAAACCATATCACTAGGACACTATGGTTGAAATTGAAAGTAAGATCTCAAACATAGCCATTTCAGTTTTAATAGATCTCGGTGCATGCCGAAGTTATCTCTCCCATAATATTGTTGATACTTGTAAGTTAAACCGAGTGAGTCACGAGAAACCATGGCTGGTACAACTAGCCACTGGTACCAAATGAAAGGTCTCCAAACTAGTTAAAACTTGTGAGATAGATTTGAACGGGTTCCCAACTACTGTGGATTTAAATATCCTACCACTAGGATCATATCATGTACTTATAGGCATGGATTGGTTGGAAGAACATCATGCCTTGCTTGACTGCATGAACAAGTCAATACTATGCGTGGATAACCAAGGGAATCAGAAAACAATTCAACATATCCCTAAGAAAGTCTCTGTAAGACAGGTATCTTCCTTACAAGAAAAGAAATGCATAAGAAAGGGTTGTAAACTCTTTGCATTCAACATCCGAACCATAGAATCAGATAGGGAACAGAAGATCAAAGACTTCCCAGTCCTTGTAGAATTCAAGGATGTATTTCCCGAGGAAATACCTGGGCTACCGCCCAAATGAG
This sequence comes from Larix kaempferi, assembly GCA_027924585.1. NCBI lineage: Eukaryota > Viridiplantae > Streptophyta > Pinopsida > Pinales > Pinaceae > Larix > Larix kaempferi. Next base: position 5,114,620 of record BSBM01000854.1, read on the forward strand.
ACCAAGACTTCTCCATAGAGTTAATACCCAGTTCCGTACCAGTTTCCAAAGCCCCTTACCGCATGAGTCCACCCAAATTGTTGGAATTCAAGCCTTAGTTACAAGAGTTGATCGAGAAAGGTTATATCCGACCCATTGTGTCTCCCTGGGGAGCACCGATACTCTTTGTCAAAAACAAGGAGGAGACGATGCTGATGTGCATCGATTACCGCCAACTCAACAAGTTGACCATCAAGAACCGTTACCCACTCCCTAGAATTGATGACTTGTTTGATCAAGTCGGAGGAGTGAATATCTTCTCAAAGATCGACTTACAATCAGGATATCATTAGGTGAGAATCCGTGATGAAGACATCAGTAAGACCACATTTCGAACCCGATACAGCCATTACTAGTTTATGGTAATGCCTTTCGGTTTGACTAATGCACCTGCCAAATTTATGTGCATGGTGAACAACATATTTAGTAAATACCTAGACAAGTTCGTTCTAGTCTTCATCGACAACATTTTGATCTACTCCAAGAATGAAGAAGAACACGAATAACATCTCCGGATAGTGTTATGAGTACTAAGAGAACATCAACTGTACGCTAAGTTTAGCAAGTGTGATTTATACAAACCCCAGATACTGTACCTAGGACACATCATTTTGGAGAAAGGGATAGAAGTCGACCCCGAGAAGATTAAATCCATAGAGGAATGGCCTACCCCCACATGCATAACCAACATAAGATCATTCTTAGGGTTAGCTGGGTACTACTGGAAGTACATTGAGAACTTCTCTTGAATTGCTTGTCCGATGAAAGCCTTGCAGAAGAAGACCACCAAATTTCTTTGGACGAAAAATTGTGAGGAAAGTTTCCAAAAGTTAAAGCAACTTTTGACTAGTGCACCCACCCTACGGATTGCTGACCCCGATGGGGACTTTGTAGTTTGCACAGATGCAAGCAAGGAAGGGCTTGGTGGAGTCCTTATACAAAATTACTTCGGTATCTATTATGAGTCAACTAAGTTGAAGAAACAAGAACATAACTACCCAACACATGATCTTGAACTAGCCGCCATAATCCACGCCTTGAAGATGTGGAGGCACTACCTTATGGTAAAGAATTTCCTATTAAAGATGGACAACATGAATCTGAAGTACTTATTTGACCAACCTGACCTAAACACCAGACAAGCCAGGTGGCTATCCTTCCTTAGTGAGTACCACTTCGACCTAAAGCACATAAAGGGAAAGGAGAACAAGATCGCCGATGCTTTAAGTTGACGGGCCCATATGTTATATGAGGTGTCCGTGAGTCAAACTAACTCGGATTTACACCACAGGATTAGAACGACATGTTGGAGTGACCGATTCTATGTCGAGATCCTTAAAAAGATACAGGAGGATAGGTTATTCCAACAATAAAAAGAGTCTAAGATAGACAAATCGGGACTGTTATGGTCAAAAGAGAGACTTTATGTTCCAAAAAGTAGAGACATTAGACCTAACATCCTCACAGAATTCCAATAGAATCCCTATTCGAGACATCCGAGATATCAAAAGATGATATCGACAGTGAAGAAACAATTCTTTTGGCCTAAGCTGAAATCCAACATAGCTTTATTCATTGCTAAGTGCCAGGAATGTCAACTGGTTAAGGCAGAACACCAACACCCTTTGGGACTACTGCAACCATTACCCATTCTAGAGTGGAAGTGGGAGGCCATTAGTATGGATTTCATAATGGGTTTACCAAAAAGTAAGAGGAAGAATGACTCCATCTTTGTAGTAGTAGACAAGTTATCCAAAGCAGCACATTTAATACCAATAAAATCTATCTACAAAGCCGTTCACATTGCGGACATCTTCCTAAAGGATATTTTCTGATTGCATGGGATACCCAAGGCAATCATTTCCGATCGAGACACGAAGTTCACTAGCAACTTCTAGAGGGCATTGTTCTCCAGTTTGGATACAAAACTAAAGTTCAGTACCGCATACCACACCCAAACTGATGGACAGACGGAACGAGTAAACCAAATCCTTGAGGATATGCTGAGGATGTATGTTATGAACAACCCCACAAAGTGGGAGGATTATTTGCACCTCGCAGAGTTTGCTTACAACAATGGATACCAGACCTCTACCAATATCTGCCCCTTCGAGGTACTCTACTATAGGAAATGTCGGACACCTATAACTTGGGATAGTCTGGTAGATAGACTTATGCCAGGCCGTGACTTACTAAAAGACTTGGAGCAGCTAGTCTCCAAGGTACAACAAAACTTGAAGGAGGCACAAGACCGCGAAAAGATTTATGTGTATAAGAAAAGAAAAGACAAAGGCTACCAAGTCGGCGAACATGTCTTCTTAAAGGTGAAGGAAAAATAAAGCTCCTTGAGCTTAGGGTGATGCGGGAAGTTGGACTTTAGGTTTTGTGGACCCTTTGAGATACTAGCTAAGAAGGGCCCAGTAGCATATGAGTTAGCTTTACCAGCTCATGTAAAAACTCATAACGTTTTTCATGCATCCTTATTAAAGAAATATGTATGTGATACCAAACATGTGACTGATTGGTCCTTATTACAGGTGGAACCTGAAGGGGAATTCATGACGGAGCATCTCCACATTCTGGACAAGAGAGAGGTGCAACTTAGAAGAAGGACCATCACCTAGTTGAAATTGCAATGGAGGCAGTTCAGACTGGAAGAGGCTACTTGGGAAAATGAGACGACCATGAATGAGGCATACCCCGCATTATTTCATGATTTCATTTCTAGTCCCTAGAACACCGGGACGATGTTGTTCTGAGTGGGCACGGATGTAATATCCCAAATTTTGACTAACTTTTTCTAATGTTATATATTGGGCTTAAAGCCCCAACACATATGATTTATTTTTTTATTATTGGGCATAAGTCCTAGTGCACATGAATCATTCTTTTATAGATTTACATATTGGGTGTGGACCCTAACTGGTGCAGATTATTGTTATATACTGGGCAAAAATCCCCAGTATACTGATTTATGTTTTATTGGGTACAAACCCTAATATATTGAGATGATCATTTGTTACATATTGTGCAGAGTTATGGTTTACATGATCGATTTATATGATGTGTTGAACGTGGAATCAGGAACACACAGATGACCTATGTACTGGGCATAAGCCCTCATGTACCTAGAGTATTTTATTACGTATTGGGTGTAATCCTCAATGTACGTAGAGTGTTGGCCATAGGCCCTTGAGCACTCAAATCTTGAAAATGAATACAGGATCCGAGGCAATTTGTACATTCTAGATGTGCTTCACAACCACATTCTAGTACTAGTGTTGAGCGGGATGCTTTGGAATTGCACTAGCGTAACGCCCATGTGAGAATGTTGAGTTAAAGCTGTGAAGAGCACTCAGGGTTACTTGATCTTAAAAGTGTTGAGTTGACAAGACTCTAAATAGCACTTCTATTCATCACATTTATTAAATTGGTTAAATTAATCATTTTCTATCTATCATCAAGGACTATGGGAACTACCACATTAAACGAGGGAATCCAACATGCAGGAGAGAGACCTAGAGGTACCTAACCTAGCCAAATATCCAATCTTACCAAAAGACCTTGTCCAAAGAGTTGGACCTTGTACTTAATATTTAAAAGAATTATTATGGTATGTACATAATTAAATCAAAGAGTTACCATAATTAATTATTGAATAATTAGATTTATTTCTTGTAATATGCATAAAGGTTATGCATGAGATAGTTCTCATAGTGTTATTATTATTAATATTATTAATAGTATTATTATTATTTTTAAAAGAAAAGATTACTTATATAAATAAAATGCATAAAGGTTATACATAAGATAATTCTCATATTTGGTATTATTATTAATATTATTAATAAGTATTATTATTATTTATGACCATACTTAAGATACATCTAAATATAGCAAAATAAAGGTCCTAGATAAACTAGGAGTAAATAATTAATAAAATATCTTTCATAGATATTATAATTCAAATTAAATTAAAAACTGAATATTATTATTTCAACTCAAACAACTATATTCCAAACAAAACTCACCTATATAAAGAAGGGTAGATCCCAAGAGAGGGATCATCTTTTCTACTATAATTCTCTTATGGTAACAACAGAGAATTATTCTGCAGAACTGAAGCAACCTACTATATTTTCCAGATCTGATCAACAACTTACCCTAAGGCCTCTACTTCTCTTATTGCATGTTGGAACCAGCTTTGGGGGATCCAATTAGAACCAGGAATGGTCTAAGGGTCATGGTTGGGAGGAACATGGTAGTCCCAAAGTTATCCAGTTAAAGATCATCCTACAGTTCAGCTAGGTCCATACATTTTTCCATTAACTATTGTTTGAGTGTGCAGGTTCTGCAAGGGAAGATCAAGCTTCAAGAACCAGGTAGGAACTACAATTTTCCATACAGTTCAATTAGATTTAGAAATTTAAAGTAGGAATTATTATGCAGCATTCATGTTTCTGTACATTATAATTTTATTTATTTTTCTTTTATGGAGCAAGGGCCAATTGGCATAGGCTCTCAGGGTTTACATTCTAGGATCAATTTCATTTAATATTTTCCATTTAATTCAAGCTTCTGCCCTAAATATTTGAAGGATCTATCAGGGCTAGCCTAGATAGCCTGTCCTAGATACCTATATAGGTAGAATTCCTAATGTCGAAACTTTTATTTAGTAATGTCGATATTTGAACCTTTAATCGCCACAAATGAAATTGCATTATTATTTTCAAACCCTCATGTTGTACATTCATATTATTAAATTACGAAATAACTAGGGTTTAACCTGTTAGCCATTAAAAAACTCATATTATCCAAAACAAGGATCTCCCAAGGATCACTGAAACCAACCTAGACAAAACTTAGGCAATTGCATTTATTATTTCAAAAGAGACAAACGAATTAACGCAACGCAGTTCAAAAACTTGAATACTATCCATCAACTTAGCACATTTTGAGATCACAGATATATTCAACCTACTGTATACGATGCATATAACTTCCAAGACCAGCAAACTATCAAACACGAATCCCTATTTAGGGCATTTCAGCATTTCATTTCTTGTCAATAGATAAGCTATCAAAATGTACAACTAACATTTAGATTCACCAAACAAGACCCACAAAATTCTTCATGAAGCCAACAAAGTCAAACTCAGTCCATTCCTTATTCTTTTAAAGAATAAATGAAATAAACACAGGTCAAGCTATCGAAACTCTCTGCCAACGTATTAAGACATTTGGTATCGTTGGCATTGGTAGATACACAGTAAAGACCACATCAATACACTTCCAGACAAACAACTAACCAGTACGATCTCCCTATCTAGGGTTCTCAGAAAATTCATTTTTCCTCTTTAGTAGATTTAAAACTTAACTTGGACGAAACCCAACTTTCCAAATAGAGATCAAACACATTTTCTATCACAACGATTTCTTTTAAACAATTATTCATTAAAATAAAACCAAACCATAGAGAGCGAAATACACCATTTGGACAGAAGAAATACATGAGCCAGCATATGCCCAAACATAGGAGCTACGCTCGCAATAATTACAAATAGAAATATTTTCATGCCAAAACTAAAACACAGAGCCTGAACACATTAGAAATTACCAGGACTTATTAGAATCCTTCTCTTTGCAAGTGACACGACTTCTTTTATCCACTTAAACCCTATGCCTAAGAACCTTAAAAAGGAAACTTATAGAAGTATTAAACTTCAACATAGAGCATTTGCTAGAAAACACCATTGCCATTACATACTCAGTAAGAAACGCAAGTTGAAACCCAAGGTCCATTAATTTATTCAAAACCCCAAAATACATGATGTGAGTATTTTCCCATTAAAAGCTTTAAAGATATTTACAGAGCCATACTTTCAAGTACGATAACAAAGATGAAACCCTCAAGGGTTTATCCCATCATCAACAAAATAAAAACATCATAAACAATTACTAGGTCCAAAACCCCATTTAAATCCGAATCGATTTCTTCAAAATCATTTCCCTTCTAGCTATTGGTCAAACCAAAGGCGACCGAATAGAACTTCGAATTCAGTTACAGTGAGCCCAAAGGACTCAACAAAGTTACAAAATGTAAGAGTTCAAAGCCATAGAACATTTCAACCATAGCTACGAAAAACAGGGACGAATGTTGGTAGAACTAGGGCTTACCAATGTTACGCAAGACCCAACCTTCATATCACTTGCTAGGACCCAACACCAAAGTTAACAATACCTATAACCTTCCAGTAAATACATAAAGAACCAAAAATTAATTTTAGAGACAGAATAAACACCTTTAGGATGAATAATGAAGAAATTCTTAACTATGGGTGAAAATATTACCTGTCAAATACTCATAGTATCCCCCATAATTTCGCAACCATAGCTACGACTGCACTAACCATGAGCATAGCTCAGGTCAGAGCACAGTCGAAAACTGTTGGAAGGCAGTTTGATGGGAAAATGTCGCAGTACCGCCGACGCTGCGACACATCGGATGAGGGCCCGAAAGGAGTATTTTGTGTTAAAGGATACCGCAGTTGGCGGGTTTTGCATCACTTGGACCATATGTTATGTACTAGTGAGTGAATTATACCGCAGTATGCGGGTTTTTGGGTCATTTGGACCGAGTCAGTTAGATATTGGGTCAGTTGTTCATAGTGTCGGTTAGGAAGTCGTTTGTAAGTGGACAAATATTGTAATGGCAAAAGGCTATAAATAGATGAGAGTTGTAAGTGTTAGAGGAGCGAAAAATAGAGATAGAGAGAGGACATAAAGAATAGTAGGTGAGAGATAAGGAGATGTATGTACAGAGATCTATGTTTTGCTTCTGGTATATGATTGCGACAGTAATATAATGATGATGTTTTGGTACATTCTTTGTGCAATGTTGCGATATATGAATGTTGTTATATTTTCTTAATGCAATGTCTGCTTACTGTTGCTATCATGATAAATGCTACGATTAAATAATATGTTATAATTCCTTGCCGAATGTTTAAAGTTTTTGTTTAAGTACCACAATGGAGTTAGTCCGTGCAGCCACAACTCTCCTCCTCCCTTGGCGGAAACATGGTTCTGTCTGCTCTTCCTGGACGCCTCGGGTGAGACCTCATCCGCTCTGCGGGTATTGTTGGGTGGGCTCAAACCTGTCCAGGTCGGTGCCCAGGGAGACTACGGTATGTTTCGACAGTGAGGCGAACCCGTGTGGACCAAGGTCGCGTTGCTCAACAAATGGTTCCGTTGCCGGGACCGTGTGCAGAGTAAAAGGAGGTCATGTTGTGGCACCCGATGAAGTCGGAGATACAGAGCTGGTTTGATTAGAAATTGCAGGAGTTTGCTGAAGAAGAAAGTCGGAACACGTGACTGACAGTAGATCACTAGATGGGAAGATATATTCACGACAGTCTGCACGAATGGTTTTTCTGTGAATTCCCAGTCATTCTGTACGAATGGTTGTAAAAGATGACCTTCTAGAAGAGGAACTTCCAAGGTGGTGAGCCAATGGCTTGGACCCCGAAGTTGATTCAAGAGCTGCAGGAAGTCGATAATAAGGCATTGCGGGCTGTTGAAGTTTGGCTTGATAGCATCTTGGAGGGATATATCACTGAATTTGTGGTTGACACGAAGAAATCCTATAGTGAAGCTAAAAGATACTTCTTTCGAGGACCAAGGGGAAGGTTTCTGCTATTGCTCCAACTGTTGATTAAGATGCTAATATGCGAAAAGAGTATATTAAAGATGCACCTTGATCAGTAGACAGCCTGGTGGGCGGAGGCCGTGGGTATCGCAACTGTTGGGGAACGGTACATGGAATGGTGAGGAGTAGATGGGTGCAGACCATGAAGAGACTGTGAGCGAAGCCGAGGAAGAAAGTGTTCTTACAAGAGCAGGAGCGAGGTTTCGACAGGAGAAGAGGCAGAGGACAGGAGAAGGTCCTGTTGCGATCGAACCGCAAGACCGCGAAGGAAGACCATACGGAATGAAGTGACCTCATATTCCTGATAGGGACGACTAGTATACACCCAAGATAGAGGCAGGACCAAACCCTGGCACCAACGTACCCACACCTCCGCTCACTGACTCACAAACAGCAAGAAATACCACTTCAACACTGCCAAGTTCGTCAATTGGTAGTAGCACAGCGACAGGAGGAAGGAAGCCCAGAATGGTGGGCGATGATGTTAAGTTACCGTTGTTCCACGGAAGTGCGACAGACAACCCAGAACAGTATTGGTTTTTGTGCGAACCGGTCTGAACCATGAAACAGATCACTGATGCCGATGCTAAGAAAGGACAGTTAGCCACGACTCTGCGAGGTCATGCATTAGATTGGTTCATGAAGTTTATTCTAGTCCCTACGAGGGCCCCACAGAAGTCACTGGATGAGATTCGGGATGGGATGATTGTTGAATTTAGATGGCCTAAGTCAGAGGCTCAATATATTACTGAATTGAAGGAAATTAAGCAGTATCCCAATGAGACGGTATGGGATTTCGACCAGCGATTCAAGACACTAATGGAAAAGGTTAGTTTCAATATGAGCACCATCCAACCTAAAGAATGGTTCATTGCGGCACTGATACCCCACATTCGGCTGCCGCTAATGCAGCAAAACATATCGACGTCTAGCGAAGCTCTAGAGATTGCAATGCGATTAGAGGTGTCACTGATTGGAGATAATGCAGCTGGAATGTCGCAAATACAGACACAGCTCGCCAACCTGACTATATAGTTGCAAGATTTGAAGAAGAACAAGGAACAGTGCGATGAAGTATGGTGTACGCGATGCCGAGGAGAAGGGAATACGAAGGATAATTGCCTGGATTTTTGTAATTATTTGGTTTCAGGTGAGCCAAACCCGTTGAATGGCGGCAATATGTCGTGGTGTCGCGTTTGTCAGGTTTTTGGGCATAGTCACGATAATTGCCCGTATATGCAAAAAATGGTCACAACCCCACAAAATCTTTATTGCACATTCTGCAAGTCGGTGGGTCACGATGACAAAGATTGTCGTGCATATGGGTTGCTACAGGAGAGGATGTGTGATGTATTCTATGTCAAGGATGATCAGCGTGTCGTGCAACAACCACAACTGCAACTGTAGGTAGCCCAGCCACTACCGCAACCGCAGATGCAGTTTGCACTATAGCAACAGCAACCGCAGCAGTTCATGCCGCAATACACTCCGATGCAGATGACTCCCCCACAGCCACAATATGTACAGGAACCACAGTATGCACCACAAGGGCAAGGGATACCACCAGCACCGATGCAGCAACAGTTTAACTAACCTCAGTATTAACAGCAGGGAAGCTACCGAGGAGGATACCGGGGTGGACGCAGTGGCAGATTTAGTCATGGAGGAGGAGACCGAGGTGGTCGTGGACCTGTTAAATGTTACCACTGTGCGGTATGGGGGCATTATCAGTGCAAATGCCCACTACTACAAAATCAGTGTACGTTTTGTTTTGGTAATGATCATACGGTTGAGAATTGTCCACAGTTGATTGCACGATGGCAAGTTGGGAACGCTCCGTAGCTACAAAATCAGGCCCAGCCATAGCAACCAGTACAGAACCAGCCCCTGCAACCACTGCCGAATTCCAATCAAAATGTCAACCAACCAGGGAATCTGCAGCAGAACCAGACACAGGGTGCAAATATTGCAACCATTTCTGTAGAACCGCGACCACAAGATGCTTCGATGGCTGTTGTCACTCATGGAGGCAAGACGACTGGGGAAGATGGTTCGCAACCACTGTTTCAGTTGGCTGGTCAGAAGATGGTACCTTTTGACATTGATATGGAGCGGGAGACATTCTTGGAGGCACGTCGCACCTTGGAGAAAGACCGCAGTAAGGTTGTTGTTTGCGATATGCCGCCTGTCTTTGATACTACATCAGACGCTGATTGACCGCCACCACCAGGGACATTGCAAAAGTTTCTTGAAATCTGTCTGTTATTGGCCCAAGACCTGACTGCCCTGGTTGAGATTGAGCGATGGTTGCAGTGATTTTTGAAAGGACGGCAGGAGTTGGAAGTAAACTCCCTACAGTGACGAAATACTGGCAAGGAGATGAGAATGAATAATTAGATTGGTGAATATGATGTTGACACTGTGATTCTTGACCTTGGTTCGGATGTTAACATCTTAACCAAGTAGGTGTGGCAGAAGATGGGGAGTCCCCCATTGAGTTGGTCTCCTGTGCAGCTCTGGTTGGCTAACCATGTGAAGGTAACACCCATTGGGAGAGTTCTGCGGCTCACAATCGATATTGAGGGCATGAAGACTTATGCTGACTTTGATGTTATTGAAGTGGTTGAGGGAGGAAGCTCTTATCCGACGCTCTTGGGGATTGGATGGGCCAATGATAGTGGAGCTATAATCAACTTCAAAAAGCACATGATGACCCTTGAGAATCACGATTTCAGAGTCATAGCCCCGTTGGATCCGGCTGAAGGACGTCGATAAGTGGAGCCTATAAAAAATGATGACCCCGCTAGATGGGACCATGCATTCAATATTTCTGAAGATTATATTCATCCTACTGCCTACGGTGAGTTGGAGTGGTGCAGCGAGAGCTCTACGTCTTCCGACTCTGATGATGCCTTAGAACATTGGCAGAACTGATTGCATGAAGTACCATTCCAGAAATGTGGCTTAGTTACGCAATCCTTATGTCGTGTTGCGACAAAAACGATCACATTGCCTGTCTATGAGGGGTTTCCTGGCCTAACCACCTTTTTAACAGAATTTGAAGATCGCGTCTCCGAACCACAGTGATTGCTAGCATTGGAGGAAGCACTAAAGGCTGCTCTAGCAAGTTGGTGGGCGACACACAAGAAATTCATTAATGGTTGGTCATAGTGTCGAAGGTTGATGATGGTTCGGTTCGGCGATACTGAGGTTTATCACACTAGCAAGTATGATGGCCAAACTAATCCCAGTGATCATGTGATGGAATGCCAACGATTATGGGTAGCGTGACCCAGAGATGAGTGGGTCCATGCTTTTATCCATACTTTGGATGAGATGCCGCGCTCATGGTACACTGCAGCCGAGTTGCGCCGAGACATTACAACATGGGGGGAGTTGACGGTCTGTTTCACTCATACGTTCACTTTTGCGGATGCCAACCCTGATGTCCATAACGCCCTACAGCTCATACGCGATGTGGTACTTCAGGTTGTTTCGGTGGCCTACTATGTCGACCCACACACATATTGTTAGATGCAGTCTCTCATGGAGTGCTTCAACATTAGAGGTGGGCTAGAGGACGATGATGATCCCCGGAATGTTAGCATTCCCGAATTTGAAGGAAGTTGCGATGTGGTCCCGCCTACTGTGCCAAGTAACCCGTTCAGTCAACCATTGCAGCTCCGCAAGACGAATATCGGCATATAGGCTACTCCCAAGTTTGCTAATGTTGGGGATTATTGGGACGATGAGATGATGAGTAAGGTTACTGAGTTACTTCATGAGTTTCAAGATGTGTTTCGCACGAATTTTTCCAAAATGAAGGGAATCCTGGGTGATTTAGGAGAGATGAAGATTCCATTAAAACCAGATGCTAAGCCAATCCGACAGCGACCTTATCGGCTGAATCCGTGACATAAAGAAAAGGTAAAGGTAGAACTTGATCGCATGTTGGATGCTGGTATTATTGAACCTATGGAAGAGTCCGAATGGATCAGTCCTATGGTGGTGCAGGACAAGAAAACAGGTGAAGTGCGCATTTGTTTCAACTTGCGGAAGTTGAATGATGCCTGCTTACATGACCCTTTTCCCACCCCATTTACCAATGAAGTACGTGAAGGAGTGGGTGGCCAGGAGATGTACTCATTCACTGATGGATTCTCTAGCTACCATCAGATTTGCATTGCCAAGGAAGATCGCCATAAGACAACTTTCGCTACTGAATGGGGTTGCTTTCAGTACACATTAATGTTGTTTGGTTTGAAGAATGCACCTGCGATATTTTCTCGGGTCATTATTGCCGCATTCAAATATTTTATTCAGAAGTGTTTGTAGGTCTATATGGATGATTGGACCATTTATGGATTGATTCGTGATCATCTGGCCAATTTGCGGTTAATGCTTGAGCGATGCCGACAGCACCAGATATCGCTGAATTTAAAGAAATGTATTTTTTGTGCACCGTTTGGGATATTACTGGGTCATATTGTGTGTAAGCAGGGATTGCTGGTTGATCCAGCCAAAATTGTGCTCCTTTTGGGGTTGCAACCACCAACCACCGTTAAGTAGTTGTGCGCGACCTTGGGTCATATGGGATATTATCGCAAGTTCATCAGGGGTTATGCTGCAATTACTGCCCCTATGGAAAAGTTGTTGAAGAAGGACACGACATTCCAGTGGAGCCCAAAATGTCAGGATAGCTTCGAAACACTCAAAGCAAAGATGGCGTCGGCATCAATCTTGGTCTTTCCGGACTGGAGTAAGGAATTCCATGTCCATGTTGATGCTTCATCGATTGCATTAGGTGTTGTGCTGGCTCAACCTGGAGAAGGCGACCTTGATCAGCCCATTGCTTTTTCTAGCCAGAAGTTGTCCTCTGCAGAACGCAATTACACTACCACAGAACGAGAAGGTTTGGCCATGGTTTATGCGTTGCAGAAATTCAGGCATTAATTGTTGGGTGGCCACTTTAAAATGTTCACTGACCATTCTGCATTGAAATACTTGGTCAATAAGCCTGTGTTGGGGGGGAAGATCTGCCGTTGGATACTTTTGTTTTAGGAGTTTGATTTTGAAGTCATTGTGAAACTGGGGCAGTTGAATGCTGGACCAGATCATTTGTCACGGATTGACACAGGGGAGGAACCGACTAATATCGAAGACAAGTTGCCAGATGCCCAACTATTTCAAGTTGCCGCCACTGATCAATATTTTGATGACATCCTTCAGTTTTTGGTGACCAGCACCGCACCTGCTGACTTTACCACTACTTAGAAGAAGTAGTTGGTTGTTAAGGTTGCTAACTTTCAGCTAATTGCAGGAGAGTTGTATAAATTGGGCGTTGATGAGATATTGCACAGATTTGTCTTGCCACATGAGCAAGCACATATATTAGCTGAGGCACATGGTGGAGTAGCGGGAGGACACTATGGTGGTTGGGCGAATTCCCGGAAGTTACTGCATGCAAGGCTTTGGTGGCCCACATTACATAATGATGCGACAGACTATGTGCAATCTTGCGATGTTTGTCAACGAACTGGCAAGCCATCCAGACATGATGAGATGCCACTACTGCCTCAAGTGACATTGCAACCGTTCAAAAAATGGGCTATGGATTTTGTAGGACCGATTCATCCACCAGGGAAACGCATAGGTGCGCGGTATATTGTCACGGTGATAGAGTACTTGACCCGATGGGCTGAGGCGGCACCCGTAGTTGATTGCTCCGACGTAACGGCTGCTCAATTTTTGTTTGATCACATTATCACTCGCTTTGGCTGCCCCAAGATATTGTTGAGTGATCAAGGAAACCACTTTCCTAATCGCACTATGAGCGAATTGACGATGGAGTTGCAGATACAGCATAAGAAGAGTACACCCTATCACCCACAGGCGAATGGAATGGTGGAGGTGTTTAACAAGGTATTGGATCCTACGCTGACAAAGGTGTGCAATGCAAATTACGATGACTAGGATCTGAAAATCCCAGCAGTGTTGTGGGCCTATCGCACCACATGTAAAAGGTTGACTGGTCAGACTCCTTTTAAGCTGGTATATGGGAAGGAAGCAATTATGCCAATGGAATACATTGTTCCAAGTCTATGAATTGTAGTTGTTACGAGCATGGATGATGTTGCAGCATTAGATGAATGTCTAGCATAATTGGTGTAGCTGGAAGAGGATTGATTTATCGTTGGCTTTCACCAAGGGGTGGAGAAGGATCGCCAGAAGGCATGGCATGATCGCCACATAAAAAATAAACAGTTTCAGCAAGGCGACTTGATGTTATTATACGACAGCAAGTTTATGAAACATCCAGGAAAATTGCAGATGCATTGGCTGGGTCCATATCGCATCAATAGTATTCCTTCAGGTGGAGCGGTTCAGTTGCAGTGGTTGGATGGGGCGATGCTCCCCAAGCTGGTAAATGGTCACAGGTTGAATCCCTATCAATCGGGCTTGGAATAGTGCAATGTCTGAGTCTCATTGATAAAAAAAAAAAACAGTGTGTTGCAGGTTGCTTGGTGGCAGAAGGCGCACCAACAGAAGAAGGTATGCGCAAGTAGGGAGGCTTGCGCCACAAGTTTGGAGCAGTTGGAGACACATGGCAACATTGCGACCCGGCCAAATCAGTAATAAATGCCAAATTTTAGACAGTTAATTAACGGCGATGTTTGAATGATGGGCATTAATGGCGGATCCAGTCAATCGGTGGATAGGATCGATGGCGGATTTGCATCATTAATACAGGATTTGGTTGAGTTAATGCATGATTTAATCATGATTACGGTGGATTTGGGTAGATGCTATAAGTATGGCCTAGTGTCGGTCAGGAGACACCGATGAATTAGTAAGAAGCATTGTTGTGGAGTGCTGTAGTGATTTGAGCCAGTTCCTGTTACGTATATAACGAGGAGTGGTGAGGTATGCTAGGCGAACTGGAGACAGTGGACATTAGCAGTGAAGTGGAGTCTCCATTCATTCCAGTTGCTATCGAACGAGAAGTTGTGTCCTCGGATACTGTTGATCTTGGAGCCGAGGTTGCCAACATGCCGGTGGGAACATCAAATGTTGCTAAGAAGCGTCGAGGAAGTTAGCCTTCTGAATCTCTGCATAGTAAGAGGTTGCTTCGGTCTACAGTGGCTGGCGAAGCTCCGAAGCAGGTGGGGTAGTCCAGTCGCACTATTCATCCATCTTCCCAATGGCTGGGACAGTCCGCTAGTAATATACTTGGTTACATCCCTCCTGTTCGGTCGGATGCCACCCCGCGTAGGATAAACCCGAAACAGAAATACAGTGTGAAGATGCCCGCACTCCCGGTTGGGATGGAGTGCTCTATGGATATTGGGCCAGCATTGATGCACATGTGCTACAAGGACCACGACATGGTGGCCCAGCCTGAAATTGCATCAGCACCATATGTGCCTAAGACACGCCATTCACCAGTTCCAGAAATACACGATTGGGCACGAGGTCTGCGGCAGGCCGGCTTGTTAGGGCTAATTAACATGCCATATTTTGGGCACCTAGTGGAAGTTGGTGCTTGTGTAAAGCAGCTCTTGTCATGCTTCCATGGGGGTTCGTTGTGGTTGGACAGAGAGGTCCCAGTCACTGTTGACTTGATTTCTTTCATTACCGGCTTGCTTAAGAATGGCGTTGATCCAGCGCAGTTTATTTAAGGAAAGGAAAATGAGAAGAAGTGGGCGCGTCAGTTGGCACAGAAGTATGGTTTGGAATTGGATGGGTGTGGGTATCGCATTAGTAGCTACAATGATCAGGCAGTACTCACGGGCATTAAGATCCTGTCTTGTAAAGTGATTAGGGGAGGTCGCCCTAACCAATGTAATTCAAAAATAGTTGCTTGTGCAGAGCAATGTGCGGAAGGAGTCCAGATGAACTGGTCCCTATATCTCTTGAATCAACTAATGGAGGACGTCGCAGTGGTCCAAGTGGGTAGAGGTGCTTTCTCATATAGTTGGTTGTTGCTACTGATTGCTCTAATTGCATGGAAAGAGAGCGACACCTACCAGGTTATGGACTGCCCAGCTGCAACGGAACGACGAGGGGCACGTTATCAGAATCTAAGGTATGTACGAGAGCCGGAGCGAATCCGGGAGTGCCAAATGCAATTTTGGTTGTATTCGGAAATGCTTTGTGATGTAGCAACATAGGTCCCACGAATATCTGAAGATACTGTGGCATGATTCAAACCTGTTATGGAATTTGCAATACGGCCAAGTGTCATACATATACAAGCTCGTCCTGATGTTGATCAACAATGGTTGCAGACGAGGTATAAGGTGACAGCGGAAGATTTGGAGGTTATTGTGAATGAGTGGTCAGAGGCCTAGAGACAGCCCATGTGTTTAGTAGAAATTGACGTTGGAGGTCCACCATTGGGTCCTGCGAATCGAGTATCAACGCAGGATCAGCAAATTCATCATGATTCTGATCACGAGTTGACTAGAACACCAATGGCGGATGATAGTGACCGCGCTCTTGAAGAAAACCGGTCAAAACGGCACCACGAGCACGCGAGGCGCAGTTGGGCTGGTTAATGACATCCCTTAACCATGTCGCTACAGCGGCTGCCGACAAGATGTCCGTCAAAGTGGAGGAGGGATTCTCTACGATTGTTGCTCGTATGCATTCTTTGTGTAATGTATTTTTACAAAAGGAACCCAGTACTGTACCCATGTAGGAAACGGTCACAATCCGCACCATGCCCCGGGTCCAGAATATCAACATTCCCTCAACTGCGGTTGTGACCGACAACGAGGCTTTGAAAAATGTGTTACAATCTGTTTCCCAGGTGACTGTTAACATTAATGAACTACCGACAATGGCGCTGGCGACAATGTAGAGGGTCACCTCCCAAGAAATGGCGAATAGAATGCATGAAATCAGCAAGAGCTATCAACACTTGCATGCAAGCGAGGCAGCTGCAATCACCACTATTGACTAGCTTACAAGCAGGGCTGCTACAGTGCGGAAAGTAGTCGATGACCTTGAATCCGACCTTAAGAAGGAGCGGGCCGAGAAGGGTTGCGCCCTTGAAGCACTTAAAAAGGATCAGGATTTTCTTATCATAGAAAAGACCCATCTGTGGAACTACAACGTGAAATTAGAGACGGTGATTTGTGATGCATGCCAGCATACGCCGGAGCCCATTCCCAAGATCGACATGCTCCAACGGGTGCAGCGATTGGGAACTATCATTGTTCAGTTGCGACAGGATAACGACATGTTAAAGGATCAGTTGAAACTAGGTATGCCTTAGGCCGAGGTGGATGAACGAAGAAGGGCACTTGAGGAAGTTTCCACCCAGATGGAGGAGCTGGAAACATAGGAAACTAGGCTCACCGCCGAAATGGTACAATTTTGGGGCTGCATCGTTCATGATGAGCAAGTTGAACAACTCACTAAATTCCGGCAGGAAGCGGAGGGCCAGGTGGCCACATTAAAGGCTGCGATGAGAACCCTACCACCAATGGAGCAAGTTGCTAAGTCGCATGAGCTGAAGGACTTGCAACAACGGGTTTCCAAGGCAGATGAACGCCAGAAGATACATGCGGCCCAGTTGGAAGAATTCTAGGACATTGGCGGGAAACTGATGATGTAGGCCAGTGAAGCTCTACAAGCGGTATAGAAGTATCAACAACAGGTCATGGACAAGCTTACCGATCACCCATTGGCCGACGATGTGATCAGTACTCAGGAAGCAGCTACAGATGCTGAGGCGCTGGTGCGGAATGTCAAACAGTCGTATGCAGACTTCAAGGTAAAGACCACAGCATGTACTATGTCCAGCAGTTGACGTGGCTTGAGGGCGAGCCACAAGATTTTGTTGGGGGCCTGTTGGTAGGCGGTTTGATGGGGAAATGTCGCGGTACCGTCGACGCTGCAACACAGCTGATGAGCACGCAAAAGGAGTATTTTGTGTTAAAGGATACTGTAGTTGGTGGGTTTTGGGTCACTTGGACCATATGTTATGTAATAGTGAGTCAATTGTACCGTGGTATGCGGGTTTTTGGGTCACTTGGACCGAGTCAGTTAGATATTGGGTCAGTTGTCCATAGTGTAGGTTAGGAAGTCGTTTGTAAGTGGACAAATATTGTAATGGCAGAAGCCTATAAATAGGTGAGAGTTGTAAGTGTTAGAGGAACGAAAAACAGATATAGAGAGAAGACAGAAAGAATAGCAGGCGAGAGATAAGGAGATGTATGTACGGAGATCTATGTTTTGCTTCTGGTATTAGACTGCGACAGTAATATAATGATGATGTTTTGGTACGATCTTTGTGCAATGTTGCGATATATGAATGTTGTTATATTTTCTTAATGCAATGTTTGCTTATTGTTGCTATGATTATAAATGCCGTGATTAAATAATATGTTATAACTCCTTGCCGAATGTTTAAAGTTTCTGTTTAAGTACCACAATAGAGTTAGTCCGTGCAACCACAACTCTCCTCCTCCCTCGGCGGAAACATGGTTCCGTCTTCTATTCCTGGATGCCTCGGGTGAGACCTCGTCCACTCTATGGGTGTTGCTGGGTGGGCTCAAACCTATCCAGGCCAATGCCCAGGGAGACTACGATATGTGTCGACAGTGAGGCGAATCCCTATCGACCGAGGTTGCGTTGGTCAACAAAAATTGTCATAGCATGAAGCTTCCTTCCCCAAACCAAAACCTCGAAATGACAATTCTTTCATTTTAGACCAAAACATAAACCCTCTTTCCAGCTGGAAAGTAAGCCACATGAAGACCACTTGGGTGGAATTTAAAGCTACCACCAACTTATCCACTAGCACTTCAATCTTTTACCCAAACGATATAGTTAATTTCGTGGTAGTGTAACCTCTGGTTTTTATTAATGTATGTCTTTTCAAAGTGTTCCATAGAACTTTTAATTCATAGAACTAGGACCTTGCCTGGTAGTTGATGTAGGTAGTTTAGGGAAGAGCCCTCTTATGCCTGCAAACATAATCCAAGTAATTTCTTTAGCAAGATTTCTAAGTAAGCCCGGTTAAGCCAATTACTCATCCCTTACCTCTCGGCAGCACCGCCAGGGTATGACTACCAACACAAAGTTCTAAAAGTAGTCATACTCTCTTTCATAAAGTCCATCATGCCTGAATTAATAAGATAAACCAGTTTAAGCATTTAAATGAAACCAACATACATCTAAATATTTAGAAGTGAAGCACTTAAAAGAGAAACATTGAGCATTGTTCTAGCATTAAAACTTGCTATGATGGGGTTATGTACCTCATACCACCTTACTTCATCGCTTCCGCAGAAAACATAATTTGTAAAACCAACTCTCTTAGAACTTAGTTCCCATTGCTTCAAACAAGTACCGACATAAGTTCCGAGTACTGAAGTTAATTTTCAAATACATTACCTGTTTAGGAAATATTAGTAGTAAGTGAAAAAAAATTAATTTTTACTATTTTTAGGGACATTACAATTAGAATTATGTATATACTTTTTCAACAAAGAGACAATAAATACATTATGCACTTTTATGCAAGCAGTTAATGCAAGCTCATATGCAATGGGCCTTATCCTATCTAGGATCTCAAAGGGTCCATAGCACCTAGAAGTTAACCTAGAATAGTTCCCCAAGCTCAAGGAACTCTTCTTGGGCCTAACTTTCAAACTCTAATATGAAAACTCTAATAAGTGTTAATGATCTTCCCAAATGGATGGTTGATCCATCACATACAATATTAACATGTCTTCAATCACTTGATTAACTCTTTGTGTTGGACCATCTGTCTGAGGGTGGCATGTTGTACTCATGTTCAGACTTGTGCCAAATCCTTCGAACAATCCTTTCCAAAAGTTAGCAGTAAATTTTGAATCTCTATTTGACACTATAGCTTTTGTAATTCCATGCAATATGGCAACCTCTTTCATGTAAATTTCTACAATGTTAGCTTCCTTGTGAGTTGTATTTACTTAAATCGAGTGCACTACCTTAGTTAACTTATCTACCACAACCGTGATAACATCAGTTTGAATTCAACTCTTAGGAAAATTTGTGATGATATCCATTGTCACTACATCCCATTTCCATTCAGGTATCAGCAATGGTTGTAACAATCATGTTGGATGTCAATGCTCAAGTTTAACCTTCTAGCATTCCATGCATCTAGCTATGTACTCTGAAACCTCATTCTTCGTTCTTGGCCAATAGCATTGCTTCCTCACTCCAACTACTTTCTTCTAATAACTCAAATGTCCAACATAAGAAACATCATGCATTTCCTTCAGAACCGTCTTCCTTATATCTCCAAAATTGGGTACATAAACTCTACCTTTATGCATGAGAATTCCATTCTCTTCCAACTTATACTTATCAAATTTCAGTGGTATTTTATGTTTTTGTAATCCTTATTTTAATTCCTAATAGTTTTGATCTATAACATTAGCTTCAATGATCTTATCCTTCAAATCTAATGTACTAGTGATGATAGCTTTTATATGCATCACGTGTATCTTCCTACTAAGTGCATCAGCTACCTTATCTCATTACCTTTGATGTGATTGATGTCAAAGTCACATTCACATACAATTCCGTCCACCTTCTATGTATTTTATTCAAACTAGGTTATTCAAGAAAGTACTTCAAACCATCATGATTAATTCTTAACTCAAGTTTATTACCCACATCTTCAAGGAATGAATGATAGTTGCAAGCTCTAATTCATGAGTGGCATATTCTTGCTCACGTTCCTTCAAATTTATGGATTCATAACTCATCACATTTCCATCCTACATCAATACACCACTAATTCCTTGCTTACATGCATTTGTGCACACAAAAAGTTTCTATGAGGATCCAAAATCTTAAGAACTAGTGCATTGGTAAGCATTTCATTAAGTATTTGAAAACTATCTTCACACTTAGTTTGTCCATTTGAACTTCACACCCTTACTCTGCAAAGTTGTGATAGGATGAGATAATTTTGAAAACCCTTCAATGAACCTTCGATAGTATCTAGACAATCCCATAAAAGATATTACTTCTGATACATTCTTTGGTGTCAGTCATTCCAAAATAGCTCTTATCTTCTCAGGATCTACTAAAACACCTTCTTCATATATGATATGGCCTAAGTACTAGATTCTACTCTGATAGAAAGAACACTTACTTAGTGTGGCATACAACTGATGTTCTCTAAGTAATTGCATTACTAATATTATATGTTCTTCATGTTCTTCTTATGTTTTGGAATATATAAGGATGTCATCCAAGAATACAATTACAAACTTATCCAAGTACTTTATGAAAACTCCATTCATTAAACACATGAAAACTATTGGTGCATTTGTCAATCCAAAAGGTACCATACCTTGTTCTAAATGTTTCCTTACTGATATCCTAATTCTTAATTATAATTTGGTGGTATCCTAACCTTGAATCTATATTTTAAAACACTTTGGATTCTCTCAACTGATCAAACAAGTCATCAATCCTTGGCACGAGATACTTGTTTTTAATTGTTGCTTTGTTCAATTTTCTATAATCTATGCAAATTCATAGAGTTCTATCCTTCTTCCTTACAAATAACACGGGAGCTCCCCAAGGGCATTGGGTCTTATGTAGCCTTTCTTCAATAGCTCTTCTAACTACATATGCAATTCTTTCAACTTTGGAGTACTCATTTTGTAAGGTGCTTTAGATGAATTTATTTTTCCTGGTACCAAATCGATAGAGAAATCAATGTCTCTCTTAGGAATCATTCCTAGCAGTTCTTGAAATATATCCACAAATTCTTGTAGCACTGGATAGTTTTGTAGTTCTGGCTCTTTTCCTTCCTTTGGCTCCTCCACATGAGCTGCATACAACTAGAATCCTTTCATGTGACACAATTTTAGCTACAGAGCTATGATTTGCTTCAGAGATATGGGTCTAGGTATACCTTTGATTGTCACTCGGTTTCCTTCTTCATCCAAACAAGTATAAGTTGTGTTGGGTAGCGATGGAGAGAATATGGGTTTAGAGGGTGTTATAAGGAGGTACATTGATAAAGACGAGGAAAGTTTAAGCGGAATGGGGTGGGTGTATGAGAGCATGTGTAGTTTTTGAGCAAGGGTATAGTGTGGATGTAGATTAATATGACAAATGGATGATGTCAAATAGGAGTGGAGAAGTAGTAATAATGAGGGGAGAATGATGGTAATAGAGGGTTGTGGAAAGGAGGAGTATTTACCAATAGGGGAGGGGGATATAAAGTGGGTTAAGGGTGGTATGGATTGAAAAATAAGGGCTAGGAATTGAAGGGACATGAGTATATTCATATTGAAGCGATGTATTTAGAGTGAGGCAGGAAGTGTGGAGGGGTTTCCCTTAGGAACTCAATGTCAATTCTCAGTATTAATTTCCATAAAAAACACCTGTAAAAAACAATCAAAACCCTCTCTAATATGTCTTTCGTACGAAGGTTGGATATTGATTCCATTAGGATATTTTTCAAACCAAGCTCGAGTCATATGGCCATCAA
This sequence comes from Larix kaempferi, assembly GCA_027924585.1. NCBI lineage: Eukaryota > Viridiplantae > Streptophyta > Pinopsida > Pinales > Pinaceae > Larix > Larix kaempferi. The sequence goes on from BSBM01000854.1 coordinate 5,136,882, forward strand.
CATGATCAAGGAAGATAAACCCATTTCTCAATATATTTTTGAATCTTCTCAACCTCAAGAGCCTACAATGAGTCCTTGTACTGGCACACCAATCCCTTGGAGGGTATCTATGGAGACATTAAAATGGGATATAGGTGATGTGGGTAGGTTTTTTGCATTGGAAATAGGTTTGAACCATGTCACATTGTAAATGGGATAAACAAGGGATTTAATCCCTGGTTGACCCATCTTAAGCTCAAGTGTAATGAACAAACCATAGAAATAGCAACATGATCCCTCAATAAGGGGTCTTTACCCTAGGAGACAGATATGCATTCCATTAAAATGTTTCACCTACTATGTATTGGTATTGGTGCATTAACCATAGTTGTGGTAGGTTGCGGGATTTTAAATTGCCTTCTAATTTATACTAAGGTAAGTGAAGAATCTGTACGTTAAATTTGTCGACTTAAGGTTCTATTTGACTTATGAGTTACCGTGCATTATATATGTAGGTCACAATATCTTCTTCCACTAGTTTCTCTAGTGTGAAGTTGTAGTTTAGAAATACCACTTACAAACATTGATATAGGATGTTAATATCCTTTTGCAAGAAACTAAGGAGATAAACTAGATCATAGGAAAAATAAATCATGCAACATGAATGTAAGTTTTAGAATCATAAATCCACTCTAAACTGAAGTGTAAATATCACACTTGTGCTAGAAATTAAATCAGTAAAGATAAAATTCACACTGTGCTAGAAAGAAAATTAAAACCATACCTTGATTGGAAAGTAAATCGCAATAAATAAAGACTATTCTTGCTAATCACAAGTCACATATTGTAATCGTACTAAATTTAGCTACTAAATTGAGTATGTTCGTTAAATATCTTATTAAGTGAATTCCTTACAACTTCAAACTTAATATGGAATCTTGATAAATGACTACATGAAATTGAGCTAATACAAATAGTGCAATTCTACTTGAATGATGAAAATCATAAAAAGAAATAATAATTCTAGTTTGTAGGGAAATGAAATATGTCTTATAAATGAAATTCAAAATTACGAGAAATAGAAATCACCAAACCAATATTAATTCTAGATACAATCAAACCATATACATATTATCCACACACTTTTAATCTTAAATATTTAAACACTACAACACTCGTCCTATTAGAGTAGGCCCTGTCTCTCTTTGGAGACACCGTTTTAAAAATCGATACAATAGAAGTTAAATTAACTCACATGAAATATGAAAGGATTCAATTGAAATTGAGTGAATTCAATTAAAGTAGTGGTCTTATTACAAAAGCTTATCTAGCATCCCTTCTATTCAACAACTACCTTTATACACACAAGAGGTATTTTTTTATAGCAACTCCTAGCTTTCTAAAATTAAGGAACTAAAATTAAGGAACTATTTTGGACATGCTTGACAATTGAACGGTTCTCAAGGTGTCCTTGCAACTTCTCGGTAACAAACAAAAATCAAAATATATATCATAACTCGAGCATGGTTAGATTAGCTTAACTCACCAATAATCTTAGTACAAATTATAAGCCCTATTTAACCCTTTTTTTTGTATCTACGTACTAATTGAAACATATTCCATGTATATGATAAAAGTACATGCCAATGAATCCTTCTTTAATGATTAGGATCTTCATCCAACATTTTAGTGTTCTACCACATGAGACCCCAAGAACAAATCTCATATTTGCGATATCTTGGTAAGAACAGATTCCAATTCCAAGTATCCTATAGAGTTTTTGTAGCATTATTATAGATCTTCCATAGAATTCCTACAGAGTTTTTGTAATATTTTTGCAGAGTTTCCACAACACCAAACGTTTTTTAGTATAGAAGGTTATGCAGCACAAACATTTTTGCAACATCTTGTAGCACAAAATATGCAACATTCCTACAAGTGACCATAAGTACATACTTTCCTACTCATTCATCAAATAATCAATGAAATATGACAAAATGCAAACCAATAGGTACCTTATGCAAAAATTGTCATTTGGATGCTAAAAAGATATATAAGGGATAGAAAGGCAGTAAAAAAGTGTATAAATGATGTCGAATTTTTTGCTTAAAATATGATAATATCAAAGTTTGTTAGTAGGAAAACACATCCTCAATCCATTAACATTGATTTGGGAAGGGAAGAAATATCCTCAAGCCCTAAACAAAGCTTCTCATTCTGAAGCATCATTAATGAACTCTACACATGACGTCTATTGGTAACAATAATCTCCAATGGAGTTATGTATGCCATCAATAGGTTAGTTGTGCACAATGAATGTGTTTATAGTTATATCCAATGTCATATGAAGATAATAATGGGAATGTTCTTGAAATTCCACTTGTTAGGCTCAATCACCATGAAAAACACCTGCAAACCACAAAAAACCTCTCTAAGGGGGTTTTGGCATTACGATTAGATATTGATTCCATTAAGATATCCTTCACAATGTGATTGGGTCACAAGGCCTTGAAAATTTTCAACTAGAAAGTAAAACAATCACCTCAGATATATTGTTGAATATTCTTGGTCTCAATAGCAATGAATGACTCCTCGTACTAGCACATCAATCCTTTGTAAGGGTTCTACAAAGACCTTCATGTGGTATGCATGTGTCATGGGTAGGATTTGTGCACCAAAAATAGGTTTCGATGATGTTGCATGGTTAGTGGGGTAAATGAGGGCTTTAATACCTAATTGAATTTTCGTGAGCTCAAGTGCCATGAACGAATCATGAAAAATGAATCAAGATCCATCAATAGGGGTTCTTTTGCTTAGGAGATTAATACGTGTACTATTGAAATGTTTCACTCATTGACTAGATGGTTCATAAGGCCTTAACCAAATTCATGGTAGGGAAACAACATCCTAAAAACTTTTAATTATGTTAGGGAAGGGAAGTATTATCCTCGATCCCTAAAAAAATAATCGCAGGCTCAATTGCCATTGAAAATCCCTTCAACCTCCACATATGAACTTTGTTGGTTATCAATTGCCTCCAAGGGTGGTATGTTTTCCATCAATATGTTAGTTGTGCATTGAGAATGTGTTTAGAGGTCTATGCAATGCCATAAGAGGATAATAATGAAACATGTTCCTTAAACAACACTCCACGGGCTCTACTATCATTAAAAGCACCCTGAAATTGCAATGAAAATGATGTCCCAAAGGTCTTTGGTGTCAAGATTTGACCTACATGGAATTAGGAGATTTTCAACTATAGCAATGGGTCACAGAGCCTTGAACATGGCCAAGGAAAGAAAACACTTGAACGTCAGATATATTGTTGAATCTTCTTGGTCTCAAGATACTTGAATGAGTTCTTGTATGTCACGTCCCCTCCCATCCTACCAGCTAGATGGAGAGGATCGTGAGGTTAAACCGGGCATCCAGTCCCATACATTATAAACAAACATTCAAGTTGAAGTGAAAATATACATATACATGTGAAAGTGCAGAATGGACGTGATACTAAACTAGGCTTCTAGCCCCATGAAACTTATTACATATAGCATTCACATAATATAACAGAGACATATGGAAATGTATGATTTTTAAGAAAAACACAGCGGAATATTAAGAATTGCACCTCCACCATACATTTAAGATGTTCATCAAATAAGTAATTGCAAGTTAATAGAGGAGAATACTTATCTTATACAAAAGTAGTCCCACGCAACTGGCTATGCAACTGAAACGTTCCACCCAACCATAGGCCAGTGTGCTCCTCAATCTCTCAGCACCACTGCCACCCCTGAGCTGGGCATGATCTCTACAAGGAACCAGGGAACAGCAGACTCACACATAGCCAAGCATACACCAAGATGAGCCAAGCCAATCTGCAATTGGGTTTATCAGGCTGCTAGGACATGGAAGGGAAGAATTGCTAAGCTAGTGAGCTCCAACACAGAGCCAGGGATAACCTTGCAAGATCTATCTAGCTTGGCACCCACAATACCTACACACCCAGCACAAGGAAGTATTCTTTTCACTACTGTACAGTCCCTCAAGCCATACCTTCCTTATCTAGTGCTCTCAGGGTATGCATAGAAGAGTAACCAAAGCCCTCTTGATCTTCTTTAGAGGTTGTCTCCCCCACTAGGTTTATCAAGCCACTTCTGTCCACTACCACTCCAAAACTTCAACTCACAGGTTCAAACCAAAAACGAGGATGCACATAACAGCAGAACACAATTATGGGGCAGGATAAAACGTTTTTACAATGAGATGCATGAGATGGGGTTTCAACTAACTCAGAAAAACGTGGGTAGACTCAAAACATATGGGCACTTGGAAAATTCGACTCGGAGATCAAAACCCATTCCAGAAAAATGCCCCAGGGGCAAAAACGACCTCTCCCTTAGTCCCAATTCGCGTCCCTCCTTCCCCAGCTATTGCACAATACCAAAACCAATTCCTGGGCATGGAATAACGCAGGGTTATGGTGAAAAACGTGAGGATAAAATTCCAGTGAGCTCAATCTGCGTGAGAGGAAGAATGTAATGCATGAGGAATTGCCTTAGGCAGCATTTCGTGGGGGTTTTCTTGCCTAGCAAGCCAAAAATACGATTTTCAGGTTGGTGGCTTTCCCATGCACGAAAATCTGACTGCCATACTTCTCCAATCCCAAGACATTAACTGCCCCAACCAATCTTTGGAATAAATTAAATGATTGGGTGCATGATACAAAATGGGTAGTTAAGAGTTCATGAGTTTTCTCATTGACACATGGGCTGACCCTAGTGGCTCAAGGGTTTGGTTATTTCCCCTCCCTATTCCTTGTAGAATCATGCCCCATCTCTTTTGTTGCATTGCATAGCTAGTTGTGGGTATTTTTCATTAAAATTCGTATTTACATGATGTCTCATTTACATTGTGCCCATCTAGCACAAGAGTCATAAGCATCTATTTTAATTGTCGTTACATAAACGCTAAATCAATGGTGGGGCCTTGGCCTTGAGCTCCTCACCATGATTAAATATCAATATTTACATCATTTACGATTTAATGTGAAGGGGGTCAAAATGGGGACGTGACACTGTATTAGCATATTAGTCCCTCAAAGGTGTTCTATGTCGGCCTTCAAGTGGAATAAATATGTCATGAGTAGGTTTTTTGCACTCAAAACAAGTTTGGGCCATGACACATGGTAAATGGCATAAACAATTGATTTAATCCCTTATTGAACCTTCTTAATATCAAATACCATGAGAAAATATTATACGCAACAACAAAATCCCGCAATAGGCGGTCTATGCCATAGGACCTATATATGGGTTCCCTTAAAATGTTTCACCCATCATAGATCGGTCTCGAGCCTTAAATATAAACATGGTAGGGAAAGAACATCCTCAATTCCTTAACATTGATTTGGGGAGGGAAGCATTATCCTTAAGAACTAAATAAATATTCTAAGGATCAAGCACCATTAACAAGTGCTCAACCGCCCCATATTACCTCCATTGTCAATAATCACCTCCTAGGGGTCTGTATATGTGTGCCATCAGAATGTTAGTTGTGCACCGAAAATGTGTCTAAGGGTCTATCCAAAGTCATTAGAGGATAATAATGGGCCTCTTTCCCTAAATTCCACTTCTAACTCTCAATCACTATGAACAACATCTACAATCCACAACACAAACCCTCTCTCGTGGGTGTTTTATATCAAGGTTAGATATTAATTCCAGAAATATTTTTTCACACCAAGTGTTATCACTAGAGTTTGCACCCTGACTGCTAAGGTTCAAAGCCTAGAGAAATCTTAGTTTATTGCGAAAGGATGGCTAGATTTGTAAGTTGAAAAGCAAATGAATATAACAGAGATCAGACTAATAGATGAGATTATTGAACAATGGATGTATGGACATGACATACTTGAATGAGAGAATAAGAGTATGAACTTACAAAAAGAGAGGTCAAGTTTACTCAGATCATTAATAAAATGTTGTAGACCATCCATAAGAATCCAAATATAGGAAATAATGTTCGGATATCCACATCATCTTTTTCAGGATCTGCATGCAAATTAGGGTTTGCATGCAGAATCTAGGGTTTGCATGCACCTGCATGCACTGGCATGCATCCCAGTCACCAGTTTGATGCCTCCAGCACCTTATCCACCTTCTTCTAGCACCCGGGAGCCACCTACCACAGAGTTTTAGCCCTCCTAAGCTGAAAGGTGCCCACTTCCCACCTACTGCCAGAGAAGGGCGCACTTGTTCACCTACCACTGCAGTTCCACTTCAGTTACATTCAGTTAGCTCCGATTCTCCCTGATTTGAGGCTAGTTTCACTCCCGACTGACTGTATCACTTCCGTTTGACCTCCAGTTTGATTAGGTGACTTGTTCTGACTTCAGTTAGCCTCCCATGCGCCCCAACTGAGCCTCCAGATCCTAAATCAGTGCTACACACTTCAGTTACACTTATTACACTCAGTTAGACTCAGATTGACACCTGGATGACTGGTTGTTGTGATTGATGAGCACCACCGATGATTGATGAGGACTCCTAGATAGAGTCAAGCTACTCCATTCAGTGATTCGAATGACCTCCTTAGGCAATTCGAATTGCTCAGTCATTGTGACAGTTTGTATTGTAATTCATTCACCCTTTCTGGGATAGAGGGCACTGCTGCATGTTTTGCACAGTTTTGCACCATATTTTCTATGTTCATCTGTTGTGATTGATTTACTTGTTCATTAGATCTGCTGTGACTAATTTTACATGGTATCAGAGCCATTGCAGGGACAAGATCTCTTTTCTACAGGTGTTTATACAAGAAGATTTGACTGAATTGCTAAAAATTGCAAAAAGTTTGGCATGAGATATCTCAAGGGCATTCGCTCCTGTGCATGCAAAGCTTGAAAAATATTCCAATACCACTCCAGAATCTTGAGTTACCACATAATTCCTGGATCTGATACATTGGACCCATTCAACATTGCTTGAAATCCAATCCCAGGTGTGATGCAACTCTCAAAGGGTGGATTGTTCGACCTTATTGTGGTTGTTTTTATGTGATTTGCAGGTTTATTGTCTCCTTCAATTGCACTCGCTATCTTTTGCATGCAAGCTTCCCTACAGCAATTGCATTCGCTATAGTCTGCATGCAAGCTTCCTCTTCATCAGTTGACTCGCTCCTTGCAATGGAATACTCTTCTTCAAAGCCTATCCTCACCCCATTCAATTATTTTGATTGGAAAGATGATATGGAGATCATATTACGTTCAAAAGGTTACTACCGAGTCACTCTTGGTCTTGAATTGGAGCCAAACAATGTGTCAGATCGAACCAAACACTACAACAAGTTTGATGAAGCTTATGGTCTTCTTTGTCTCTCCATCTCCAAGGATCTTCACTTCCATCTCAGCGGATTGAAGACTCCAAAAGCCATATGGGAGCAACTTGAAACACTATTCGGCAAGTAGGATGAGCTTAGGGCTTTTCAATTAGAGAATGAATTGATTGGCCTTAATCCTGAGAATTTCGAGACCATCAATGAATTCTTCACAAAATTCAAGAACTTGAACTTGCAATTGAAGAACAGTGGTGTTATCAAAGAGGATAAACAGTTGATCCTCTCCATTCTAAGCAAGCTTGGGAAAGATTATTTGGTATTTGTCTCTACTTTCAATTCCGGTCGGCTAACTAACCCGAATTGGAAGATGCCTACCTTGAATGCCTTCATTGAGTCCGTTACAAAAGAGCATGACAAGTTGATTCAAATGGGGTCCATAAGCTCCAAAGATTCATCCCTATTTGTTCAAGGACCCAAGATCTCGAATGGTAAAGGAAAGCTAAAGAAGGAGAAGCCCAAATTCGAGCCTCACAAGCAAAAAGACAAAGGCAAGCAAACGGATGCACCATCCGGTTCGAAATCCAAGCAAAAGGGCAAAGAAGTAACCAAAAATCTAAATGTACTTATTGTAACCGTGGCTTTCATCCTGAAAGTTCATGTATGAAGAATACTATAGATCAAATGGCCCTCCTTTTGGAAAAGAACAACATAACCCTTCCTGACGGTGCAAGGAAGAAGGATCGGAATGATGATCATGAAAGAGGACAAGCACTCATGGCAACGGTTTCGAAGCCCACTACTCTCTTGATAGATTCGGGTGCATCAAATCATATGGCTGCAAATATTGATTCTTTTTCCTCATTCGATCCAAACAGCTCCATCCCCATCCATTTGGGAGATGACTCAAAAATTTCTTCAAAGGGCAAAGGTACGATTCATGTAGAACATGGATGCTTTCAGAATGTTCTCTATGTGCCTTCCTTAGCTTCGAATCTCCTTTCTGTGTATCAAATGACACATACTGGTGAACCAAAGAAAGTCACATTCAGCCCTAATACAGTTGAAATTTCTGATATCAAAAGTGGAAGACTAGTTGCGGTTGGAAAGGCAAACCACACTGCAAAATGTTATGAGTTTTCGCACTTTATTCCGCTTGCAAATCCCACTGCTCTTCGCACACATGGTAATGAGGTTAGTAGGCTTTGGCATGAAAGATTTGGACATCTAAATTATAAGTATTTTCTACTGCTATCAAATAAATCCATGGTAGATGGGCTTCCACAACTCCGTTCCTCGAAGGGAATATGCACCGGTTGCATTATTGGGAATCATCCCGAGCACAGATTCGACCGCGGCAAGGCTAGCAGAGCCTCTAATATTTTGGGATTGATCCATTCTGATATCAGTGGTCCGCTGCCCCATATGTCATTAAATGGTTCAAGGTATGTTTTGACATTTATTGACGATTTTTCCCGCTTTACATGGGTATTCTTTCTCAAAAACAAGTCAGAAGTGCTTGGAAAATTCAAGGATTTTAAGGCTTCTGTTGAGACCACCACTGAGAGCAATATCAAAGCTCTTAGATCTGATAATGGTGGGGAATATATCAAGTCCGAGTTGCTGCAACTTTGTGCCCAAAGCGGAATCAAGATCCAACATACAGTTCCCTACACACCCCAGCAGAACGGTGTAGCGGAAAGGAAAAACCGGTCACTGAAAGAGATGGCTACATGCATGATTGAATCGAAAGGTTTGGCTGCAAATATTTGGGCTGAAGCAATCAATGTTGATGCATATATACAGAACCGTGTTCCACATTCATCCGTGAAAGGTATGACTCCTTTCGAAGCATTCTTTGGTCACAAACCGAATGTGTCAAATTTGAGAGTTTTTGGCTCTACTGCATGGGCTAGAATTCCTTCTGAGAAGAGACGAGCTTTGGATCCACAAAGTATCGAGTGCATATTGATAGGATATGGGGAAGAATCAAAAGCATATAAACTCATGGATATCAGATCTAAAAAGATATTCATAGAGCGCAGTGTGCAGTTTGAAGAACCGCTTCAAGAATTGCAACTAGTCGAGGAAAAGACTGCCGATTCACCGCCTTCACCAGAAGAAGATCCGAGCAGCGATAATGAAGGTATGAGTTCTGATATTTCTGATATTGTAGCAGCATATGATGATCATGACATATCAGGTTCGGAATCCGATCATTATGATCCTCCTCAGTTACCAAAGTGGGCCCAAAACACTCTACAATCTGCTGGTTCTAGTCTTGGAAATCCTGCTGATTCGAGACGAACAAGAGGAGACTTTCAAAGAGCAGGTATGGCTCTTTCTATTGCTGATCCATTTCTTCCTGAGATTTGTTATTTGATGGCTGGTTCAGATCCTACATCATACTATTCATCCCATCGAGATCCGAGATGGAAAAGTGCCATGGATGAAGAGTACAGTTCTCTTCAAAAGAACAATACATGGGAGCTAGTTTCTCTTCCACCTGGAAGAAAATTAGTGAAGTGTAAATGGGTCTACCGTACTAAAGTTGATTCTGATGGCACTATCAGCAAATATAAAGCAAGGTTGGTGGAAAAAGGTTTTTCCCAAGTCCAAGGAGTGGACTACACAGAGACCTTTGCACTGGTTGCAAAGATGGATTCCATCCGCCTTGTTTTAGCTATTGCCGCATCCAAGCACTGGGAAGTGCACCACATGGATGTGAAGAGTGAATTTTTACATGGAGACCTTGCTGAAGAGGTCTATATGCAGCAGCCAGAGGGTTATACATCAGATCCATCACTGGTTTGTAGATTGAAGAAATCTTTGTACGGGTTAAAACAGGCCCCAAGAGCTTGGTACGCAAAGATGGACTCCTTCCTTCTTTCTCAGAATTTCCAAAGATGCAAATCTGATCCGAATGTGTATCTTCAACGAGTTAAAGGTAATTTGTTGGTTATTGTACTTTATGTTGATGATCTGCTTATTACTGGTAGCACACTTACTTCAATAAACAAGCTAAAATCTGCCTTAAATCTAGCTTTTGACATGAGCGATTTGGGCTTGCTGAGTCACTTTTTGGGCTTGGAGATAGCTCAAAATTTTGATGGGATCACTATATCTCAGCAAAACTATGCTTCCGACCTGTTATTGAAGTTTAATATGGCTGAATGTAAGGCAGCCCCGTTCCCATTCCTCTCAGGAATCAGTCTTGAGGAGGGAGATTCCACACCGCTTGCAGATTGCAGTATGTATCGACAGTTGATTGGTTCACTACTTTATTTGACACATTCACGGCCTGATATCTCATATGCCGTGAGTGCCGTGTCAAGATATATGCAGCAGCCACATGAGCTTCACTGGCGAGCAGCCAAGCGGATCTTGCAGTATGTGCAAGGTACGAGACAATTTGGCATACACTATGCTGCAGATTCTGAGCTAGATTTCATTGTTTTTACTGATTCAGATTGGGCAGGTGATAGCATTGATCGGAAGTCCACTTCCGGTTATGTTTTCATGATTGGTCATGGTGCTATTTGCTGGTCCAGCAAAAAGCAAGCAGCCATTGCACTTTCTTCAGCAGAGGCAGAGTATCAAGGGGCAGTCAATGCCTGCATTCAGGCAGTTTGGTTGCAGGGTATTCTTTCCGAGTTTGGTTTTGGTGGCACTACTTCGACTGTCCTATTTTGTGACAATCAAAGTGCTATCAAGATCTCCACAGATCCAGTTCAGCGGCAGAGGACCAAACACATTGAGATTCATATGCACTACATTCGACAGTTGGTGCATGACCGCACCATCATTCTGCAATATTGCCCTACTGATGAGCAAATTGCAGACATCTTCACCAAGAGCTTCACTGAGAAGAAGTTCTCTTACCTCCGTTCACTGTTGGGGGTGAGTTCCATCATGGTGGAGACAGATTGATTCATTATTATGCTTTAGCTTGAGGGGGGGCTTTCTTCCCACTGGGTTTTCCCTCTTTCCTCACTTAGTTTATTTTCAGCATTTTTTGGATTATTGTATTGGGGTGACCTTTGGTCTTAGTTACCAGGGCCCCACATTATTTTTGTTGGCACATCATAGTCTAGCTTGAGGGGGGGTGTTCAGATATCCACATCATCTTTTTCAGGATCTGCATGCAAATTAGGGTTTGCATGCAGAATCTAGGGTTTGCATGCACCTGCATGCACTGGCATGCATCCCAGTCACCAGTTTGATGCCTCCAGCACCTTATCCACCTTCTTCTAGCACCCGGGAGCCACCTACCACAGAGTTTTATCCCTCCTAAGCTGAAAGGCGCCCACTTCTCACCTACTGCCAGAGAAGGGCGCACTTGTTCACCTACCACTGCAGTTACATTCAGTTAGCTCCGATTCTCCCTGATTTGAGGCTAGTTTCACTCCCGACTGACTGTATCACTTCCGTTTGACCTCCAGTTTGATTAGGTGACTTGTTCTGACTTCAGTTAGCCTCCCATGCGCCCCCACTGAGCCTCCAGATCCTAAATCAGTGCTACACACTTCAGTTACACTTATTACACTCAGTTAGACTCAGATTGACACCTGGATGACTGGTTGTTGTGATTGATGAGCACCACCGATGATTGATGAGGACTCCTAGATAGAGTCAAGCTACTCCATTCAGTGATTCGAATGACCTCCTTAGGCAATTCGAATTGCTCAGTCATTGTGACAGTTTGTATTGTAATTCATTCACCCTTTCTGGGATAGAGGGCACTGCTGCATGTTTTGCACAGTTTTGCACCATATTTTCTATGTTCATCTGTTGTGATTGATTTACTTGTTCATTAGATCTGCTGTGACTAATTTTACAAATAATCATGGGTAAAGCAAAAACATTTATCATTTCAAATTATGCAAATAGGATCATATCGAAAGCAATCACTTCAAAGCATTCTTAAAACAGATGAAAATGTAATACATGTGTGTAAAATAAATAAAAATAGCAGTCTGATCTCCTCTTACACTCCTAATCATTCTCATCCCTCCCGACTGGAACTCTCTTCTACATTCCAACTCAAAGTATTTATATAGCATCCTAGTACACAAGCTTTTGCAAGCTTTTCATAAATAAAATTCATGCATTAACCAAAAATAAAACAAATCTCTATTTTGCCGCATCAAATCTAGAACAAATTCTTGGACTACTGATTCTTCTCCATCAAATTTTCCACCAATATGTTTTTCCACCTGTCGTTAATTTTCTAAATCCTGTAACTGGCAATAAGATCTATAATCTGTTGATTTTGATGCCCTGTTCTTCAGTTGACTAATCCTCTGCCACCTTCGAATGCTAAATTATGCCTTGATATGCTAGATTTGTTTTAGATACAGATGATATGGTTCCTTCTACATTGCTATTTTTCAACTACTCTGCCGGTAAATCTAGAATATTTGCCTCATACCTAGAAATTATCTTTTGACTACTAGAACTTTGTCCAAATCTCGAACTGTTCCACCTATTTGTCATCTCCATCATCTGAATATGACAGTTGCTCCTCATGATTTTCATTATTTAAAAATACCAGCTTAGGTTGTTTCCATCTTTGTAGTATTGCTTAGTAATAATAATTCATTACCCCCATTGAATTTCTTCCCATGACACTAGCACCGGTCTCCTCAACACCTGGGCGATCGAGCACTTTCTATTTGGCATTTGTATTGTTGTTTGGCATGTCCAAGACACTCCACTTGCAATAAGAAGAGTTGCACACGTATCCTCTACATAAAGAACACACTGTGCAATATATTCGACTGGTGAACTATTCTCTTGGCGCACCATGTAATTTGGACTCGAGCTCAAGCTTGAGCTTTGACCTTTGGCGTTTTTCTTAACTTTAATCTATGCCATGAGGATAATACCATACACAATGAGAAATATTATATAAAATTAGTTTATATACAAACTGTTCCAAAACTTTGATCTTTTGAAACAAAACTTCAAAGCAAATCACAAGGATTCTCAAAGGTAAAGATTCAAGAAAAAGTGAAAATGATATTGGGTTATGAGCTTCTAATGTCAAAAATCAAGGTCCTTCTTAAACAATTTTGTAGGGTAGATTCTGGTGACAACATCTAGCTTCGTTTGGGGATGGAATGCTCCATGCAAGCTGCCAAGAACAATCAGACCCTGCTCCTTCCCATTTCATCTCTACAACCACTGCAATCTGAAGATCCACAACTGTATAATGCATTGTCCATTGGGTGATGGATTCATTCATATCTCAAGATTTTGCAACTTATTCAAAATCTTGAAAAGACATTGCTTATTGAATGCTGAAATTCAAACAACTGCAAATTGAAGGAAATGCTTCAGACATCAAGCTTATTTATTTACAACTCCCATTTCAATCATCTGCTTCCTTTCAATTTGGTAAAATCATGCTTCCAATGAAGCCATACAAATATATGACTAACTGGTGAAACCTCTGATTTGGAAATGATGAATAAAGAAGCCCATGGAAGACCAAAATGCATTTCAAAAGAACAGAGAAGCCAACCTTCATTTGACAAAAAAAATATGACATTTGAATTGCTCAAAGACTCAATGAAGCTATAAATAAATACCTCTTGCTGTTGTTTTAGCTGAAGATCAAAAGATCTCTGCATGTGCTCTTCCTCATAATGGCTACCACTTTCAGCTACCTACAAATCTAAACATGGCTGCGGACTGATTTCTTTGCTAATCATAGGTTGTTTGATATTGTCTGCAAATTCAGGTTGAAGCATGATGAATGTAGGCCTACTGATTTTTAGAGATGGCTGCTCAATGTCTTCTATCGATTCAGGATGGCTGATTTCCACACACTATTGTTCCTCATCAAAATTTGATTCAGAGCTGTCATACACCAATTGGCTGCTCCTCAAATCAACAAAAGGTGATGTAGGGATCTTCTCTTCTTCATCTAAATACTCATCATAGATAGGTGAACCCAAAATTCTTTTATCTTGCAAAGAAAAACAAGCGACCTCTTGATATTTTTCTTCAATCTCAGGTGAAAAGACATCATGGGGAACCTTTTGAACAAAAGAAGAAAAATCTTCTTCTACAACTATTTCATCTTTTAAATCTGAGACATTAGGTGCATTAGAGACAACATATAATGCATCTACAACTATGCAATCATCAGTACTATCATCAATCATATCTTGAAAATATTATTCTCGGGAATTAGAAAGAGAAAGAGTTTCATCCATATTTTTACTAAAACACTCACTTCCATTCTTAATTTCTGTTTAATCAAGATCTTCACAAAGCTCATCATATGAGGAACAAACTACTGTCTGCTGAATATAAGATTTGAACTTTTCACAACAATGCTCAAGCAGAAGTTCCCGAGAAAAATACCTTTCACAATGATGATGGAACACTATATGAAATTATTTTAAAGAAGACATGCTAGAAGGAGGCAAGGATCGCTACCATTCACGAGCATCCCCTTCTAAAGAATACATAAACATCTTCATGAGCACATCCTCATGATGTATATTTAACTGAGCCATGACAGCTGCTCCTCATGATTTTCATTATTTTAAGATACCAACTTAGGTTGTTTCCATCTTTGTAGTATTGCTTGGTAAGAATAATTCATTACCCCCATTGAATTTCTTCCATGACACTAGCACCGGTCTCCTCAACACCTGGGCGATCGGGCACTTTCTATTTGGCATTTGTATTGTTGTTTGGCATGTCCAAGACACTCCACTTGCAATAAGAAGAGTTGCACATGTATCCTCTACATAAAGAACACATTGTGCAATATATTCGACTGGTGAACTGTTCCCTTGACGCACCATGTAATTTGGACTCAAGCTCAAGCTTGAGCTTTGACCTTTGGCATTTTTCTTAACTTTATTGTATGACATGAGGATAATACCATACGCAATGAGAAATATTATATAAAATTAGTTTATATACAATTTTTCCAAAACTTTGATCTTTTGAAACAAAACTTCAAAGACAAATCAGAAGGATTCTCAAAGGTAAAGATTCAAGACAAAGTGAAAATGATATTGGGTTATGAGCTTCTAATGTCAAAAATCAAGGTCCTTCTTAAACAATTTTGCAGGGTATACTCTGGTGACAACACCAACGATGGGTTGCATGGACTTGAACATGATCAAGGAAGGAAAACAAGCACTTTATCGATATTTTTTAATCTTCTTTGGCTCAATACCCTTGAATGAGTCCTCGTACAAACATCTCGATCCTTTATAGGGGTTCTGTGTAGGCCTTCAAGTAGGATACATATGTCGTAAGAAGGTTTTGTGCACTTGAATTTTGGAATGTATGACATTATCAATGGGGTAAGAAAGGCCTTTAATACCTAATCGAACCTTCTCAATCTAAATTTCCATGAATAAACCATAGACACAATAACATGAGCCTTCAATATGCGGTCTTTTCATCACAATTGGATAAGGGTTCCATTCAAATGTTTCACATAGGTTGGGTGGAAGGGAAAATTTTAAGGATCCGTAATTTTCTCAAAATGTAGAAACCTTGGTGAATCTTACTAATGCTTAAATTTGCAACCATAAAATGATTGGCGATTTAAAAAAAAAAATATTGTAATTTATAAGGACTTTATATAGTTTCTGGATAATTTTGA
Organism: Larix kaempferi; assembly: GCA_027924585.1. Taxonomy (NCBI): domain Eukaryota; kingdom Viridiplantae; phylum Streptophyta; class Pinopsida; order Pinales; family Pinaceae; genus Larix; species Larix kaempferi. Next base: position 5,152,834 of record BSBM01000854.1, read on the forward strand.
TCATTTTTAGAGTAAAAAAGATATCCCATGGAATTTGGGCGAATCCTCTTTGAAAAAAAAGGCAAATTGGTAAATCGTTTTTGGAAAAAAAGGTCAAAAAATAGTCCATGGGCTAAATTTCGCCCCTAAAATTTTCTTTGTTGGGTGGGTCTAAAGGTCACTTCACATTTGTTGGGGGAGGGAATAATTATCCTCAATCCCTAAAAAAATATTCTTAAGCTTATGAGCCCTCAAACCTCCACACATATCATATTTTGGTTACTAACCACCTCCAATGGTGTTATGCATGCCATTAATAGGTTATATGTGCACCAAGAATGTCTTTATAGGCATATTAAGTGACATAAGAGAATAATAATGGGATTTATTCCCTAAATGACACTTCTTAGGCTCAATCACCATGAAAAACACCTAGAAACCACAACACAAACACTCTCTCAAGGGTATTTGGCGTCATGGTCAGATACAGATGCCATTAAAAGTTTCTACACACTAAGTATGGGTCATAGGTCCTTGAACATGGTCCAGGTAAAAAATAAGTTCCTTAAGCATGTTGATTAATCTTCTCAGACCCAAGAGCCTTGAATGATTCCTTGTACCAACATAGCACTCATGTGAAGGAGTTCCACACAGACCTTTGAGTGGGTTATAAATTTCATGGGTAAGTTTTGTGGAGTGGAAAGAGGTTTGTACTTGTTGATGTATATGTAACTTCGGAATGTATTTCATCAGTATATTATATGTATATTTATTGTACCCTTATAAGAGATGTGTTATTCCTCTATAAGGAAGTGTCGTCATGTGGATTGACAAGTGTCGCAAGTGTGTGTACTTGCCGATGGGTTATTAGACCACCTTATGGGGTCGGCCCTAATTAATATATAATATAATGTGGATGTACTAAAGTAGACAAGTCGGCCCCAGTAGGTCACTGGGCAAAAAGGTGAGTATAAATAGAGATAGGAGATCTCTATTTTACTCACTCGGAAAAGTATCTATCTCTCTCTCTGGAAAGTGGCGCACTAGTGAGGAGGAGGAGGATCATCTGCTAGGAGACTATCTCTATATTATTTGGTTGTATTTTGGTTGAGCCATTGCTCTCTCTATCTCTGAGGAAGTTGTGGGGTTTTTCACCTTAGGGTTTTCCCCACGGAAACTCTGTGTCTCTTGTCTCTATGCTTTTGATTCTTATGATGCTTGTGATGCTTGTCATATTGTGATTGTCATGCATTGATATACTGTAGATGTTATTCTCTCAGCAAAGATCCTATAGTATTGTGATTTAATACTGAAAATTTAACATGGTATCAGAGCTTAACTGAGAAGAAGACATTTTGCAGTGACGGAAGTTTGTATTGCTTGTTTATTGGGTTTCTCTCCACAGATTTTTGAAATTCAGTATAGTAGATTGGATCTACTCATCAAGGTGCATCTTTCTGTCCAATCAGATTTCAGTTCCGAGCATTTTCAGTTTTGGCCCTAAAAATTAGGGTTTCCACAAAAATAGGAATTTTTGGAAACTGAAGGTACAGATAGAAGCTCCTAGCAAAAATCGAAGGTTTGAGCTTTGGATCGAGATTTTTGGCTGGGTAGATCTCCGGGAAACTCAAACCCTAATTCAGGGCTCTCCCTAGTGAACCCGGGAGGACAAAAAGGCAATTTTGAAGGACAAGACTTTGCTGATCTCAAATTCTAAATGTACTAGGCTGATCAGCTCTCCAAGGCGCATCTTTCTATCCTTTCAGAATTTTGAAATTCACATTTTGAATTTTTAGGGTTTCTCTGACAAACCCTAATCCGGGACCAGATCCAGTTTTCAGCACTTCAAGTGGTAAGTTCTAAATCTTTTCTATTTCCATTTGAAGTACTCTTAAAGATGTCTCTTCACACCAAGCTTGAGGATAAGCTTGAAGGGGCTGATAACTTCCGAGCCTGGAAGTATAGGATTGGGCTAATCCTGGAAGAGAATGAGTTGGACTCATATGTGAAAGAAGACATCCCTATCCCAGAGGATGAAGAGGCCAAGGTATTGCACAAGAAGATCTTGGTCAAGGCAAAGAGAATCATTGCTGATTCTATCAAAGACCATCTCATACCCCATGTGTCTTCTCTCAAGACACCCAAAGAGATGTTTGAATCTTTGACCAAGCTATTTGAAGGAAAGAACATAAATCGGAAGATGACCCTGCGGAACCAATTGAAAGCAGTAAAGTTTCAGAATGGGGAAACCATTCAATCCTACTTTTCAAGAGTCTCTCAGATCAAGGAACAATTAGAAGCAGTAGATGAAATGGTGGAGAATGGTGAAGTGGTGATGACCACTCTAAATGGCCTACCCAGGTCATGGGATTCCTTTATTCAAGGAATTTGTGCAAGGAAGAAGTTGATCTCCTTCAGTAGACTTCGGGAAGAATGTTCTCAAGAAGAAGCTAGGCTTATAGCTCGTGAGGAAAAGATGGGAGGTGAAGATCAAGCTCTTGCAGCTCACACCAAAAGAAGCAAAACCAAGAAGGATCACCCTCACCCCAAAAGATTCCATCAAAAGAATAAGAAGGACCTAAGATGCTTCACATGCAATGAGAAGGGTCACTTTGCTTCAGATTGTCCCAAGAACAAAAGGGATAATAAGAACAACTCCAGTAAGAAGAAGAAAGGTAGCAAAAGAAGGTTTCATGCCCATGCTGCCGAAGATGATGAACCTCCAAAGAAGAAGGCTAGGGCAGAAAGTAGTAGTGATGATGACTCATCAAGTGAAGAAGAATATGTTCTAATTTCCGCTCTTACAGGTACCATCTCCCATGGATGTAATGATTGGTTAATTGATAGTGGGGCTTCCAAACACATGACTGGGTTCAAGGAATCATTTGTGAACCTTTCTGAACATGAATCACCCCATAAGGTGAAACTTGGGGATGATTATCAATATCCAATCAAAGGAAGTGGTGAAGCCTCTTACAACTTAGATTCTGGAAAATCTCTGAAGATGAAGGAAGTTCTCTATGTACCTGGGCTCAAGAAGAACTTACTCTCCATCTCTGCATTAGATGCAAAAGGTATGAGGGTTGCATTTGTGGATGGCCAAGTCCTAATGTGGCCAAAGGGAAAGACCATAGATGATGCAGTAGTGATTGGAAAGCAAGAGGGAGGTTTGTACAATTTGAAGGGACAACCTGAACATGCCATGGTGACATAAATACAAAGATTCATCCATAGTCATGGATCACATAGAGGTATGTATAATTTGTTTTTGCAAAAGTTAACTAATGAGTTATGCAGGTCATTGAAGAGAACAAGAACACATTGCTAGACATAACTAGCAAATATGGTGACCAGGTATGTGTTTCTTATATCATAGGATCTATCATATAAGTATGCATGGCATGATTGATGATGATTGTTCATAAAGTCATAAGTTTGAATAATCATGGGCATATGCATATTATGTGTCTTACCTTAATTAATAATATGACTAACCAGAAGAGTCATAGGTTTGAGTAATTATAGGTTTATACATGTTATGTTTCTTATGATATGACTAACCATAAGAGTCCTATATAAACCTTGAATGCTAATGCTTATTATTTCTGTTTGAAATGATCATAACTATACATACTTGAGATTATTGTGTTTTAATGAATGTATGATTTTGTATGAGATTACAAGGATAACACAATCATGATACTAATAAGCATGCATAGGGACCAAGGATGAATATGAGTTCAAGAACAGGTAATCCAGGAAGCAAAGATCAAGAGGGAGCACACTCCAGTGGTTTCTGCAAGGGTGCAGATATTCAGAGGGAGTTGTCCATATCTCTACATTCCACAACAAGAAGGTTTAGAAGGACTCCAGCAGCTCCTGCAAGGAAGAAAAGACTCAGAGGGAGTCCACCCAACAAACAAACAAAGATAAGTATTTTAATTTTCTTGCATATTTGTCTGCTTAAATAAAATTGTTCAATGATGTATATGCTCATGTTCCTAGACTTAGGATATGTATTGTGCATATTAGAATGATTGAATTAATGAACAGTATACTACTAATATGCATGTGTTGGGTAAGTGGCCTATGGCACTGTACAACATTCCATTGCTACTTATCTAGAATGAAACCTCTTTGCTGACATGTTGGGAGTTGTGCACACTCTTAACAATGTTCTGGTAGAGATTGGAAGGCATCTAGAAAGTTACGGGATATGGATAAATGTTGTATTGAAGCATTGGCTAAGATAATTGCATGATTGTATGACATATTTCTTCAGGTGTAAGAATTTGTTCTGAAAATTATGAGATGTTTCTAATCATGCAATTTAACCTGTTTTGTAGGAAAGACCGTATATCTTCACCTACAAAAGGACTACAACATTTGTTCCAGCAACAAAGATATCTATTGAAGATATTGAAGTTCCCAGGATCTGGGATGAAGAAATGGAATGCCATGATCCGTCGATCATGAAGAATGATGTTTGGGATGCGATCCCAAGAGCTAAAGGGAAGTCTGTTGTGACTTCCAAATAGAACTTTTAGATCAAGCATGTTGCAGATGGCAGCATAGAGAAATATAAAAGTGATGAAATAGAAGATACACCAGATGGATTCAAGACAGCTTTCTTGAATGGTGTAGTTGAAGAAGAAGCAGCCACTTGGTTCTGAGATACATGACAGGGAGTCATATGTGTGCAGACCAAAGAAAGCCTTGTATGGCTTGAAGCAAGCTCCCAGAACCTGGTATGGTAGGATGGACAGTTTCCTATCTAGTTTGGGCTTTACCAAGAGCAAAGCAGATTCCAACCTTTACTACAAGGTTGAGGAAGGGAATCCTGTGATTCTACTACTGTATGTGGATAACCTATTTGTGACAGGAGATGATAGATTGATTGCCGACACGCAGCGGAAGCTTACTACCGAGTTCAAGATGAAGAATTTGGGAATGATGCACTATTTCCTAGGTATGGAGGTGTGGCAGAATGCAGGTGGGATCTTCCTTGGTCAAGGGAAGTACACAGTAGATATCCTGAAGAGATTTGGGATGATGGATTGCAAAGCCATGGCCACACCTATGGCATCGAATCTGAAGCTTCTTTGTGATGCTTCATCTGAGCCAGTTGATGTTTCTATGTATCGTCAGATTATTGGGTCCTTGATGTACCTGACGAACACGAGACCAGATATTTGCTTTGCTGTGAACACATTGAGCCAGTTCCTGACGGATCCGAGGAGTGTTCATCTAGTTCCTGTAAAGCATGTTCTGAGGTACCTGAAGGGTACAGTGGATTATGGGCTCAGGTATGAGGCGAATCAAAAGTTTAACCTGCAGGGTTATGTTGATTCAGATTGGGCTGGCAGTGCTGCAGACAGGAAGAGCACATCTGGGTGCTGCTTCAGTATGGGATCAGGTGTGATCTCTTGGTTTAGCAGGAAGCAGTCCTGCATAGCACTGAGTACAGCTGAGGCAGAGTATGTTGCAGCCTGTTCAGCTAGTTGTGAGGCAGTATGGCTACGGAAGCTACTGTCTGAGTTATTTGATCTCCCGTTGGAGGCTACTGGTATCTTCTGTGATAACCAGAGTTGTGTGAAGCTGTCCGAGAACCCAGTGTTTCATGACAGGTCGAAACACATAGAGATCAAATATCACTATATCAGGGATATGGTGCAGAGAGGAGCTGTGAAGCTCCTGTATGTTGCGACGGACGAGCAGATTGCAGATGTGCTGATGAAGCCACTAGCCAGGGTGAAGTTCGAGTACTTCAGAGAGAGGCTTGGCGTGCTTCAGATCAAGGATACTTCGAGGAAGAAGTGATGGACACATTTGATGAAGCCATTCCAAGCATGTTGGAAGGAGGATCCTTCACATGGCTGTGGATGTAAGCGCTGGATGATGAGCATCAGGATGATGTTCTGGTTTCTGCTTGGATATGATCAGTTGGATCATTTTATGTATGTATGTATGCATCATGTTGGATGCTTGGACCATGTATCTGTATTTGTATCAGGTGGATACATTGATGATCAGGAGGATCATGTATGATGATATGTATCAGGTAGATACTTGGTATGCATCAGGTAGATGCATTGATGATCAGGAGGATCATGTATGATGATATGTATCATGTATTTGTATCAGGTGGATACATTGATGATCAGGAGGATCATGTATGATACTTGGTATGCATCAGGTAGATGCATTGATGATCAGGAGGATCATGTATGATGATATGTATCATGTATTTGTATCAGGTGGATACATTGATGATCAGGAGGATCATGTATGATACTTGGTATGCATCAGGTAGATGCATTGATGATCAGGTGGATCATGCAGCAGGATGTTGCAGTGATGATCAGGATGATCATAGATGACGAGCTTCAGGATGTTGCTCCAGACGACATGCAGCAGGATGTTGCATTGATGATCAGGATGATCATGGATGACGAGCTTCAGGATGTTGCTCCAGATGACTTGCAGCAGGACGTTGCAGTGATTATGATCAGGATGATCATGAGTACATCAGGATGATGTATGGTGAGTATCAGGTTGATACTCTGTGGCCGTGGATCAGGTTGTGCAGATGAGCATGTCTGGGAGATCCTATAGGTCGGAGTTGTGTACCCGTAACAGCCTGGGATGCTCTTTCGAGACATTGCTCTGGGAGGACATGTAATTCGTTGCCCTGGGAGATCTCAGGTCAGAGTTGTGTACCCGTAACATCCTGAGATGCTCTTGCGAGGTTTTGTCCTATGGCATGTAATTTGGGCCCTGGGAGATTTCAGGTCGGAGTTGTGTACCCGTAACATCCTGAGATGCTCTTGCGAGGTTTTGCCATGACCACATGTAATTTGTGCCCTAGGAGATCTCAGGTCGGAGTTGTGTACCCGTAACATCCTGAGATGCTCTTGCTAGGTTTTGTGGTGGACCACATGTAATTTGTGCCCTCGGAGATCTTAGGTCGGAGTTGTGTACCCGTAACATCCTAAGATGCTCTTTCGAGGTTTTGTGGTGGGGTCACATGTAATAGCGCCCTGGGAGATCCTACAGGTTGGAGTTGTGTACCCGTAATATCCTGGGATGCTCTTTCAAGGTTTTGTGATGCACGTAAAAGTCCTGAGGATTCCACAGTATGACCAGTGATGATGAAGACCTGCAGGTGGTGGGCCTACATCCAGTATGAAAAAGGACTGGCTCTGTAGAACTTCCTATGACGAGTAGAGACAGAGATTGGACGAGATAGCAGCAGCAGTGACGATGACGATGACGATGCATCGATGATGATGATCCAGAGAAGAAGACTTGTCTAGCAAATCTGTGTCGAGAAATACCTTCCTTGTTAAGAGGGAGTGTTGATGTATATGTAACTTCGGAATGTATTTCATCAGTATATTATATGTATATTTATTGTACCCTTATAAGAGATGTGTTATTCCTCTATAAGGAAGTGTCGTCATGTGGATTGACAAGTGTCGCAAGTGTGTGTACTTGCCGATGGGTTATTAGACCACCTTATGGGGTCGGCCCTAATTAATATATAATATAATGTGGATGTACTAAAGTAGACAAGTCGGCCCCAGTAGGTCACTGGGGAAAAAGGTGAGTATAAATAGAGATAGGAGATCTCTATTTTACTCACTCGGAAAAGTATCTATCTCTCTCTCTGGAAAGTGGCGCACTAGTGAGGAGGAGGAGGATCATCTGCTAGGAGACTATCTCTGTATTATTTGGTTGTATTTTGGTTGAGCCATTGCTCTCTCTATCTCTGAGGAAGTTGTGGGGTTTTTCACCTTAGGGTTTTCCCCACGGAAACTCTGTGTCTCTTGTCTCTATGCTTTTGATTCTTATGATGCTTGTGATGCTTGTCATATTGTGATTGTCATGCATTGATATACTGTAGATGTTATTCTCTCAGCAAAGATCCTATAGTATTGTGATTTAATACTGAAAATTTAACAGTACTATGGAAGATGGCCAATGGGGTAAAAAAGGGCTTTAAGCCCTAATTTAACCTTCACAAGTTCAAGTGCTATGAACAAAACCTAGAGATAGAAACATGAGCACTCAATCATGGGTATTTTCCTTAGACATTGGATATGGGTACCCTTAAAATGTTTCATGCACTATGGATGGGTATCGAGTCCCTAACCATAATAATTTTAAGTAAACAACATCCTTAATCTCTTGAAATTGGTTAGGGGAGGGAAGCATTATCCTCAATCCCTAAATAAAGATTCTTAGTCTTAAGCACTATTGATGATCCCTCAAATGTCCACATATGACCCGGCGAAAGGGCGGGTCGGTCTGACCCTTTTTCTTAACTATAACACACAACAAACACACAGTACGCTCACAAAGAGTAGATGTGAACTCGAAATGCCAAGAATTTGGCTTCTATTTCTTCAATCGGTTACAATGTTACATACAAAGGAAATAAACAAGTCGGCCTTAGCCTGTTACAATATACAGACATAAAACTCTATTTTCTCGGTGCGTTTCTCTCTGTTTCTAATCCTCTATGTCTTCCGATCCTATGAGCAGCGAAAGAAAGATTGATTTTTCCCTTCCTCTATGCCTTCACATCAGTCTTCTACTCTTCTCTATTGCAGCTCTCGAGGTTCACTCTGTTCCCCAAAATGTCCTTCTTTGTCCATCTCTCCACCTCTGACCCGATGGATCCTGTAGTTCTCAGCGCCCCTGGCCGTGCTGCACAACCACCTCCTACGGTGACACCTGCTCTGGTCTCAACCACCTTCTTAACTACCATTCACTTCCCCAACAACCTTCAATGGTTGTTGTCTTGAACTATGAACTTCTCTGAATTTGCTACAATTGTCAGCCTTTCCAATGTACTCTATCACATATCGACCATATTGTACTTTTTCATTCCTCGACTTAACTTGTTGGCTTCACTTAGTCTCTACGACTGCGATTCCACCCCGTCCTCCTCACTTGGCCTTTCCCACTTTCGTCTGTGTTGATGTTCGACCTCGACTACTTTGACTTCTGCTTCTGTTGATGTTGACCTTTACTCCTTGTCGACCATACTTTGACAGCTTCCTTCTCAACTACTTGGATTCGAATGCCAATCTCCTTCACACGAGTGATCGTCGGAAATCCCCCTGGTTGACCATCTTCTCCCGATCAACTTCGACTATTTTGCCTAGGCCCTGATGCTCATGCATCATGACCTCTATTGATTAACAATCACGTCCCTCCAAGGGTGTTATTCCTGCCATCAATAGATTATCTATGCACCAAGAATGTGTCTCTGGTTCTATCCAATGCCATAAGAGGATGGAGATGGGCCTCATTCCCTAAACACCACTTCTTATAAAGATCAATCACGATGAATAACATCTAGTAAAAACCATAACAAACCAGCTCTTAGGGGTCCTTTGCATCAAGGATGGATATGAATTCCATTAAGATCCTTTGCATAGTGAGGATGGGTTGCAAGGCCTTGAAAATGGTCAAGGAAAGAAAATAATCTCGTTAGGGATATTGTTAAATATTCTTAAAATCATGAGCCTTGAATCAGTCCTCATACCAACACATCGGTCCTTTGTCAGGGTTCTTTGAAGGCCTTTGAGTGGGATATATGTGTCATTGATAGGTTTTGTGCTGTCAGAATGTCTATGAACCATGCTACAATTATCAAGTGTGCAATGAACCATCCCTCAATATGGGGTATTTTCCATCCCTTATGCATAATGAAAAAATCCCTCACTCGTGGGTGTTTACCTAAGAGTTTGATATTAGTGCCATTAACATCTTTCATGCATAGTGGATGGGTCTTCAGTCCTTAACCATAGTTTTGGTAGGAAAACGACATCATATGGTCCTTGACACTAGTTGCGGGAGAGACAACATCATCAAGGCTCCCTTAATAGATACCCTCAGGCTCAATAACAAAGAACACATGTGGTAATAAAACCACTTGAAAGCTTGGATGGTTTGCGTGGTCTTGGTTGTCATGAATGATTGAAAAAAAGTGTCTTAGTATCTTATTGAAGTTTCTTGAATAAGAATATGAGACCTCTTTTCATCTATGTGTTGGACTAGTTGTCTGCTATAGTTTTAGCTTTGGAATTGCAAACCTAGTGGTTCTAGATGCATAAACAAAAACAAATTCATTTTCTCATTTTCTTATATTTAAGGCTATTTCCATTACACATTTAAATATGAATTGCATATTCATTTCCAATGAAATTTAACACACCTATAAAGCTTTGTATGCATATTTTCAATATATGTTTATTTTAAGAAAACAAATATATTTTTATATTTTATTGATTTTATTTATGCATATATCATATTTCTAAAATACATAGGTTTTTTAATTTTGAGTGTAACTTTTTATTTCCTTTCCCTCTTGGAAAACAAATTGTATGATGCACAATTAAAGATGAAGGTGTTTGGTTGAGTTAAGACACTCAACTACCATCTTCAAGCTTGACTTTGTAATTTCTTGGCTTCAATGAATTTATTAATTAATTAAAATATAGAATTAGGATTAACAAATATAGAAAAATAGTGCACACTAAGCAACTATTATGAATAATGAATAATTGTAGAAATATTTTTCAATAAATTCCATCTTCTTGATAGTGAACCAAGGGTTTACCATGAACATATGCATTATGTTTTAGAGGAGAAATAACATAGCAATGCTAGAATAAAATGAATTTCTTTGAGTTATATCCATTTTCAATAAGTAAAGGTGCTATATTTATAAAGCTTATTTGATTTTCTACATTTCATATTTTTACACTATACTATCATAAGTTGTGAATGTATTGATAACACTTTTCTTAGTGAGTTCATATTATTGTTTGCACTAGTCTCACTTAAAAGACAAAAAATTTCTCTATCCACTAAGTTTTAGAATTTTTTGTGGAATTCATTTTTTCACTATAGATTCATGAGTTTGTTCTTATTTTAGCAATGGTAGTTTTCTTCTTTACACTAATTAAAACAAAGATATATAATTTTATTTACTATATATATATATAACACTTTATTATTTAATATATTTTTAAAAAAATTATTAAATAAATATATATTAAATACTTTTATCGAATAAATATACAAATTTTAAATTTAACATATATTAAATATAGTGGTTAAGTTTTTTATGTTTAATTATGTAAAATTTTATATAGTTTCCCATAAGAAACCACAAAAGGTCTTTTGATGGAAAGAAAAGAGTTAACTCATGTTTAGGTAATAAAGAATTGATGGAAAGAAAAGAGTTAGCTTAAGTTTAGGTAATAAAGGATTTGTTGGAAGTTAGACATTGTTACGTAGCTCATATGATTAATTAATGTAAAATTAAACTATTTATATTTGAAAAAGGATATGGAAAATAAAACTAGTAATAAGTAAATATTAAATAATTTAATTATTATTAATATTAATTTTATATAAACTCTATAAGGAAAGATATGGTTATGGTACATATTAATAAAAATAATTATTAGATGAAATGAAAATAGAGTAGTTTATTTATTTTAAGTTTTTGAATTTATCATGGATTTTGGTTGAAATTTTGTAAATTGTTTTTTATAAAAACTAAATTTCTACTTGTTTAGATTGTATTTTTAAATCTATAAATAAATTCAACATCTTCAAAGATTTAGTAGCTCCCAAATTATACAATTTCCATAATATAATATGCTAAAAAAATTGAAACCGTAATTTAAATGACACCATGAAAAATTATTTCATTTTTCTGTGCATGTTGCGATCTCGTTGATACAAGCTTATCCTGAGTTGCTTGTAGATTATATCTCGAATATTTACCGATTGATTGTTTTATTTTCGATTTCTACTTGACTGCCCTGCTGTTTGATAATATAATTTTGTTTAATAATATAATTTTGATGAAATTTAATGGATTTTTTAACTCAATAAACTTAGAACATGTTCTCATAAACTTAGGGAAGAGTCATGTAAGAAAACTTATGACTGAAAATGACGCATGTTTTTGTTTGTTTGTTTTCAGCCATCCTTGATCGGGTTATGTTAGGTCAGTGGACAACAGCATAAGAGAAAGGGATCCAAGCTGTGTTACAAGAAACATGACGAGGGATTTTGTTTTTTTGTGAAAACGAAACGAAAACTGTCGTTTTCTATGACCGTTCCCGTTTCTAGAAGGAAGAAACCATTTCTTATGAAATGAATCGTTTCTCACCGCGATTTTAGAAGAAACGATTTTTTCGTTTATCGGGGAACTCAATCCATTGCTAGCCGTTTCTGGGTCAATTCGTAACCATTGTTGAGTTATTAATGAATAGCGGGCGGGTGGGTGGCAAGTCAGTGATCAAGTAAATGTTGAATTTATTGAGGATTGAGTGTTGAAGAAGGAACCGTGTTGTCTGATTGCATTGAGGATTGGATATGCGGTGGTTGCAGTGAATTTTAAAGTTTGCTTGTGAAGAGGCATGCTATAGCCTATTAGCCATTATTGCAGGCCGCAGAATTGACCACTGAGAGCCACAGGGTAGCGCTGTAGAAACGGAAACGACTGCGAGGTAACACACTTGTGCCTCATTGTAATCCTCGTCGTAAAATAGCCTGAAAACATTAGTTAATCTATTTTTAGTCCATTAAATAAATACTCCAAATTCTAGATTTATTTTGTGATAATAAAAATTAGTGAGATTTCCAGCAATCCTTGCGCATATCATGACTAGAAAATATGGGGAAAAGGGTTCCTCTAGTCACAAAAATATATTCAGTTTTCTCCTTGTTCTAAAATCTAAAATTACAAAGTGTTGAAGGAAACAAATTGCTTCAGTTATGTATTTTGGAAGAAGTTTAATATCATCCATCATAAAATAAACATGTTGGGACTATGTTGTCCCAGAACGATTATCTGCTCACAGGTGCACCTGTTGAAGAGTTCTTTATTGTTTTAAATTTCCAATAAAGGATTAGATATGTCAATGGGGTCTCGCTTGGTTGGTAAAGTAGGGGTGTTTCATATGCCACCAAGGATCAAATTTCTACGATCTCACCAAGGCAAGGTCCATTTGATGCAATAAACAATTAACAATGGGTTCCAGTCCTGACTCTCGAGCAACTGAATAGATACCCCTTGTGCTTCTCAGCCAAAGAGATCTTTCTAGTAAGCCAACTTCATTCCATTGAGTTGTGATAGGAAGCATCTTATCAAAATAATAATAAAAATAAAGAGATATTCGTATGAATGTTCTCAATCTCCAAATGGGGAAGGGCATGCTTGGTGATAGGAAGCATCTTATCAATATAATAAAAAAATAAATGAGATATTCATATGGATGTTCTCAATCTCCGTGTTTTGATTAGTGTTTATGGGTCAGAAAGAGTAATATTTTGTGCAAATTAATGTAGCCCCATCACTGTAGTCTGTAACTATCTACATTAGAGTCTTCTTTTGTATATGGCACTAACTAAATAAACATCTTGTACTTTAACCAATCGTAAACACATCACTGTCTTTAGCTGTAACTGAAAATTTACACAGATGAGCTCAAAATTATAGGAAATGTATTCACAATATATAACAGTTGAAGAAAAATGACTACAAAAAAGATAACAACACATTCTTATGATAGGATCCCTTCTCCATTTTAGAAACAAACTACCAGCAATATTGTATTAAAGGGAAAGGAGAACAACTACATTTACATATTGAAATTTAGATCCTTCTTATTCCTTTAGGTGATTTGATTACCCACTTGCTAATTGGTTATTTGAGGAATGAGTGGAATCTATCAATGTTTACTCATTGATTGGGAGTCAACATGTTGACAGTGGAGTGTATTCCTCATCTACTTGTATCTCAATCAATATTGAGCACTAGGAAAATACTGTTGGAAACTTTGATCTATTTGTCATCTCATGAGGTTGGAATTATTTTATTGTTCAATAAATTTTGGTAATCTCAAAGAAAACATTTCAATACATGCTGCACACAAATAATGCCCTGATGCATCTTTCCTTGAGTTGCACAACAATGGGTATTGATGCAATGTGGATTATAATTTCAAGTTTCAAGGAGGCAACCATAAAGAACTAAAGTTTATTCTTATAGTTCACACCCATTTATCAGAGGCCAAGTCTTACACTATCGAGATACTAGTGAGGACTGGAAGTACATGTCTTCTTTCTTTTAACTTCATCAATAATTCATATATACCATATCTATTAATTTCCTAATGACTCGTCCCCTTCCTGCTTATCCAGTAACAGAATCACTGTCCATATCCATAAATATTTCATGTATGCCCCCACTGAATTCTTCCTTGAAATTTCATATATGAACTCTAATATACTCTGCATTCAACATATTAGTTCTCGCTATGAACAAGTTACCATCTACAACCCCTTCTAGATCCCACATACAACGAGATTTTAATATCATGCTGTACATAGAAAGAGGTCAAGGTTGGAAAACTATCATATGCAAGCGGAATCAAAACAACTATATTTATGTTGTACAGCTTTTGGGTGACATAACTGACCCCTGTTTTAATTTGAGCCATATGGGCTTAAAGTGAAAAAGCATTAACAATTCTACTTTGATGTACTTTAGTGTCTTGGTCCTTACTTATCCCACAGATCAATTACTGGCCACCAAGGACACTGAAATTTTATTCTTTTTTATCTTCTCTTTTCTCTGAACACATGCAACAATATATGGACTACTAGCACTATTTCAATTGTTTAAGAATGCCATCACTGGTGGAAAGCATTCATGGCACTTCTATCAGAAAGAACTAAGCCTACCCAAAAATGCCTCACTTAAATGACGAATGATGCAATGACTAAAAAGGTTGTAAATCATTTTAAGCTAGATTACATGAAAACATAAAAAGAAATCTCAATAAGTGCAGTAGAGAATGCCATGAAGATGTACAACATAATGTCCTAGTACTAAGAGTAAACTGTGATTATAGGGAATTTGGATAAAACTGTACTGAAGAGTCATAATTAGAGAATACACTAATGGAAGAGAAATGAATAACTGTCCAAGCTACAGTATAATATTTTTCCCTTCTAAAGGAAACCTATGTTAATTGTTCGCTTAAAGAACTACTTTGACTAGTTTCTGGCGTGCATCTCAAACTGGATTGAAATAAGTTGCAGCAACAGTTTTCTTTTACCTAGACTCCAACAAGTTCCAAATAATTATTTGAAGAAATTATCATGTAAGAAGCATGTCGCCCACAGCTTGCCAACCAATACAGTACGTTGAATAATTTATATGGTTAATCACATATAATTTCATTTATAAAGAAGATAAAATCCAAGCCAAGCTGTTAGCAGCTATCAACATATATGATAAATTAAATATTCTAGAAAAAGGGAAGGAGATCATAACTGTCTTGCAATGAGGCAACGAAATGCAGAGCATGTAAGAAAAGATGCATACCCCTATTTAAGGCTCCAAATAAAATGCCAAAAGGCATTGTATTGACTTTAGTATCAAATTCTATTTTCAATGAAATGTTGAGCTATAATGGTGCAAGATTAGATGTAAATGTAGGTTGAATATTTCAAAATGAAGGCTATCAACTTACAATGAAAATTATTCCCAAATTTACCAAATGATGGGATTTCTAAATAATTTGGTCATAGGTGATGAACGTAGGTAGCTGTAACTTATTCGGGTGGTAGATATGAATATGGAAAAACATGTTGGAAAATGCAAACTAAAATTCAAGGCAGTGTAATAGTGTGGAAGAAGCACGGAAGTTCTTCATGAAAGAAATAAGTGAAACACTAAAATTCCGTGGGCTTCACTTAGTCTTGTTTATAATGCTACAAACTTGTTCATATCAACCACTTCTACATAAAGCATGCAGATTTTAGAATTGTTATTGATATTTCAACATTTCAGTAATGCAAAACAGGTCGAGGGCCCCTTTTGGTTGGATGGCAAGTGAATACGATGCTATGTGGAATTATTTATTGACAAAAGGATGACTCTGCATCTGCATTTGAATTATTTTTTTGTAATTAGTTAAACCTTATTGCAAAATGAATCGATTTCTTATACTTTTATGAATTTTAGTTCCAAAGGGAATTCATGGTGACTCTTAACACTAGCTTTGGTATGGATCTTGATTGTTTTTTATGAATTTTTTTATATGCATTGCAACCATCAAGGAGAATGCATTCTCTGTATGTTAAAGTTAATTGTATTCTCTGTATGATTTTTTTTTCAAGCATATTAGAAATAAGAAATAGAATAAAGATTATAATTGTAGCAGAACTATGCAATTCCATATTCTCTTCATAATATCCTCTTCCTTCTAAATCGAGAATAGGAGAACGTTCTGCCATGAATGGCCGCTCTAAATGCCCTGTAGGAGGAGTCTGCAATTCCATATTCTCTTCAGAATATCCTCTTCCTTCTCAATTGGGTATAACAAGAGAATGGCATTTGTCTCCCTCGGAAACTTTTGGTGATGAACTGATTTTGGTATATTCAATTTCACTGGGATCTTCTGTAAATTGGCTTTTCATTGAAATTGTGCTCTCTTCCACCTTTGTGCCAAAAGAATCTAATCTAGAATTGTGTTCATCATGTTGGAAATCTGAGTTTGATTGATCATTATACGTAAAGTCATTCTTATAGGAAAGAACTTCATGTCTAAGAGGAAAAGTCTTGTTACCAGGATTTGAGACATTTGTAATTGTTGGAAGCTTTGAAATCTCTGCAGAATCCTGTGATCCCGTATTGTGATTAGAAGAGATTCCTTCCTTTACATTCAGCATGCTGATAGATTGAGAGTCCTCATTAATAATAATTAAGTTTCTTTTGAATTCAGATTTACTTCTGATTAATTTAGCTTCAGTGTGCATAGTGCTTCCCTCATAGGTTGAACATTCACGCATGCCAATTTTAGAAGACTGTGACCTTATCAGTTTATGAGAATGTAAGGTTGCATTTTCTGGATTCAAAATATTCCGACTCATAACTGGGTTCTTTAATAGCGTTCAGTGAAGAGACGGAAACATAGAAGATTCGTACAACTGTTTAACTGATTTAGAAACTGAATCCTGGAGAGCTCATAATTGAGAAGCAGAAACTGATCTATTCAGCTTCAAACCCAAATATCTAAATAAAAAGTAGCAGGAAATCATATATGCTTGTAAGCAGTCTTCCCAGGCTTTGAAGTTTTAAATGGGCAGTTTCAAATGGTTGGTACTTGGAATCCCCTTCTTAATTCCTCTGATGATTTTGACTCGAGAGCGGGAACAACATTATGACCATCTTCCAGTTGAAAAATAACTATGTCAACCAATGCTTCTAGGTAAGAAAATGTAATAGACTTTCAAGAAAATGTAATATGCTTCTAGGTATTTTCTCTATTTTGTTTGCATACTTTCAAGTTCTATTCTAATAGACGCCCCTATTTATTTTATTTATTTTGACACAGCATTATTTGATATTTCTTATAGTATTTTCCAATTGCAATGGAAGAAAGTTCATCAGCTGCACAAAGCAACACACCCATTTCCAAAGAGAGACCCCCATGGAAATGCCAAAAGACCCCCAAAACAGAGAATATAAAAAAGCAAAGAATACCTTTGAAGCTAGGCTATGGGTAGTAGTCAAATGCCCTCAATCACACAGTGCAGGAACTAGTGGGACAACAGGTTCAAAGGTTTGGTTTTTCCCTTACTGTAAGGTGCAAAAGTAGGGAGTGTGGCAAGAATTAGATGGAATTTGCTTGGAATGGGAAAAAAGAACAAATCGGTGTATGTATGAGTGTGCCTAATACAGAGAAAGCTTCAATACAAAAACAATTTAATGAATTGGAAAAGTTGAAACAGTTTGTTGAAGGTTCACTTCAAACCAACAATCCATCCACTAGAGCAATGCTAGGTGGTCCGCAATCTTCTTCTCAACTTCATGCTTCTACTTCCCAGCTTAACAACCTATGGGATGTAAAAGGAAGAGGAAATATTGATGCATCTATTGGGTGTTTTTTTATTTGCAAATGGCATAGCTTTTGACGTTTGTAGGTCTCCTTATTGGAAGCACATGGTTAGAGATCTGGTTAACATTGCCCCGAAAGGTTACAAACCTCCTAGCTATGAAAATATGAGGACAGTAGTGTTGTCTGAAGAGAGGACTCGGATCGAAACTAGTCTTCATGACATTAAGGATGGTTGGAAGGACTCTCAGGTCTCCATTGTTTCAGATGGTTGGACATATTTCAATCATTGTCCTCTTATCAATATTTTGGTTTCTAGTCCAAAAGGGGTTATGTTCTTAAAATGCCATGATACTACACGGAAAACAAAAGATGGTCCATATTTGATGGGTCTCTTCAAAGAAGCAATAGATGAGGTGAGAAGAGAAAACGTGGTTCAGATCTTTATAGATAGTGCCTCAAACAATGTGCTTGTTGGGGGTTTAATTGAGGATGAATATCCAACAATTTTTTGGTCTCCTTGTTCTATGCACTGCATCAACCTCCTACTTAAAGATATCAACAACGTTGCATGGGTTGGAAAAACTATAACTGAAGCAAAGATACTGCAGATTTTTATTATTAATCATGAACATCCATAACAATTTATAGAAAACATGCTAACCTGCAACTTCTTCGATGTGCGAAGACTAGATTTGCATCTGCATTCATTATGTTACAATGCCTCATCAAAGTGCATCAATATTTTAGGGAGATGGTGGTTTCAATTGATTGGTAGAGGTGGAAGGGTTCTCATGTTGGGGATGGTCTACGAGTTGAGGACATTATTATCGGCTCTTCTTAAGAGGATTTTTGGAGGCGAGTGGAGGATATTGTTACCCTCATCACACCTATTGTTTCCACCCTTTGCATGTTTGATAGTGATTTTCCATGCTTAGGGGATGTGTGTGAGAGTATGGATCAAATGAGAGAGAAGCTTCGTGACATAATGCAAGATGACAATTCTAGGATTGTTAGGGACACCCATATTGAGGCGTGGGATCTTAGTCTTACAAGGTGGAAAATGATTCATAGTCCTCTTCATTCAATTGCATTCCTACTCAATCCCAAATGGTTTAACAAGAAACCATCTTTAGATGTAGAGGTGATGTAGAATTGGAACAACTTTATAAGTAGATGTTATGATCATGATGATTACACTACTTTACAGCTTGAGTTGGGAAAGTTCTTGAGATCTGAGGGACACTTTGCAAATGAAGATTGTGCACATAATAGAGAACAACTTAGACCCATAGAATTTTGGATACAATATGTTACAACAACTCTCTTGCTTCGCAAGTTAATTAGATCTATTTACTTTCACACGTATATTCAACAACGATTAGTGTGTTCTCAAGTTTAAACACTTTATTTTTATTTTCATTTCAGATATTTTTTCAAGTTTTCAAATATACATTGTTAATTTTTTATTACATAAGTTAATTTTACTTCATAGGTGACTAGTTCATCTGCATGTGAAAGAAACTGGAGTGAATATGCTTTTATCCATTCAGCAAAGAGAAATCATTTGGGCACACAAAAGGCACAAGATTTGGCATTTGTACACTCAAATCTAAGGTTGCTATCTCGACAACAGCTTGAGTACCAAACAGGGCCCAGTAGGATGTGGGATTATGGCCGTTCACAAGACGATGGAGATGATGATTTTCCACTTGAGGTGTTGCAAGACAATGCACATGCTAGATAACACCATACATCATGTTGACCAAAGTAGTGGCTGTGTAATTCGCTAAGCTCATCCACCATTCTAGCAAATGACCCTGAACATCTAGATTAGTAGGTTTATTTGCATTTTGCATAGGACTATTCTTGCTAGACGAAAATTTTGAGATATTCCCATAATCAATAGAATATACGTAATTATTAACACTGTTATTCTCATTACTATTTTTTTCTGTTATACTTACTTAATGATGCATCATTAAAAAATTTCAACATATTGTGATTGTTGCATTTAGTTTTCTTTAGATAAGCATTTATTCCATATATATCTCTGTGATTGTAGTTGTATTTCTATTCATTTTTGTTTGAAGGTTAAAATAGAGTAATAAAAATTCTGAAAAAGAAGAAAACAATGTATATGGCAAAATCATTGTTCTAAACCCAATCTGAAAACAGGGTATGTGGCAAAATAGATTTGTTCATTATTATGACTGAGTCTGTTCACTATTATTCTGTGAATTTTAATTTTTGTTGTTTTTTTTTCGGGTTTCTCGTTTCTGGTAACACAGACTCCAAATAAATAAGAATTCCATTTATCAGATTTTGATACACAAAACTACCAAAAAAAACGACACGAAGTTGTTCGCCGATAGGTGCTACAATGAACATTTCATTGTATATGGAGGGCAATCGCAACTTTTAATCAGTAATTAAAAATAGAAGGCTCCGATGTAATGGTTAAGCATATTCTTGGTCAAGCACATATCTCCAACGACAGAGATTTACGGTGGGAGGAGTACCCAAAGGTTTATCCGATTAGCAATGATAGCCCGTTTCTTTTCTTTAATCGAGGTATTTTGTGGGAGAACGAAAGGTTGAAGCGATCAAAGGTTGAAGATGGATCGGTTGCTGTTGTGGTGCATGTAATCCAGCCCCTGGGCCACGCCCACTGTGATCTGCATTCCCGAAAGCCAGAAGCTTATGATGGTGAACCCGGGAACCTTGCTGCCCCACAGGCATTCTGCCGGGCTCGATCCCTGGACGTATTCCGCCAAGCTCGATCCAAGAGCTTCACAATGCTGGCATGGTGGGCGTTGTCTTCTGGCTTCTCAAAGTGGCAGCCACCGTTTCACCCCTGAGGACGCACTTCCATACGGACGAGTTCCCTAGCCTTCCGGAAGCGAATTAGTGAGTAGCATCTGCGATTTCTTTGTATCTGTACAAATTGGGGTTTTCCAGGAAGAAATCCCTTAGACTAGCGAGTGAATTGGCACTGCTGGAAAAATTTGCCTGGAAAAATGATTCAATTAATCGTTTGAGACTTCTGGATAAATCCCTAGCACACTGGCTGGAAACAGTGCCGATGGAGAATTTACATTTAAATATTGAAGCTTAAGAAGAATTTGCCTCTATGATGCTTAATATTGATTATTATTGCACAAGGAAATCCTTGCTGATGGTGCGTATCGCTTATAATAATCGTTGACACATTTTTATGATGACTATAAAAATTGATCCATGCTTGACATCGGTGATGTATTATTGGACAAAAAAAATTGACAGAGAGGAGAATACCAAAAGATGAGATCAAACGGGAATCACCAGCCACGATAATGTCATGAATTTGCTACTGGAAGAATGGATTCAACCGCAATCTATATTGAATCAAAAGCGATCATAATCCAGCCTAAAATAAACAAAATGTCAAAGCATCCGACCATATGAGAAATCGACTGAATTGAATACGACTGTCTAACGCGTTGAAAGAGTCATGACCATCCAGAATCGCTAAAAGAGAGTAAATAACAGAATTGTTGGCTATGCTATAAAGTTCGTGTGCCTACTATTGCGAGAGAGGTGAGATCGACTCAGGCAAGATTGTGAGTTGTAGTTTTTCCCAGAACCGAGGAGGTGAGATCGACTCAGGTCAATTTTTTCCCAGAACCGACTAAGCAACCGACTGGGAAGCAGTGATAAAGTCCGACTTCGGATAATGAGCGGCCATAGGAGGAAGATTTTGACACTGTTAGGAGAAACAAAATGAAAGATTATGACTAAGTAATGTTTCTAACCACCAGATTCATATTGCTGCTGAATCGTAACGACTGAATCAACATTTTCTGTTCATACCAATATGTCAAAATCATCAAAAATCATATATAGTTATTATAATTCAAGCTATAAGACAGGGCAAATGGGGAGAGACGTTACCGTAGGTTCGGTTGGGCACTGCACGCAGAAAATGTAAATGCACACAGGAATGACTCAGGTCAGTATGTACTAATTAAAACTGGATTAAATACTGTACGCGCTTTCTGTAAAGCTACAAAAGGGTGATACATACACGAAGGTTTTGACACTTGTGGTTCCACCAAGATTTTCCATGTCCATGCAATCGCCCTCCCTCCGAATTAACATTATATTGAACCGTCTGAATCACTCAAGATAATCATACCAACATTCACGAGGGCTGTTAGATAACGGATTTCCTCAATAAAATTTCATGAACTATCATGTTTCCTGAGTTATAAAAAAAGGTTATTGTTTTGAAGCTATGTTTAATGGATTTATAATGTTAATAATTTAAATGGATTGAGAGAATCCTAAATGCATTTAACATGACTGAATTTTAAGATGGACACATGGAGATTAGATTTTCAAATTTCCAAATATTACAAGGTTTAAATACATCCAGTCAATTTGAAGAAAAGCAAGCTTTTATGATATTTATTTTACTATGGCTAATATGGGGCAGTTTTTTATAATTTTATGATATGGTTAGTGGTTGTATGCCAATATAATTTTTAACAAACATAATCTATATTTGCATAATGACTGAAGTCAGTATGCACCAAGATTTTCCATGTCCATGCAATCGCCTTCCCTTAATTAACATTATAAATCCATTAAACATAGCTTCAAAACAATAACTTTTTTTATAACTTAGGAAACATGATAGTTCATGAAATTTTATTGAGGAAATCCGTTATCTAAGAGCCGTCGTGAATGTTGGTATGATGCTTTTCATATTTATAAACTTTCATACAGTAAACCGTTGACTTAACTCTTGGCATTGATAGGATAGTAGAAGATTTCAGAGAAACCAACACATAATTGTGTGCACTCCCTCACTGGTTGGTTTCTCAAGGATCATTGTCCAGATTTAAATTTATTTGGAATATCGAGACTTCATAAGAGGGTACATATTGTATAGGAATGTGTCTAATTGATTATTCACTCAGTAGGAGTTGATTAGATTCAGGCAGGATTGTTAATTACATAAATGGTTTTCTTAATTTCAGTATAAATGGTTTGCTCGAGTATAAATGATCGAGTATTAAGTACCAGCACAGTTTAATTTCAAGGATTTATTTACCCGGAAGTAAATTCTAAGCAGCGAGACAATGTATATTCATGCACTATAATCAGAAATGAGATTTTGAACACTTTATCAAGCTCCAAAATTTGCTTTTTATCCAAAATTTGTATGTATTAATAAAAACAAAATATAACGCTGCCCCCATTTCAATGACAAGGTATTATAATGATTACATGCTTTCATATCAAAAGGCTTTGTTCATATATTTTGTCTCTCTTTATAAAAGCAATAATACATTTTGCATTTTGCAATAGTTTATTTTTATTTTTATTATTTAAAAAAAACAAATATAAATTTATAATAATTAAAATATAAATTTATTTTAAAATAAAAATTTTAGATTATAAAGTTATTAAAATTATTTATTTTTATTATTTTTAAAAAACAAATATTTCATTTATAAATATTAAAATAAAAAATTATTTTAAAATAAAAATTTTAGATTATAAAGTTATTAAAATTATTAACATTAATGTGATATTATAAATGTTAATAATAATATAAATATTAATTTTAATTTTAAATATGTTAACATTAACCTATTAATATTAACATTAATAATAGATTAATATTAATGTTAAATTTCATGTTAAAATTATTTATATTAACATTATTAATACTATATTAATGTCAATGATAATATTAATAGTAATATTAATATTATGTTAATATAGATATTAATTATACTATTAATATTAATACTTAACATTATATTAATATGTGGACATTAACATTAACATATTAATATTAATATTTATAGTTTTATTTTTATTTTTATTGATTTTCAAAAACAAATATTTAATTATAATAATTTAAATAAAAAAATTATTTTAAAATAAAAAATTAAGATTATAAAATTATTAAAATTATTAAAATTATCAACTTTAACATATTATAATTTGTTAAAATTTCAAATTTAGATTATATGTGGATATTAACATTAACATATTATAATTTGTTAAACTAATGAAATCTAACATTACTAATCAAATAAGCATTGTTAATTACATTAATAATATTACTATCAACATTAATGAGAGTCAACTAAACTTGTGATAATATTAATATCAATATTAACATTAATACCATCATGTTTTAACATTATTTTAAGATGTGGATGTTAGCATTAACATATTAATATTAATTACAATAAAGCTAATATATGTTAATATCAACACTAATATTAACATTAACATTACTAATTACATTAAAATTATTAATTACATTATTAATATTACTATCAACATTAATGAGAGGCAATCTTACTAAAACTTGCGGGTCAGTGCAAGCTAATGAGGGTCACTTTTGGCACGTTAGATGCAATAGAAAACTTAAAAAACAGGCATCCCTCAACTTACTTGGATTTTTTGATTTACTTACGGAAAATATCTTGCATTGAGTAAAAAAGATGAAATGTAGGAAATTGAATCACGTTTCTGAATATATAACTTTTATGTATTGAAAATTTGCATAGCTATGTCAAGTTTCAGTTTTCCTAACAGACACTTTTTATTTTTCAGGCAAATGATAAGGTATATGTTTTTGTGGGTAGAGCCTTTGAGGGCCTAAATGATGGAATCAAGCTACAAAAATCGGCATGCATGTAGAGAACACATAGCACTTGTGCGCCATTATTTTTCGAAAATTAAATTAGTAATTTTATAATTTTTTTATAATTGTCTAAGTGATCAAACCTCAAAAATAGTACATCTTTTGTGGGTAGAGCCTTTGAAGGTCTTAATGCAAAATTCTTGAAATGGGTTTTTCATAGAACGTGGAGGTTAGTGTCCTCTTGTGCACCATACAATTTTTTTTTGAAATGATTGAGAATTGAAAAAGTTATGGAAGAAACACTAACAATGTGTTTCACGAGTTAAGGAGGTAGGACAGAAAAGAAATTGAAAGAAAATAGGAAAAATTAATATTTCAAAATAAAAGTTACATATTTGGAATCTGCAGAAAAAATGCTATTTGTGTCTAAGATTTCGTCAAAAATGACTCTGTGTAGCATATTGTAACGAGTGGCTAAGCACAGGCTTCTCCAGAAACTGGAAGAAATACCCAATTAGCTTTGGTTTTTCATTAACATAGCACAGGTTTGGAATTACCGAAGCAAACTCCAAAGCATACACATAGAATTATTGTTGACATGTGAGCATGTGACTCGGCCTGTTTAAATTCAAAAATATTGCCGCGCTTTTAGATTTAAATAACGCGTACGCGTTATATAACTAAATAACGCGTGCGCGTTATATCAATAATTAACGCGTACGCGTTATATAACTACATAACACGTACGCGTTATATAGTTACAAAACGCGCTCGCGTTATTCAAATCATAAAATACATGTTTAATACTTGAGAAAGAGGGGGTGTAGAAGTCAAGGGAAATTTTGTTTAATATTTGAGAAGGGGTGGGGAAGGGTCAAGGGAATCTATGGTTAATATTTAATAGGGGTAGGGAAGGGTTAAGGGAATCTATGGTTAATATTTAATAGAGGTGGGAAAGGGTCAAGGGCTTAGAAGGATGTTGGAAGCTTGAGTGGGGAGAGATGAAGGGAATGAGAACATGATGGGCTACAGGGGGTGAAGGGAAGTGGAGCTTGAGAGCACTATTAGGAGTAGAACAGGTTCTGAAGAGGTATAGGGTTAGAAGTTGAAAGTGAGACTTGAGTGACAAGGGGGAATGGATGGAGGCAAGGGGGATGTGAGAGAGAAATAAAGAATACAAGGGGGGGAGAGACATAGAGCGAGGGAGGGAGAGGGACAATGGGGAGGAATGGATTTGGAGGGAGTGAGAGATAGATGGGGATAGAACGAAATAAGAGATAGGAAGGGAGGGACAGAAAGTGTTGGTGGGAGACATGCAGAGAGTGGTGGCGATGGAGAGAGAGGGAATGATGGAGAGATTGGGATAGGTTGAGGGAAAGATGAGGGAGGGATAGAAGGTGAGAGACAGGCGATGAGAGAGGGAGGGAGAGAAGGTAGGGTGAGGGATGGAGGGAGAAAGTTGGAGATAGATATGGATGGAGGGGGTATGGGTTTGAGAATGGAAAGTGACATAATGTGTGTGTATGTGTGTGTGTTTGAGAGAGAGAGAGAGAGACAGAGAGAGAGAGAGAGAGAGATTGATGGTTGGGGAGAGAGAGACTAGAGGGAGTTGTGAGCATCATATTCTCCATCAGCATCATATTCTTCATCATCATCATCTTCATGACCATCATCGTCATCATCAACATCTTCATCATCATCACCATCATCATCATCATCATCATATTCCTCATCAAATCAACATCTCCATCATCATTATCATCATCATGATCATCATCTAAACATCACCATCACCATCATCATCAACATCTTCATCATCATCACCATCACCATCATCATCAAAATCTTCATCGTCATCACCATCACCATCACCATCACCATATTCATCATCATTATCATCTCTAGGTTCCCCATCAACATCAACATCTCCATCATCATCATCTTCTTCATCATCATCATCTTCATCACCATCATCATCATCATCAACATCTTCATCATCATCACCATCATCATCATCATCATTATCTTCCTTGAATCAGATCAACATATCCATCATGTCACCATCATCTTCTGAACATCATCATCTAAACATCACCATCACCATCACCATCATCATCATCATCTTCATCATCATTACCATCACCATCATCATCAACATCTTCATTGTCATCACCATCATCATCATCATCATCATTGACATTTGTAGGTTCCTCATCAACATCTCCATCATTATCATCTTCTCCATCATCATCATCTTCATCACCATCATCATCAGCATCAACATCTTCATCATCATCACCATAATCATCATCTTCATCGTCATCAGGTCAACATCTCCATCATCATCATCTTCTTCATCATCTTCACCATCATCATCATCATCATCATCATCTTCATCGCCATCTCCATCATCTCCATCATCTCCATCATCATCACCATCACCATCATCATCATCTTCATGACCATAAACATCTTCATCATCATTGTCATCTCCCCCTTCCTCATCAACATCTCCATCATCATCATCATCATCATCATCATCACCATCTGAACATCACCATCACCATCATCGTCAACATCTTCATCATCATCATCATCATCAGCAGCAGCAGCAGCAGCATCAGCATCATCATCAAAATCTTCATCGTCATCACCATCACCATCTTCATCATCATTGTCATCTCTAGGTTCCCCATCAACACATCTCCATCATCGTCATCTTCTTCATCATCATCATCTTCATCACCATCATCATCGTCATCTTCTTCATCATCATCATCTTCATCACCATCATCATCGTCATCAACATCTTCATCATCATCACCATCATCATCATCATCATCTTCCTCATCAGATCAACATCTCCATCATGTCACCATCATCTTCATCTTCATCATCATCATCATCATCATCATCATCATCATTACCAACACCATCATCATCAACATCTTCATCGTCATCACCATCATCATTGGCATCTGTAGGTTCCTCATCAACATCTCCATCATCGTCATCATTGGCATCTACAGGTTCCTCATCAACATATCCATCATCGTCATTTTCTCCATCATCATCACCATCATCACCATCATGATCTTCTGAACATCATCATGATCATCATCTAAACATCACCATCACCATCATTGTCAACATCTTCATCATCATCGCCATCAGCATCATCATCAAAATCTTCATCGTCATCACCGTCACCATCTTCATCATCATTGTCATCTCTAGGTTCCCCATCAACACATCTCCATAATCATCATCTTCTTCATCATCATCATCTTCATCACCATCATCATCGTCATCAACATCTTCATCATCATCACCATCATCATCATCATCATCTTCGTCATCAGATCAACATCTCCATCATGTCACCATCATCTTCGTCATCATCATCATCATCATCATTACCAGCACCATCATCATCAACATCTTCATCGTCATCACCATCATCATTGGCATCTGTAGGTTCCTCATCAACATCTCCATCATCATCATCATTGGCATCTGTAGGTTCCTCATCAACATATCCATCATTGTCATTTTCTCCATCATCATCACCATCATCACCATCATGATCTTCTGAACATCATCATGATCATCATCTCAACATCACCATCACCATCATCGTCAACATCTTCATCATCATCGCCATCAGCATCATCATCAAAATCTTCATCGTCATCACCATCACCATCACCATCACCATCACCATCACCATCACCATCTTCATCATCATTGTCATCTCTAGGTTCCCCATCAACACAACATCTCCATCATCATCATCTTCTTCATCATCATCATCTTCATCTCCATCATCGTCCTCATCAACATCTTCATCATCATCACCATCATCATCATCATCTTCCTCATCAGATCAACATCTCCATCATGTCACCATCATATTCATCACCATCATCATCACCATCATCATCAACATCTTCATCACCATCATCATCAACATCTTCATCATCATCACCATCATCTTCATCAACATTATCATCTTTATCATCTTCATCTGCATCATGATCATCTTCATTGTCATCACCCTCCTCCTCCTCATCATCTTTATCATCTTCATCTACATCATGATCATCTTCATTGTCATCACCCTCCTCCTCCTCATCATCTTGTGCACTTATGCACTTAGGGATTAATATTTAGAAGAGGGTCTAAAGGCCTTTATGTGGGAGGGGCTCTAGGAACAAGGTAAGACAGAGAGGGCAGGGGGGAGGGATAAAGGCGTAGAGGGTTAGTGATTAAGGGAGAAGAAGGGAGAGAGTGCTATAGGGAGGGATAATGACGAAGATAAAGAGAAGGTGGAGAGATGGAGAGTGGGGTGGTAGAGACATGGCTGAAGGGAGAGAAAGAAACATGAAAGAAACATGTAGGGAGAATGAAGGACAGATATTTAGAAAGAGATAGGGGGTATCTAGGGATTATTGGGAGAGAGCTAGGGGGTATTAAACCATACAAAACATTTGTTTTGTATGCAATCATATAAATTATTAGTTTTCTTTGATTTTGTTCGTTTCCCTAGCCGTGCACCTAACCTATTTATTGTGCTTGACTATATCGCGTTCGTGTTTTTTCACTACATATCGCGCACGCGTTTTATATTTATATAACGCGTACGCGTTTTGGAACTCCAGAAATAATGGACTGTTGCTGTCCGAGAGCAACTTCACTCTGTCCGAACGAAAGCAACAATCCCGCGATTTTTCGAACAGCACGAGCCCGCGTCTGAAAATTTTCACATTCTACACCAACTCCATCATTTTTTTTTATGCAGGTGCAGCATTGAGGACATCTTTCATGGTTGCTCACTGTGGTGTTGGGTTATATGGCCATATTTGAAGAAAATAATTAGCAAGCTTGAAGAATCTCCAATTGAAGAACACCAAAGATAAGGCCTTTGAAAGATTCATTTTGCCTATATTTGAGGAGCACACAAGGTAAGATATCAAGCTTCAAGACCAACAAGGAAGAACTTCCATTTGCTTATTATTGAAGAGCTTGTAATTGAGGAGCAACAAAAACAAACTATATTGAATTGATCATTGTGGTGATGGGGAATGCATGTAACTGAGTAAACAAATCAACAAGGAAGAAGAGATCTCAAGAAGTCGTTGAAGAAGAGAAAGAAAAGAAAAGAATATACATGATGAATCGGAGGCTTTCTTTGGAAACTAATCCAAATCCAATTGTAGAGGATACCATGGTTCATCCTATTAATCCACGACAAGAGGGACCTTCAATTTCCACAATAGTTTTTGAACAAGCACCCCATGGAAGTAATCAAGAAGCAAAACGTAGGTGCTCATTAGGGGATGTTTCAATTCCCACTTCAAGTCAAAGTGATAAGTTACCATCTCAAGATGAAGCTCACGAAGAAACACTCAATTTGCTATCCGGATGTGGTTATACAAGCGATGAATTCAGAGAGGCGTTGGACATTTTGCCTACTGTTGAAGAAGAGAATGTTATCCACACCATCGATGAGGATGTTGGACTTCCACAAGGGGATGTTGGACTTCCACAGACCATGGATGAGGATGTTGGACTTCCACCATCCAACTACCAGGAAGAGAATGAAGGACACCGAGCTACTACTGAAACGCCAGAGCGTCTTGGTGATGCGCTACATGGTACAATTCCAACCCCCTTACCTCCATTAGCAAGCACACGTCGAAGAACTTCGAAGCGTATACAAGTTGATGAAAGACTTATGAATTCCATTGAAGGTACGCTATCTAAACGTAGTATTGCTTATCAAACTCAACAGATACTTGATAAATATTTTGTTTCTAAATGTGATGGAGATAAATGTAGATTATTTTTATCATTGTTAAAATCTAGGAGCATGATTGTTGTTAGGAAAAAGTTAGGGATAAAGATGATAAAGAATTCTGAACCAAGTTCTCATATAGTTAAAAGCCTAGTAGATGCATTTGGTAAAATTGGTAAGAACACACGTTCAAAGGACCGCAATGCTGCTCGTCGTGTGTTGTCACAATCAATTGCAGATAAGAACACCAGGGCCCTTCGTATTCTCAGGCCTACATCCGAACTAGTTAATTTGAATGTAAAAACCCTCCGTAGGTATTCTATTAGAAGAGAACATCTTGACACAACCGATCAGACAGATTTTTGGGCCTTTGTTGGTCGGTTTCCACTTCGTGACATGAAGCTAGTTGATGCAGTAAAGGGACTAGTGCACAGTTTTTGGCATGATCACACAAGGCCTTCTTCAAACCGAAAGGATGTACTAAAACTAAGAAGGGGTTCAAAGGATCGTGAACCACATACTAAGCATCTTCTTGATATAACACAGACAGAGCTTTACGAGAAATTTAAGATTGAGCATAGACAATTGAACTTGGGGCAAAGATCTTTTGAGAAATGTAAGCCATGGTATGTTAGAATAAATACTCTTCGTAACACTTGTCGTTGTAGATACCATGTAGAATATGAATATTACTATGAAACATTTTTGTACATTCGTCGTGTGTTGCATACTAACATTGTGCAGGATTGCTCCATGACAATACCACCGACTTCATCAAGAGAATTCATTCATAGCATCATGTGCAATAGGCCCGAGGGGCAAACATACTATGCAAAATCTTGTTTGGATGGAACATGCTCCAACTGCGCTGGAATGGCATTATTGAGCCAATGTATGCACGAGAATGGAGACAGTGAATTTGGGAAAATGGTTACAGACATGAAAAGTTTCAAATATATCAACTATGAAATAGTCCCAGGGAAAGAAAGCAAAAAAATACAATTGGTGACATCTCAGGTATGCATTTATATCTATAAAATTATGTTGTAACGCTTACATTTCAATCCTTACTTACAACAAAAAACTGACATTGAGATCATTTTGTGTCACCAGGTACAAGTTAGTGACTTCATCAAGGAATTTATTGAAAAGACACATCAATATGTTCAGCATGTCCACGTGGCACAATGGCAGGATGAGAAGTTTAGAATATGTAGAGATACATTTCCCCTTGGTACTATACTTTCAGTTGTTGATTTTGCCGAGAACTACACTCTGCAACCTCAAAATGAGATCCAAAGTCAGTATTATCACTCTAAGCAGGTTTCCTTGATGGTCCATATCACATATAGGCATGGCCCAAATAGCACTGAAGAGCAAAGAGAAATTCTGAAGGAATATCACTTCTACATAAGTGATGATAGGTGCCACGACTTCCACTATGTACGTCATTGCTTCATCATGTTCTATGATCACTTGAAGGGAAGGAACATACAGATGGACCGACACTGGATTTGGTCTGATGGGTGTGCTGGTCAGTTAAAAAATGCACGCATATTTCAGTGGTTGTGTTCATTGCATAAAAACTACAAAGTGCCACATATGTGGAACTATTTTGAGACTGGGCATGGTAAAGGAGAGCATGATGGAGCCGGAGCATGTGTCAAAACAGCCCTACGAAGAGAGGAATTGAAAGTATCTACAGAATCTACTATTCTAAATGCTCAATCTATAGTCAGGTGGTGCACGTCAGTAATGGGAGAGGAATCAACTATGTGAGTAGAATCCACAAGAAAGAGACATGTGGAGAGATTTTTTGGGAGGTGGTAGACATAGATCGTTCACATGCATGGGAATGCAAGACTGTGCCTGGGACTCGTGGCTTTCATTCGGTTCGAAGCTCTGATAACCCAGTATTTGAAATTTGGACCAGAAAACTCGCTTGTTTTTGCCCGCCTTGTTGTGATGGTGACTGGGATGGGTGTGAATCATTGGATTGGGTTGATGGATGGGATCGCATATCACTTCCACTTGATCAGCGTGCAATTGTTGAGTTAACTCCGTTGGAAGAAGACCAATCATCTATTTCTGCAGATTTTGATCATGTCTCAGACCTTGTACAACCCGGTATGATGCATTTCCTTAACATTTTTTGTTTGTTTACGTAGTCTTCAAATGCACATTAATGGCCTTGTATCGCACGAAAAATATTTTGATCATATACCTACAATCATATAATGCAGGGCACATATACGCAGTGGTTGCCTCAAAAGATACTCAATGGGGTGATGAATACTGGTTGGCACGCTGTATAGATGGAAAGCAAACTCTCATTGTGTCCATGACTGACGATGAAAACAACCACTTTCCAACTGGGTCTATGGTTTTTAAAGGTGAATAATTGACACGGGACAACAATGGAAGAAAGAAGGGTGGATATGTTTACAGGGATTACAAACCAGGTGCAAGTGTATATCACTTTACCAACTTAATCATTGGCACAAACCTTCAGGTACGAACAATGCCTAGTCGAAATACATCGAAGGTACGCTACTTCTTACCGGATACAGAGCACGAGAGACTAATGGAGACCATCAGTATAAGAGATGATCCGGAGGGCTTGGTTGTATGATAATAGGTGGGATCTAGCATGATGAGGTACGTTACATACTTTTAATACTATACTATTTTCACTATTTGTAATTGAATATTGATATATGCTCAATTTTCACATGTATGTTTCATATGAATATGTCAATTTTGCGTTCTTGATATGCCAAATTTACAAGAGATGGATTAAAATTATATTATTTTCATATGATCAGTAAACCATATATTAATCATGTTTGAGGGGTTGCTTAGCTAACTTTAAGGGCATTTAAGCTCTATGTTAAGCCCAACTAAATCCTTATGAATCACTAGACAATCGAATTGGTTCCTTGAGTAATTCAAATTTCTTTATGTAAAACCATTTTTCATTCATTTTAGTATGAAATCAAGTTTTTAGTATTTTTTTCTCTTTACTGGCTCTATTCTAGTTTCCTTTGAAAAATTGCTCAAAGTATTGTTGTTCTTAGTTTTATGAACCTATTTGTGATCTCTTTCATGTGATCATAAGATTTTACACATCACTGCCATAACCACTAGACAATTGTACACTATACAACTATGAAAGTCTCTCTTAATCTAGCGACAACCACCTTTTACCCATTTCTATAGAATTTATTTTCTTTAATAATTTTCTAATCCAAATTTTAATAGCTATTACATTTTCACTATACAACTATGAAAGTCTCTAGTGACAACCACCTTTTACCCATTTTTATTATACATCTCTAAGTTATCCACACAAAAACACACACACATATATATAATAATTATTGTGTATTCATAGTCAAAACTAAAAAATATATGGATTAAAGTGGATAAACATTAAACTAAAATTATAATAATTGTGTTTTTTAATCCATTTTTTACATATGATCAGTAAACCCTAAAATTATATTATGTTCATCATGTTGGTTATTGGCTTCACCCAACAAAATTAATTCAATTCATGCTCACTATATTAAACAATACACTTATATTAAATTTAATTCATGTCTTGTTAAATATTTCATAATGAATTAGCTAGTTGAGAGCACCACCTTAGACCAAGCCATCAACATCAACATCTTCATCATCATCACCATCATCATCATCATGGACCTGCAAAACCCTAGTTTCCAAAGTGTCTAGGCAGGTTCGGGCTAGGAACACTAGCCATACCCGCCCGGTGGATGATTTTCCAAAGTTGACCCCCGTGTGCAAAAATTGCACACTCCCACACTGAGCAAAACCCTAGTTTCAAAGATGGACCTGCAAGGTGACACATGGGCCACCGGGTAGGAGGGGAGGGGCACCCCTGGGACTATCCCGGTGTGCTGAATCCAACGGAGTCGACGGTTCGTCGATCCGAGCCACGGTCTTCATTCTATGGCTCGTCCCGTCTCACTACCAGAAGGCCTTCAGGGACACCTGCTGGATACCTACCGGGGGCATAGAACTCCAACCATGCAACAAAACCGGGTTCCGGGGAGACCTGCAGGTGTGTCTAGACAGGTTCGGGCTAGGAACACTAGCCATACTTGCCCGGTGGATGATTTTCCAAAGTTGACCCCCGTGTGCAAAAATTGCACACTCCCACACTGAGCAAAACCCTAGTTTCCAAGATGGACCTGCAAGGTGACACATGGGCCACCGGGTAGGAGGGGAGGGGCATCCCTGGCACTATCCCGGTGTGCTGAATCCAACAGAGTCGACGGTTCGTCGATCCGAGCCACGGTCTTCATTCTATGGCTCGTCCCGTCTCACTACCAGAAGGCCTTCAGGGACACCTGCTGGATACCTACCGGGGGCATAGAACTCCAACCATGCAACAAAACTGGGTTCCGGGGAGTCCTGCAGGTGTGTCTAGATAGGTTCGGGCTAGGAACACTATCCATACTTGCCCGGTGGATGATTTTCCAAAGTTGACCCCTGTGTGCAAAAATTGCACACTCCCACACTGAGCAAAACCCTAGTTTACGAAATGAATGCACAATGAAGCCACTGGGCCATGGGGAGACGAGGGAGAGGGCCCCCTAGAGGTAATCGCACGCGAGGAGACCAATGGAGTCGACGGTTCATCGGTCTGACGTCCGGTTTCCGAGTTATGTCGAGTTGCAAGTCGCATGAAAATGCCGTTCAGGGACACTTGGTGAATTTCCGTCCGGGAGCCAAAAAGCAAACGGAGCAGGAAGATTGCGTGCCGTTGGCTCCTGCAAGTGTGTGTGTGCAATGCCGACGTGGGAACACTGCCAACACTGGCTCGGGGGAGGTTTTTGCAGAGTTGACCTACCAATGCGGGATTGCATGCAATTACACTGAGCAAAACCCTAGTTTACGAAATGAATGCACAATGAAGCCACTGGGCCATGGGGAGACGAGGGAGAGGGCCCCCTAGAGGTAATCGCATGCCAGGAGACCAACGGAGTCGACGGTTCGTCGGTCCGACGTCCGGTTTCCGAGTTATGTCGAGTTGCAAGTCGCATGAAAATGCCGTTCAGGGACACTTGGTGAATTTCCGTCCGGGAGCCAAAAAGCAAACGGAGCAGGAAGATTGCGTGCCGTTGGCTCCCGCAAGTGTGTGTGGGAAATGCCGATGTGGGAACACTGCCAACACTGGCTCAGGGGAGGTTTTTGCAGAGTTGACCCACCAATGCGAGATTGCATGCAATTAAACTGAGCAAAACCCTAGTTTACGAAATGAATGCACAATGAAGCCGCTGGGCCATGGGGAGACGAGGGAGAGGGCCCCTAGAGGTAATCGCACGCCAGGAGACCAACGGAGTCGACAGTTCGTCGGTCCGACGTCCGGTTTCCGAGTTATGTCGAGTTGCAAGTCGCATGAAAATGCCGTTCAGGGACACTTGGTGAATTTCCGCCCATTTTATAATTTAAGCCACTTTTAAATATTTGAACTTCCATATTATTTTTGAAAGAGTATAATATTTCAAAACTCCTAAAGAGACAAAAACACATGATCAAAACTCCTAAGGCTGCAATTTAGAGTAGCAATAATGGGGGTGATGGAGTTGAATTTGATCCTATGGAAGATAATGATACTAATATTATTGAGAATAAAGGGATAATAGGTTGATCCATGACACCTTTGTTTGCATGGATGAGGATGCACCTATGTATGAGACCTATGATAATATTCATGATGTACATCTTATTGATAAGGCACACAAAGGCCTATACAAGAGATCAAAGATGAGTCACTTTGTCTACTAATTTGATGTTGATAAAATTGAAGGTATTGAATGACATTTCAAACAATGGTATGACAAAGATCCTAATGTATACACAAGGTTAATATATAAGGTGCCCCATAAGGTTCTTTGTCATATCCCTATAATTATAGGTTTTTGATGATTGTTTAGGTTAAAAAACATAGCACATTATATGGATTATCATGTACAAAGATAAGTGAAGATGGTATTATATGAGTGGCTACAAATGGTTCTCAATTTACGATCATCAAAGAAATATTACCCATTTTTAAAGAAGAACCTCATAATGTTAGACTTTCATTGGTAGTTGATGGCAATGGGTGTGCATGAGTGAGTTCGTTGAAACCTTGAAAACATTGTATTGCATTTAGTTTGATTAAATTACACATCAACACATTAGATTGACACAAGTACATGTATCCAAAAGTACATATATATCCAAAAGTATCCAAAAGTGCATGTCTCCAAAAGTACATGTATATCCAAAAGTCTCCAAAAGTGCATGTCTCCAAAAGTACATGTATATCCAAAAGTATCAAAAAGTACATGTATCCAATGAAGTCAATGTACATGTTTCCAAAAGTACATGCACAATAAAGTCAATGTACATGTCTCCAAAACTGAATGTATCGAAAAGTACATATATATACAAAAGTATCCAAAAGCACATGTGTCCAAAACTATCCAAAACTATCAAAACTCAAGCTTTCTCTTGTTCTTTCCCGAGGTTGATCCTCTAGGCACATCCCTAGGATCAATGTGCATCCCTGGATCCTGCAAATTAAATATCAATTGTTAAATTCAACTAACTATGTACACTAATACATTAGCTCAACAATTATCAACTGGTGCATGGAAAGTGCATGAAACAGTTGGTCACTGAAGGACATCTCACCTCAACTGACAAAGGAGATTGCGTTGCTTGTGTAGCAGATGGAGGCGTCGGTTGAACATCCAGGATGGTCAAACCAGGGGGGCCAGGCGCTGCTCCTGCTGGTGGTGGCTACAATGAAAAAATGTTGAAATAGTTAGAAATGCATGAATAAACAATAGGTCCAACAATAATAAACTATGTAAAGATAATGTTGAAATAGTTACATACCTGTGTGTGATCAGTCGCCACTGCAGATGCGGCACTAACTGCTGCATCAACCATCGATGCAAGGTTCTCAGCAGACAACTCGGGTTCCTGTTGCAGTAAACATGCAATTCAAACATTAACAAAAACGATTTATGCACTGGATTTCAAGTTAAACAACAAATATCATCGAAGGATATACATTACCGTGGTGTGAGTAAGCCCATGGTCGTGGGCAGCTGGAGTCTTTCTGGGAGTAGAACGCCTCACATACACACGACCCTTGTTCACGAATGGCCTGGAGGGAGATGCAAATCCAGGCAATGGGCCAGATGTGTCGGATGGTGCCTACAGTCAGCAAGTGTTCATGTAGTTAGACATGCATGATTCAACAAACAAACATGTATTTAAAAAATGTCATTTTTAATTGTTTACCTGGAGCCCAGACGTTTCAGGGGACGGTATGACCATGGGTACTACCTCCACATTACCTTGCCCCTGTGAAGGATCTGCCATCTGCAAGTTTAATAATTGTAAATATTAGACCGTATATAGCATTAATGAACTAAAATGTAAAGTATGTGGAAATTAACAAATTAACAAGTATTAAAAAACTGAAATTTTAAAATGTTTACCTCGGTGTGAGATACGGCAATAGGTGGTATATAAGATGGGCCTACCGAATGGGTAGCATCATGCCCCCCTGTAGATTCTGGAACATCCGGCTCTGGGGCGTCACTGCCGGCAATCATCATCAACTGCAAGTTCACAAAATTAATATATTAGCTCAAACTATATATATGTGTACAAAGACGAAAATAAATGAAGAATTTATTACAATTAACCATCAAGATACCTCTCTCAAAAAGCCACTGAAGGCAACATCTGAGGCAATACCATAGCAGGGACGACCACATGACGTGCACTCGTGAGGATCAG
The DNA here is from genome assembly GCA_027924585.1 of Larix kaempferi. NCBI lineage: Eukaryota > Viridiplantae > Streptophyta > Pinopsida > Pinales > Pinaceae > Larix > Larix kaempferi. Next base: position 5,191,037 of record BSBM01000854.1, read on the forward strand.
TACTAGGATGGGGAATAGCTGATGGTCCTGCACTAGTGGATGGTCCTGATGGTCCTGCACTAGCTGATGGTCCTGCATGGTGACGAGCTGGTGTATGTACCACACCAGGGACAGATGTCCCTTCCTCACCCATATGTTGAACCATCCTGCCATGGCGAACAACCGCCCGTGCCAAACTCAAAAATGCATCCCGTGTCTGCGGAATAATGCGATGTGCTGGTGGGACATCTGGCCCAGGCAACTGCCTGCGAGGTGCAGGGATAGGGCGATCCTGGTCTCGAAGCCTGGCATTGGGTCGGTTTTGGGGCATCCCCCCACCGATCCCCTGGAACTATAAGATGTCAAAATAGTTAACGTGTTTATGCAACACGAACTCTGCGTACATCTTTCGAAGGAAATATAAGGGAATTTCCCTGCTGTTGTGTGGTGGCATATCAAAAACCATGTACCATCTGTCCATCCAGTTATCAACAAATGGTTGAAACGTGCACCACTCAATGGAGATATGCGGCTTGCTTGCATTAGGGATTTCCCCCGTCCGAGGGTCCCTAAACAATGCAAATATAACCTCTTTGGATATTTTCAACTTTTTTACTGCATTGTAATCTAGTCCATCAGCATATTGTTGTCTTTTTCTTTCTCTGTAAGATGCAATATCATATAGGACATTCGTAGATTGTGAAATTGTGTCCACAATTGCATCCAAGGTTGATGCAAGTGAACGGCGAATCCTGTCGCCACCACTAAAAGCTGCACTTATGCCCCTCAATTGGGCAAGCTCAATCAATATTTCGGCATTGGCATCCATAGCCGCAACTGCAATAAAGACATTAATACGAAAATCATTAGAAACATATACATGGTATATAATGACGTCTCTTCAAAATTGAACATGTATTAAATCAAACTCACATAAGCAATTTAATGGCATTTACTTACATACATTTAAAACTTAAAATTAAACATTTGACAATTAAAAAGTAAGTTAGTCAGATTGGCAGAGAGGAGGAGGAGGAGGATCAAGGCAGTGATGAGTTTGTTGATTCAGGCATGGAGGAGGAGGATCAAGGCAGTGATGAGTTTGCATCTATGTGTCTCAATGTCTCATTGTGTTTTGTAATTGTGAATGACAAATGTGTTGTGATTTGTGAATGATCTAATTTCTATTGAATATTTCATATTTGTAATTGTAAATGTAATTTCTATTGAATATTTGTAATTGTAAATGTTAAATTTTATTGGATGATCTATATGTCTATATTTTTAAATTTTAATATATTTTAAAAATATATTAATTCCGGGGGTCACCGTGTCTAGTGGGGACCAGGGATCAAATTTGAAGGGTGGGGTCCCATTTCACTATGAAGGGCTATGAGATATTGAACACTATTGAAGGGCTATGAGAAATTTATTAATATTTATTCTATGTGTATATATGGATTTGTTCATGTTGTATGGATTGGATTCTAGGTTAACCGAGGCCTTTTTAGAGCAAAGAATGGGGTAATTACTATTTGGGAACAAGTTTTTTATCAAATGTAAATTGCGGTGATGGAAGATATTGAGGGTGCCACATGTTGTGGAGAAAGTAGTATTGATTCCTATGACGTAATAGGGAGTTCAAAAAGTCTGGTTTCAAGTATTGTCATGCGTAGCTCGATTGATTTTTCTCGCGCTAGGGTTGTAGCAACTGTTATGGCCATTACTGTTAAAAGGATTGATGGGGTGGAATCCCGTGAAACGATGAGTTCTTTTGTTAAGACGTAGATTCAGTGAAATTTGGTGGGAGTCTTATGTCCATTTTATGCACAAAATTCGATTACTTGATTTTGTTGCATTGTTAACTCTCCTCCTAGTCATAGCTACAATCTCTTATATAATTGTGAAGGTTATCAATCCACTCAATATATTAAAGTTGTAGTAGGCCAAAATCATCCACATATTTATTGTACTCACAAATGTTGACATTCCAATTTCTATGTAGAGCGCCCATTAACATTAGATTGTATGGGACATGTTTTTGAGGCATGATGTCATTATCTCATAACAACAAGCTTTTTATCCATAAATATGTCATCTACAAGCCAACGGAATTGTTCCTAATCCTTTATAAAACTTTGTCATAATTATATCAATACCAACATCCCTACCTATTGACTTAGCTTAGAAGATATTACACCTTCGGATAACCAAACCTGATTCCAAGGTTGGTAATCATAAACGTAAAAGCATAATCATAAGGAAATAGCATGTTGTGTTGAGGAAATTCCTTTTTTTCCATTTCCTTCTCAGGATAATATTTGGTTGTGGATCATTTAAAATGTATAATTTATTTTAATATTGGGAAGCTAAATTCAAATTCATTAATATATTAATATGATTTGATTTTTTTATTAATAATAAGTTATTCTTTTCATTTGAAAATGTAATAGTACATCAAAATTTCAATGTTTACTAACGTAGTAAAGTTGAGAGGCTTTATTTTTCAGTGGATATAGCAGACCTGTAAATTCATAGGATGTCAAAAATCTAGTCAGCCTTGAAGTTGAGCTCCTCAAAGAAAACGAATTTCTTTAAATATGTTTATGGCAGGCTGGCATTGCCAGCTTCGCTCCGCAAACTATCCTGGAGGACTGGAGGAGATAGGGTAGGTGGAACTTGGAATTAGCTCAACCACAGTGGAATAGGGGTATAAGAAAAAGCTTGTTTCTATTCATGCAATATGGTCGGAGCCATGGAAGCATGGAATTCCAGCATTGACTTGATACAACAAAGAAAACAAAAGGTGGAACTTGGGAGCTACAGGATTGACTTGATACAACAAAGAAAACACAGGGTGTGAGGCTAGGAGCCGTAGATGGTAGGATTAACTTGATACAACAAAGAAAACACAGGTCTATAGGTAGGGGCCACGGGCAGGAGCAACAACCTGCAACATTACAAGAAGTTTATGGATTGTGGATTTTGTCTGAAATGCCAAATTCGCGGGGGCATATTAACATAATATATTATACATTGAATACTCAATTAACTCACGGAGTCAGCATTCACGAATTGGTATGTGATAACTTGTAACTTGGTAAGCCCGCTAGCAACAACACGTATGAGCCACCTTCCAGGTTTAATAATTTTGTCGATGCCATTAAATGTGTTAAACACGTAAGCACTCGCTACAAACACGAGAACTTCGAAGCGTTCAAGCCATGGGCTACTCAGTGTAAGCCCGTCCACGTAAGTTGCTCAATGATATTATTAGAGGCCCAATGGTCCATGATCCATGGATGATCGAACACGTGGATATTGGAGAGTAAGCGAGTCCCACTCCCAAGTCACCTAGCTAGTAGCCGCATTCCCAATTTCCCACTAAAAATTGTTGATGGGTGAAATTTGAAGCTACCCTTCTGTTGCAATTTTAAACAGTAGTGGTTAATTTAATTATTGAAGGGCTTACCATGAAATTAAATTTTTTTTGCATGGTAAAATTTGAAGTGGCCTTCTATGACGTGTGGGTAAAATTTGAAGTGGCCTGAAGGCTTCAAATTTGAAGCCTGGTTGGGACACTCGTGTCCCGTGTCCTCGTGTCGGGTGACTTAGATGAATACATTGTAGAAAGGGGGGAGTTTTAATTTTTTCAATTTTTGGTTTGATTATGAAGTTTTGAGTTTTTTGAAAAGGGTTTCATTTTGAGGTGTGAATTTAATTAAAAATTGGGTTATTCCCAATTTGATCAATATTACAAAACTAGGTTAAACAATAAAAAAATAGTAATTTGGATTAAAAAATCACAAAAAAATGATTTGGGTGAATGAATTACCTGACTAGATGAGAATGCACCGGTGAATTTGTCTCCCCTCCAGCTAAATCGAGCAACACGGATAGTTGAGTGGGCCACAAAACCGTCTTCGTCCAGGGTCAATTTCGCCTCTATTCGCGTTTCTGATGCGTGAGTGTCGCGGGTGGTCAGCAATCGGCCGACTGTGTTTTTAAATTCATTTTTAGTTTTACATATCGCGTACGCAATTTTTAACTACATAACGCGTACGCGTTTTTTAACTACTTAACGCGTACGCGTTATTGTTACCTAGCCTACATGTCCAATGACATGTTAGGCTCGGGTCTTACCATGGCAGGTGGTAAATATCAGAAACGCGTTATGTTTTAGGTATCAGGAACGAGATTTGAAAAAAGTAGCATTGCATCTAAAGTGACCCTCATCTTCTTGCACACACCCTTGCCAAACAAAGCCATTCATAATGAATCTTGGCAAACCAAAGTCAACCATGGCCAATTTTAGCTAATCATGATAAACATCACTATAAATTAAAACAAGATGACATAACCATTATTGAATTGTAATGTGACATAGTCAACTTCGACTAGATCCTCCTCCATGCCAAACATGAAATGAACCATGTCCAAATATCCTTAATGATAGTCAAATAAGGTCAAACAAGGTTAACCATAGTCGACCATGGTCAACCATGAACGACCATATACAACAATGTTCAACTATGAATAATTATAGTCAACCACAGTTAAGCATGGACAACTATGAATAACCATGGCCAACTATGAATAACCATGGCCAACTATGGACAATAAACCATATTAAACTAGGGTCAACATCGCCAACCATGGTGAAAAAATAGTGTCAACCATACCATATTAAACTAGGGCCAAGTGTTGTCAACCATGGTAGACCATAATAACCCATTGTCAAACATAGTCAACCACATTCGACCATAATCAAGTATAGTCAACCATATTTAATTGGTGTGGATCAACCATAACCAACCATGGTCAATATTAACTAACCATGAACAACCACAGTAAACCATAAACAACCACACTCAATCATGCTTATCCATGAGCATCCATAATAAACCATAAACAACCACAGTCAATCATGCTTATCCACGAGCATCCATAATAAACCATAATCTTCCATGAACAACCATTTTCAGCCATGAATAAACATGGTCAACGATAGTCAAGCATGGTTAGCTATAGTCAACCATGGTTAACCAAAGTAAAATATAGTCAACCATGGTTAACCATATTCAACCATGGTGAAGGAAAATCATAGTTAACCATATTCAATTAGTCATCCAAAGTTAACCATAGTTAAACAAAGTCAACAATAGTCAACCATAATCAACCAATGTCAACCATAGTCAAATATGGTCAACCATTGTCATCCATAATCAAACAAAGTTAACCATAGTTAAACAACAAAAACCATAGTCAACCATGGCCAACCAACATCAACCATGGCAAACTATATAGTCAACCATTTCGAACCATATCCCACCATAGTCAAGCATGGTCAACTAATAGTCAACCATTAGTTGACCATGGTTGATTAATAATAAAAATAAGAACATTAAACTATAGTCAACAATGGTAAAACAAAGTCAACCATGGTTAACCAATACCAACCATAGTTAATCATGGTTAACCAAAGTCAACCATAGTAAACCAAGATCAACCAAAGTTATCAATGGTCAACAATGGTCAACCATACTCAACCATGGTCAACCATAGTCAACCATAGTTAACCATCCTTTACAAAAGTCAAACATATGGTTGACCATGGTTGATTATGGTTGAGCATTATTAGTTAATAATAATAATAATAATAGTAAAATAATAATAATAATAACCAACTACGATTGTTAAAAATAATAATAGTATTATTATAAACCATGGTTGGTGATTAACTATGGTTGACCATAGTCAACAATAGCCAACCATGGTCAACCATATTCAACCATGGTCGACCATAGTTAACCAAAATCAACCATGGTTGACCCTCTTTAACGAGAGTCAACCATAGTCAACCCTCGTCAACTAAAATCAACCATGTTTGACCATAGTCAACCCTTATCATCCAAAGTCAACCATAATAAACCATATGGTTGACTATCATTGACTATGGTTACCCATGGTTAACAATTGGTTAGTATTATTAATAATAATAAAATAGTATTACCATTGTTATTAACCGTGGGTGACTATGATTGACCATAGTTAATGAGTCAATTATGCCGAAACAAAGAGGGAAATCAAAGTCATGAATAGTCAATTACTCAACCAAAGTCAAACATATTTAAACAGAGGTAACGATAGTCAAACATGGTCAACCAAAGTTAATTATGACCAACCAAATTCAACCATAGCTGAACATGGTCAAGCATGGTTAACCATAGTCATTCATAATCAAACAAACTCAACCATAGTTAAAGAACGTAAAACTTAACTAACCATAGCAAACCATGGTCAACAAAAGTCAACCATGGTTAACCATAGTCAACTATGGTCAAATAATACTCAATTATGGTCAAGCTAAGTCAACCATATTCAACAATGGTTAGCTAAAGTCAACCAAATTCAACCATGGCAAACCATAGTCAACCATGGGAAACCATAGTCGAACATAATGAATTAGTCAACCACATTTAATCATCGTTAACTATAGTCAACCAAAGTCAACCATATTCAACCAAAGACAACCATAGTCATCCATGGTCAACCATAATCAACCATGGTCAACCATGGCCAACTAAAGCTAACCATAGTCAACCATGGCGAACCGAAGTTAACCATAGTCAACCAAATTCAACCATAGTCACGCATGTTTAACCGTGTTCAACCAAATTCAACCATGGCAGTCCATAATCAACCATGGTCAACGATAATGAACCATTGTAAACTAAAGTCAACCATATGGTTGACCATGGTTTACTATGGTTGACCATAGTTCGTTAATAATCATAACCAACTATGGTTAACCATGGTTGACAATCATTGTCTACCATTGTCAACCATATTTAACCATGAAAAAATATGGTTAACCATGGTTAAGCATGAATAACCATGGTCAACCATTGTTAATCAATAACAACCATGCTCAACCATAGTCAACAACCCTCAACAACGATAATCAACAATAGTTAACCGTGAACATCCATGGTTAACCACGAATAACCATAATCAATCATGAACAACAATTATGAGTCGTACTTAACATAAGCCAAACATATAAATGTCAACATAAGTCAACCATGATAAACACCAACCAAAGTCAAACAAATCCAACCATAGTTAACCATAGTTTACCATAGTCAACCATATCTAACAAAATTCAACCAAATTCAAAAGTTAAATAACGCTGACCAATAGTTAATTATGGCCAATTAAAGTCAACCATGGTAAATCAAGTCAACTATAGTCAAAAGTTAAAGAAGGTTAATCAATAGTCAATAATGGACAAACAAAGTCAACCATGGTCAACCAAAGTAAAGCATGGTTAACTAAAGTCAACATTCGATTGACATTAACCATGGATTGAAGTCAACCATGCCTAAAAGTTAACTATGGATTGAAGTCATGGTTATATTGAAGTCAACTATGGATTGAAGTAAACCATGGATAGATGTTAATGTTTGATTGAAGGCAACCTTGGATTCAAGTCGACCATGGACTAAAGTAAACCTTGTAGTGGAGTGAAACTTACTTAAAACTCAACTATTGCTTGAAGTCAACTATAGATTGAATTCAATGATGGATTGAAGTCAACTATGGATTGAAGTTAACCTTACTTAAAATTCAACTGTGGATTGAAGTCAACTACCGATTGAAGTCAACCATGGATTGAAGGCAACCTTGGATTGACGTCAACTTTAGATTGAATTCAACCTTTCTTAAAAGTCAACTATAAATTCAAGTCAACACTTCCTAAAAGTCACCTATGGTTTGAAGTTAACCTTGCTTAAAAGTCAATAATGATTCAAAGCCAGCATTTGATTAAAGTCAACAATGGATTGAAGTCAACCATGTTTCAAATTCTACCTTGCATCAAAGTCAACCTTAGCTGAAGTCAATTTTGGAGTGAAGTCAAGCATGGATTGAGGTCAACCTTCGCTTAAAGGAAACCTTAAAAAGAAGTCAACCTCTTAGTCAACATTGGATTGAAGTCATCCTTGAAGTTATGCTCAACCATGCTTCAAAGTCAACCTTGCGTAAAATTCCACTATGGATTGAAGTTAGCCGTGGTTCAAAGTCAACCTTTCTTAAAAGTCAACTATGGACTGAAATTAACCATGGACTGAAATCAACTATGGGTTCAAGTCAACCATTGTTAATCAAAAGTTAGGGAAGCTCAACCAAAGTTAACCTTAGGAAGCCAAGGTCAACCATGGTCAACTAGAAGTCAAATGTGGTTGATCAAAACGTCAACCATGTTCAACCAACGAAAAGCATGGTCAACTAAATTCAACCATGGTCAACCAAATTTATCTAGGATCAACCAAAGTCAACCATGGTCAACCAAAATCAACCAAAATTCAAGCACAATCAACCAAAAGTCAATAAAAGTTAACCATGGTTTGCCATGGTCAACTGAAGTCAACCAAGGTCAACCAAAATTCAAGCATGTTCAACCATGGTTATTATGGTCAACCATTGTAAACCAAAACTAAAGTAAAGTAAACCAAATGCAACCATGATCAATTAAAATCCAACCAATGTCAACCATGGTCAACTAATGTCAAGCATTGTTAAGCAAAAGTCAACCATGGTCAACAAAAGTCAACCATAGTAAACCAAAGTCCACCATGGTCAACCAAAGTCAAGTGTGGTAAACCAAAGTTAACCATGGTCAACTAAAGTCAACCATATTTAACCATGGCCAACTATGTTCAACTAAAGTCAACCATAATTAATCAAAGTTGACCATATTCAACTATGGTCAACTATATCAATCCATAGTCATCAAAAGTCAATGATGTATTTATTTATTTATATTTATTTATTTTGATTTATTTCTTCATTATTTAATTTCAACTTTTTTATGCTTTTATTTATTTATCTATTTTATTAAATATTATTAGTTAATAAATTAATATATATCAATGAAGAATAATCAATATTAATATTAAATAATAATCATAACTATTAATATTAATATTAATCGTAACTATTAATATTAACATATTTTATTTACTGCTTTTTTATTTAATTATAATTTATTCGTGCTCATTTATTTATTTATTTTATTAAATAATATTTATTAATATAATAATATATATATTAATAAATATTAATAAATAATATTAGTAAATAATAATAATAATATTACTATTATTATTAAATAATAACTATTAATATTAACATATTTTATTTACTGTTTTTTATTTAATTATAATTTATTCGTGCTCATTTATTTATTTATTTTATTAAATAATATTTATTAATATACTAATATATATATTAATAAATAATATTAATAAATAATAATAATAATAATAATAATATTAGTATTATTATTAAATAAAAAAGAATGCTACCTTTAAATAAAAAAAATTATTAAATAAATATTTATATTTAATAAAGAAATTTTAATATTTATAATAAAAATAAATACTATATAAAAATATTTTTTCTATTAATATTAATATTTCTTATTTACTAATATTAATTAAAATTAGCTCGTAGGGATCATATTCGATTGGAAGAGGAAGCAATGGCAAGCAAAGGAAAAATTACTAGCAATGCAGGTCAAGAGGTATGTTAATATGTATTACCCCAGAATCAAGTCCTTAAGTTGAATTCAATTTCTATTCAGTAAAACCGACGGTCCGCGCATGAACCCTAGCCGATTGCGTCTGGTTGATTGTTGAGTTCGAGGGCTCTCCTCGCCGGTCGGTGGTCCTGAAAATGGATCCACCCGACCCTGCCTCTGTGGAAAACCGGTTCCATTCTATTGTGGCCTCCATGCCTCCGGTTCAGGCTTCTGCAGCCCCTTCCTCTCGTTTTGTGAAGAGAACTGACATTCCGGAAGTTAAGCTCAGCTCAGCAGCTTCGAAGAGAAAAGCTGTAACTCTTTCAGAGAAAGGTCTCATTGGACTTTTCACAGGGTTATGGCCTTCTCCGCGATCAGTGGAAATATGGCTAAATAAAAACTGGAGAACTTTAATCCAAGGAGAGGTGCAGCAGATCTTCTGCGGCAAAGGGTATTTCGCCTTCATCTTCGAAAGAAAAGAGGACCGAGACTTGATCTTCAGGAACGGGCCTTATTTCATGGGTCCCCGAGGTATGTATTTGAATAAATGGGATTTGTCTTTCAATCCGGAAAAAGATATTCCAAAGGCAGTTCCAGTATGGGTTAAACTCCCTCATCTTCCTCTTCACTGCTGGAATGATGAGGATTTCTGGGCAATAGGGAATACCCTAGGGAAATATGTTGATAAATCTGAACCAAAAGCCCTAATGTTCTCTTGCGCTCACATTTGTGTCGAAGTGGATCTGGAGAAAGGATTGCCGGAATCCATCATTCTTTCTATAGATGGCTGGACCCACCTTCAGACAGTAGATTACGAGCAAATCCCCTTTAAATGCAAATATTGTCATGAATATGGGCATTTCTCCAAGTCCTGCCCAAAGAAGCCAGAGAAACCCATCTCTGATAATTCTGACAATGAAGGCTGGAACGTAGCTAGTGGGAAAAAATCAGCCAAGACAGCAAAACAGCAGCCTAATGCGGCAAAAAACACCACCGGAAATAGATTTGAGGCCCTGGAAGAGGAAGTTCAAGAAGAAGAACATCAGGAAGCACCCCCGGAAATGGAAAAGTCGAAGGACCCAGATCCAGCAAAGCAGCACCAAGAGCCATCTGAACCAGTCATACAGCACCAAGAAAATGAAGAGCAGAATGAGGAACCAGCGCATTCCCCGGTAAGAAAAGACCCAGTAACAATTTCTGAAGGCTCCACCACTAGATCGAGGGCTAAAGCAAGCTCGGAAGATACAATAGACACTTCGACAGAAGAGCAAGAACCTCTATCCAGAAAAGGAAGGAAAACCAACAAAATCATCAGAGAACAAGAAGCAGCTCGGGAAAAGGCAGCAGGTAAGCAGTCTAACTTAGATTTTCTAGTAAAAAACGCACCAGCAAATAAATACCTCCTCAGTGCTGAGGAAGAAAAAAGGGAGAAAGAAAAGGCCTCTAAACATCAAAGGAAATAATGAAAGTAGTCTCCTGGAACTGTAGAGGCTTGGGGGGCAGTCAGAAGTTAGAAGTTATCAAAAGATTTAAAACAATGGAATCAGCCTCTATCATCCTCATCCAGGAGACTAAAAAAACAGCTGAAGATTGCTTAGAAATTCTCACAAGCATTTGGCCAAAAGGAACTGGCATAGCCACCAATGCCCAAGGAGATTCAGGAGGTTTAGTAAGCTGGTGGAACACAGATCAATATAAAATGCTGGAAGCTATAGAAGACAAGAATTGGCTACTAATAAAATTGGAAGACAAAGATAGCAGGAAAAATTTCTGGGTTGGGAATGTGTACGGCCCAACTTTGAACGCTCAGAAGGAAAGATTTTGGAAATCTCTAGAGGAGCAATGCGTTGGTAAATTGCTCCTTCCTTGCTATATAGCAGGAGATTTCAATGTAACCATCTCTGCTGATGAGAGAATAGGAGGCACCAAGGTAAGAGATCCGTTTGGGGAGCGACTGGAGGACTTGATCTCTCAATGGAATCTTACAGATATTAAAACTAAAAACGGTGTCTACACCTGGAACAATAAAAGGGTGGGTCCAGGACACATTGCAGCCAGACTAGATAGATTTCTGGTTAGCACCCATCTTATAAACTCTCAGCCTGAAACCAAAATATTGTGTGCGGCGGTCTCTGATCACAAACCGGTATGTCTCTTCTTCCCTCCATCGGAAAACCTGGGCCCTCTTCCGTTCAAATTTAACTGGATTTGGCTGGAATCGGAAGGGGTCAAAGAAATCATTGTCAAAGCCTGGCGATGCTTCATCCCAGGATCCCCTGCATACTCATGGGAGCAAAAACTGAAACGGGTCAAGGAAGCCCTCAAATCATGGGTAAAAAATCACTTTCAGGAACCGGCGCATCAGAAGGAAAAAATTCTAAGAGAAATGGAGGATCTTCAAGCTGACATGGAAACGAATTTGGTAACACAGACTCATCTTCTTAAAGAGGCAGAGCTGGAAACAACCTTGCAGAAAACACTAAGACAGGAAGCTGAAATTTGGAGAATGAGAGCTAGAATTCTTTGGTTACAAGGGGGTGACCAAAATTCAAAATTCTTTCAGAACCAGTGCAAAGACAGACAGTGATGGAACTGCATGATTGAATTAAAAAATGAAGACGGTTCTCTCATCAAAGGACAAGCGGCTATTAAAAATAAGGTACGAAATTTCTTTTCCCAGTTGTATAAGGACGAGGAGCAAGTTTCACATCGCCTTATGGAGGAGATGACCTCTGACATCCCCTCCCTTATAAGCCAAGAAGTAAGATTAAAGCTAGAATCCCCCATTTCAGAAACTGAGGTTCAATCTGCCATATGGAGTCTGCATCCAGATAAAGCCCCTGGTCCGGACGGTTTTCCCATTCGCTTTTATAGGATTTTTTGGCCCCTCATTAAAAAAGATCTGTTGAGACTCATCTCCTGGATGGAAAAGGGTAACATGGGAGGTGCAACTAATTCCACATTCTTGGCCCTGATCCCGAAAGAACGTAACCCTTCCTCTGTCAAAAAATTTAGACCCATCTCCCTCTGCAATGCGTCCTATAAAATTTTCTCAAAAGTGCTGTCTCTAAGGCTCAAGCAATTCATTCCTTCTCTTATCTCCCCAAACCAAGGTGGATTCATCTCTGGGAGGCAAATTAGTGATAACATCCTTTTGGTTCAGGAGGCTATCCACTCCAGTTCCAAAAAGGGCGACCCTGGGATGGCTATAAAATTAGACTTGGCTAATGCTTTTGACAGGCTGAGGCATGAATTCATCTTCCAGGTGCTTGAAAAGTTTGGGTTCCCTCCAGTCTTCATAAACCAGGTTAAAGCTTGCATAACCTCTCCTTGGATAGCTCCTCTTGTTAATGGCAGACCCACTGATTTCTTTAAAGCATCCCGGGGTGTAAGGCAAGGGTGTCCACTCTCGCCTTTTCTATACATCTTGGTTGCTGACTCCCTCAGTAGGAAATTGAATAAGCTTCAAATTGAAGGGTCCCTTCCCGGTCTCTCCTTTAGACGTGGAGTCCCCCCAATCAATCACGCTTTATTTGCTGATGACACAATCCTTCTGGGAATCGCCTCTCCTCAAATAGCTCGAAATCTTCTCATCCCTCTCAAACTCTTTTGGCAGGCCTCCGGAAGTGCTGTGAATTTGAATAAATGCCAAATCTACGGGTGGAATTGTCCTGCCCCAACTCTCAGTCGTATCTCTCAGCTCCTGCAAATAAAAGCAATCTCCACTTGGACCCATTTTACTTATCTTGGAATCCCCATTGTCAAAAAAACCTTCACTTCTGCAATGTGGACTCTAGTCATCCAAAGAATCAAAGATAAAATTCAATCTATGGGCTCGAAATGGCTGAATCTGGCTGGGAAGGCTGTTTTAATTCGCTCCATTCTTTCCTCTTATCCCATCTACTCAAGCTCTATGGTGTTAGCTCCAAGAAATGTCATGAACAGTATATCCAAGGAAATTAAAAAATTTCTTTGGCAGGGTGGCAAAGTTCAGACCAAAAAATTTCACCTTGTTAAATGGGATACGGTCAAGCAATCTAAAAAACATGGTGGCATTGGTATCCGGGACCCAGAACTAATGGGCAAAGCCATGGGAGCTAGATTAGTCTCGAGACTGATCACGGGTAGAAAAGAATGGTGGAAAGAGGTCATAAGAAAGAAATACATTAGGAAGCCCAGGACTAAAATGTTGGATAGCGCTTGGGAAGGACAGGGAACCAATTTATGGCAGATGTGCAAAGTGTCCCGCAGCTTAATCAATGAAGATCTTTATTGGATTCCCGGAAATGGGAAAAGAATTAACATATGGGAGAGTAGGATTCTTGGGCAGCCCCCCAGATCCTTGCTTCCGGGACAAACTCTTCTAGCTGAATGGGCAAAAGAGCAGGGGATCTTTACTCTCTTCGACCTCTCTAAATGGGACGCTAAAGGAATTTGGAAGGGATGGAAAGAATTATCCCCTCCAGACCATTTATCCTTCGCTGCTGATGTTCTCCTCTCTTCCCTTCATGGACTCTCCCCCTTGAAGGTTTCAGCTAAGGACCGGTTCGGTTGGGGGAAGACCGGGAAGTACAATGTTAAAGAAGGATATCAAAAGACATCCAAGGAACCGCCTGGATCAAATAAATTATGGAGAAAAGTTTGGCAATCTGACTGCATTCCAAAAGTAAACAGTTTTATCTGGGTCCTTCTCCATAATAAACTCCTCACTGCTGAGAATGTAAAGAAGAGAGGCATCAGCGGTCCCTCAAGATGCATCCTGTGCAACAACGACAAAGAGACCTCAAGCCATCTCTTCCTTCAATGTAATTTTTCACGCATGGTCTGGAGCTTGGTTCTCCCCCCGGGAATGGCCCATAATTTTCCAGCAACAATGACTCAGCTTTTTGAAGAATGGAGTAAGCTCTTCCCTGGCTCTTTGAACAAGAAACCAACATTGAATCGTCTTTGGGATTGCATTCCAAAGAATCTATGCTGGCAACTTTGGCTAGCTCGAAACAAGGCAATTTTCAAAGATCAAAAACCAGTTCCAGCCCGAGTAGCTGCAAGAACTATAGGAATGACAGCTGAAAAACTTGCTTCAAGAGGCATTAGATTTCCAGAAAAGGAGGCCATCCCAGACCCTCTTTCCACATGGTGCAAGAATTTTCTCAAAGAAAGGAACCCCCTTCAGTCCAAAACATCTCCCATTGGACCTGACCGGAAACTTGCCCCATGGGAGATTCGGCTCTCCAGCAAGGATTTCAGCATCTGGCTTAGGGAGAAGAATTCCTTTGCACTCTTTTTTGATGGCGCCTCGAAAGGCAACCCAGGGGTGGCAGGAGTGGGGGGGATTCTACTGGATCCCGGAGGACAAATAGAACAAACTTTTGCTTGGGGATTAGGGACTCGAACCAACAACGAAGCAGAGTGGTTAGCTCTCCTCCAAGGCTTGCAGATTCTTCAGGGGAAAAATTATCACAAGGTCTTGATCTTTGGAGACTCGAAGCACGTAATATCTAAACTGATCAATGGCTATTCCAAGGGAGCAGTAAAATGTCGCCGTCTGTGCAACAAAGTTAAGCTTCTCATGCACAGCTCATACGAGCCATACCACATTCTCAGATCCAACAATTCGGCAGCAGATAGCTTGGCCAACCTGGGAGCCTCACTTCAAATGGGCCACCTCAAGCAAAATGGGAATCCCTCCATTCTCAAGCATGTTCCATAATGCAAAGCAGCGATAGTTTTTGTTCCTACTCCTTGCATACAATTGGGAAAAATTATCGAAAATATCAAAGCAAAAAAAACAAGTTTAGCATGGGGTTAAGCCATTGGCCCCCCCAATGGGATTCTCCCCTTCTCCTTAGCCTTGCTCATTCAACCCTTATCCCTCCTCCCTCCTGCCATCCCATCACCATTTAACGCAATCCCCTTCCTTCTTTTCATTTCCCCGCGTCCCTCCTTAGCTGGCCTCCTCCTTCATTTATGGCTTAGTCCTCCCTTCCCTCGCCCTCTTGCCGCGTGGTTCCCCCTCTGTCTCCTCCTTCCCTTGGCGGCAGTCGACATAAATCCCTTTCAATTTAGGGATAAATTCATCCTCCTCTCGCATGATTGTGCTTCGGCTTTGGTTAATATCATGGCTTTGGTTTGTAACAAGTCGATAGATCTCTCCCTTATGCCTCTCGGCCCTAGTTTTCTTGAGTATCTGCAATCCATTTTGCTGTCGGTTTCAGGAATTGAAGAGGGGAGCCTGCAAGGCCTCCCGTGGTAGGCGCTCCCCCTCATTCGCTCAGTGATAAAGGAGCGACTGGCACTAGCTGCCTTTGCTCCATGTCCGTGTAATTTTTTGTTGCTTACTCAGTCTGCTATTCCTGGTGAAAGAGGCAATGGCGGAAGCAGCACGGTCATAGGCTGCAGGTGCACTGGTTGGGAGGCCGGAAACATTGGTACTTTGACCGTTGGGGGATTTGAAGGCTCATTGCTGAAGAGGGAATTGCAGGTGCTTAGAACTTACTGTAACAAATTTCTTGTCATTGGGAATCTTGAGCAGTCTCAGCTCGTTGGTAATTCAGTTCAAGCTGTTCAGTCTCAGCTAGCTCGAACATTATTGACAGAGGACGTTTATATGGATCAGGCAGGGGATTCTGGTGGAATGGCGGACATCAAGAAAAACCTGAGACGCATGTATGAGCTTCTCTCCATAAGTGTTGTGGATAACCGTGAAATGGCCAAGGATGTAAAGAAAATGGAGGATACTGTCAGCTACACTTCATATCAGATAAGCTGCCATGATGCCCGTATTGATGACAATGAGAGCAATCTCCGTGAACTGATGGGGAAGGTGGACAAGATTCAGGAGGATCTACAGCGACTTATCTCTCTGAATCAGGTCAGTCGAGTCAATGGAGTCTGCGATGAAGCTGCCCTGCCCATGGAAGAGGAATCCGTTGTTAAGACTGAAGGCAACCTCTAGTCTTTTCTGTTTGGTTTATTTGAATGTTTTTCTACAAATGTTTGTGTAAACAGTATATCCGGGCTTATACAACCCGAGGCTATAAATGTCTAGCTCAATCTTATAGGGAAGTATTTAGGAAAACCACAGTGGAGTATACCCTGGTGCTGCAACTCTGTTTTGCTAAGATACTCAGGTCTTGCTAAAATGTTCTGAATGGCTGTGCACAGCCACCTTTTATATATATTTCCTTTTTAGTTTCTGTAAAAAAAAAAAATATTAATTAAAATCATTATTTCATAATAATAATAATAATAATATATTAATAATAAGCTTAAATAATAATATTATCATTAAATCAAACATAGCAATCATCATAATTTAATTAATTTAATTTAATTTTATGTAAGTACTTAATATAATTTAATTAATTAATTTAATTTAATTACTTTAATTTAATTTTTTAATTTACAAATAGTACAATGATAGTATGAATATCATAGATCAAGATATCCAAATTAAAACCTATTCTCAAAAGATCATCAGCATAGCTGTTATACATAATTTATAATCTCCCATCATAAGGTATTTACAACAAAAAAAGAGTTGCCATCCCAAAATGCATTCAAAATATCTTAAAAGAAGTATAAATAACCCCTGTCAAGCAGACAGGCATCCAACCATTCTTCCCAAAAAAGAACCCCTTCTGGACCAGCAAAAGCATCTTTGGAAAGTTGACCAGCTTGAGAGTTGTGAGACCTATAGATGTGTTCTGGCTCATCATTGAAATCTCCTATTGGGTTCGATCACACCAATATTTTAGATCAATAACATTAAGATTGAATTCCTGTAAAGCCCACTTTATTGTAACTCGAGAGTCTCCAAAGACTCTGAGATTCACCAATCCAAAAGAATTTGCCACCTTTAGACCAACCCAAAGAGCCATTACCTCAACTTTCATATTGGAACCTCTCCCTCCATTAAGACGAAGAGTAAAGTAATGGCTTTCATTGATATAGATAACCCCACCAATCGCGCACAATCCATCCTGAGCAGCCCCATCAAAAAATAAAATCGGTTGTGAGACTACATAAGAAAAAGAACTCTCCCTTACAACAATCTTACCAGTTTCCTCTTCGGGATAATTCTTTTAATTTAATTTTTCATATGTTTTAATAGTTTAATTTAATTTAATTTAAATTTATTTTATTTTATTTTATGGTATTTTCTAAATTAAATTTATTTTATTTATTTAATTTAATTTTTAATATGTTTTAATATTTTTTTTTTTTTTTTTTTACTTAATGTATTTTTTTATTTTTATTTTTAAATAACATTTTTATTAATTTTTTGTGTTTACTAGCACAACCACATTTTAAAATGTGATTGATATTTGTCGATCAACGAATTTTAAACACTTTTGAATGTGTAATCATGATTAATATAAGCCGATCCAAAAATATCAACTATATTTAAAAATGTGATTGTTGCTAATTATAACCCAAAAACAAAAAGAAATAAATAAAAAAAAAACCAATAAACAGCCATGCTTTCATTCTTTCAATCGAGATTAAAACAAAATTTGTGAACCAAAGTTTGGTATTTCCATGCTCTTCTGACCTGGCTCCGCTCTGAAGCTTACTTGAATGTCACACTGACACTCATTTATTACAATACAAATGAAAGTAAAAAGCGCAGTCACTTCGGCATTATACTAAAGTAGAATAGGGAAATTAAACCCTTGAAGGGTAGCTGCTCGGCTGGATCTTCCAAGTCCAGGAACAAAATAGTGGAGTGACCTCAGAATTAGCTGAATTAGCTGCTCGGTTGGAGCTTCCAAGTCTAGGACCAATTATTGCTGTGGACTTACCTAACCTAATAAACAATAGTAAAATTACGGAACTTGATTAAAATCTGGTTTTAAATAAAATAAGTTTTTAGGATTGATTTGATTGGTAAGTACATTATTCAAGACAGTGAGAACTCGGAATAAGTGTTTGGTAATTCCGACTGTATGAAAATGAAGTGAGCCAATACTCCATTTTAGAATTTAATTCAATTTCACTGTTCTCGTAAAATATATGAATGAGCTCAATGCTGCTTTATACTACGCAATCAACAATCCATTTAATAAGAAACGAAGAAAAATATCAATCGATTCAACGTGCCTTTTTCCGCAAGTTTTGATCAGAATTTGGAAAAAAAAATTGTATTCTATTTCATTCATTTCTGCAAAATATGGATTGATACGGACAAACAAAAAAATATTCAAATGATCTCATGTTATCCTCGTCCGTTTTACGATAATTGAAAATGGTCGTGGATCAGTTTCTCACTTAAGAGCACGAGGTCAAAAGAAGATGCCGATATAAAATTGAGAGTGTGAAAAAAAAGAATGCAGAGTGCAGACCCAGATTTTTTCATGACTAATGACCGACTGGTATGTATAGCCATGATTTTGAAGCACGGGTGATCGACGTGGCATGTTTAGAACGCTACATGTGATCGAATATGTGATATTTTCCACAAATCGAAAATATGACATATGGATATGGAATATTCCATTTTAGTGTTTCTCTATCGTGATGTTTAGAAAGATATGAGATGATGTTATGGTTCATTATTTCTTTGATTTGTTTTGATAATTAAATTGTAATGTTCTTTGTAAAGTTAATTTATGTTTGTTTGGTACCTGACCACTCTGTAGATTGATAACCTAGATCTTGTACCTTTTAAGTTTGGAAGGGGAAAAACTAAAATATCCATTTTTGTAGTAAATACAATTTTACCTTACTGTATGCACAACGGAGAAATGTTACCTTGTGAAAATTGAAAAAAAGAAAGCTTGCGTTGGAGGAGGCATTGGATTCTTGATGATTGTGATCTTGAAAACCAGAATTGTTTTTGGATTTGTGGTTTTCATGGAGCTTGTGAAAATTGTTACAAGTAAAGTTATATATTTTTTTTGGATCTTCTACACCTATCTTAAAGGGATCTACCAAGCTCCAATAGGGATCAAATTTTTGGAAGTGAAAACCCCTTTTTAAAATGCAAATGTTAATAAGCATGGAAAGAATTACACATCTACTCCTACTAAACTGTAGAATGCCCAATTACCCATTTGTATTGAATACTAAAATCTCGTACATTATTCTTAAATCCTGTATTACCCAATTGTGTTGAATACTAAAATCTCATACATTCTTCTTGCGGGAATCCTGCATTACCCAGTTGTGTTGAATACTGAAATCTCCTACATTCTTCTTGAATCCTGCAATTGAATGTTATTGACGTTATTGTAATCAATCACCAATTTGAGCTAATAGTTTGTCATTCACAAGTACATGTATATACCAATCGAGGTCGAAATTTCGTGAATCAAAGGGCCTTCTATAATATGGACACCAATGCAAACCTAAACAGAAACACAAACTTGTAGAGCCAACAAGCTTTCCTATTAATCAGTACTGGCTGAGAGTTCTCTATTGGTTTATTTTGTCCCAAAATAAAGCTGCCAAATTGACAGACAACAAACTCTTACCGTTCTAGTTCTATTTACAGTTACAATCTTAGGACTCCAACCTCGTTAAAACTCATAAACGCCTCGTCCAAAGGTATAAATATACAAGTCTACATTACAATTACAGCAAAAAACGCAATAAGATAGAAGTCATATTTATTTCGCATGCCATTTCCTTGGCTAATTGCAAACACCATAGGAAGACTGTGAGAAGCCAGACGAGCCCGAAAACTGCTGTAGCAGATCTGTTATTTCCAAATAACGATAGATGGCAGGATTCCCGCTGTTGAGAAGCTTCATTAGGTATTCAAAGAAGTCGACATTACATGCTATTCTAATGCCACCCTGCTCTGGATATCCAAACTCTTGAGAAGATAATTGAAGGAGCTCCTCAAACAAGGGGTGGTTCAAGTAATGTATATCCACAATAAAACGATGGCCTTCGCTCCCCACATAAACCGGTAAGCATCCGGGAGGAACGCTGGACTCAACAGATTTTCTTTCTCTGCAACATAAGCACAGTGGCGATATTCTATGCAACAGATCGGTTGTTTTCTTTTCTAATTTCTGCAATTGCTTGTGAAGCTTATACATCATGTCGATGGCCGAGTAACAAATATTTATTGCGTTGGGCATAAACCGGCTGTCACTGTGAAGTAGACAGAAACGAGTAGAGTCGGCTGAAGAGAAGCAGGCTCGTCTTAGACTATATATAGGAGCTTATTAGTTTAGAAGAGCCAAAAACAATATGGACTGGAGAACAGGAGACGACGGTTTTAGCTGGCCATAATTAAGTCTCTGCATGTGTTGGCAGTCAGGGCTCAGAGGATTGGTTTATTTGAATAAATGATAGAAGTTCCATAGCTCGAGAAAATGCGCAGATCAATGTTCTGGCATTATCGTCTTCTGACCTATGAAATGCAGCCGGCTGGGAGTGGAACGCGGCGGGACATTAGGTTTAGGACTTGTAGTAGGAGAGGAGTGGTGATGGCTGTGTCCACGGTTAGCGAGGGTGCTCCTGCCACTTAAACATGGGTGTCAG
Source organism: Larix kaempferi (assembly GCA_027924585.1). Taxonomy (NCBI): domain Eukaryota; kingdom Viridiplantae; phylum Streptophyta; class Pinopsida; order Pinales; family Pinaceae; genus Larix; species Larix kaempferi. The sequence goes on from BSBM01000854.1 coordinate 5,212,095, forward strand.
GCTATCTGTTTAGACTCTTCTGCGCAAGGGGTGTGGAGCCGCATGCATGTTACAATACAGTTGGAGTATTATAATCTCAATCATGAGAGCGGGACAGGGGAATGCACGGGGAAAGAGAAGACGGAAATTGTACAGGGAGATGCACGGAACAAAGAGTCTGAGATAAGCTGGCTTTGAATATTTTGAGGTGTTCAATGCACGGGTTTCTTTTAGAATTTAATAATATGACCTGGCTTTGGCTATTGAAAGGTTCAGTCCGGCCCTCCAGGCCCAATTGAATTCTATTAGATTTTTCTTTGCCACCCTGTTAGATTCTTCTTTGCCACCCTGTGTGGATCAGCGCAATTCACAAAGAGAAATTGACTGTTGTATGGAAGTACAGGGACTAATGATAAAAGTAAAACTGAAGCATTCTTTTTTATATGATTTTGTTAAAAATATAAATAATTTTTTTTTCAAATATTTGTATTTATACTTATGGGGATTTAGATATTATGTAAGTAGATCAACAAGATTAACTTGAGTGTAACAAGTGTATAGTGGGGATTCATTCCATGGTCGCGGTATCTTGTTATTGTCAAATGCATCTTTCATTAATATTTAAATAAGTTAAGAAAAGTGGTATGTTTATTAAATAGTATTTGTTTTATGTTTATATTAATTAGTTTAATGTTTAGCCCTTGTTTATCAACAACCAGCGATCTCTACAAAACTAAGTGGTTAGTTACACCTATCCGTATTCACGGGCCACATTACTTGTGGCTGTGATAGTTATTTGTGGATCAACAAGATTAACCAGGGTGTAACAAGTATATACTCGGGATTCATTTCATGGTCGTTGTATCTAGTTATGCTTAAATGCATCTTGATTAAGATTTAATTAGCTTAATGTTTAAATAAGTTAAGAAAAGTGGTATGTTTATTAAATAGTATTTGTTTTATGTTTATATTAATTAGTTTAATGTTTAGCCCTTGTTTATCAACAACCAGCCATCTCCACAAAACTAAGTGGTTAGTTACACCTATCCGTATTCACGGGCCACATTACTTGTGGCTGTGATAGTTATTTGTGGATCAACAAGATTAACCAGGGTGTAACAAGTATATACTCGGGATTCATTTCATGGTCGTTGTATCTAGTTATGCTTAAATGCATCTTGATTAAGATTTAATTAGCTTAATGTCTGTGTTAGTTTAATGTTTATATTAATTAATTTAATGTTTAGCCTTTGTTTAAAGGCCATCCATCTTTACAAAATTAAGTGGTTAGGTGCACCTATGGGTGTTCACCTGCCACTTTACTTGTATTTGTGCTAGTCTTAATAATTTTTATATTTTGTGATATATTTATGAGTTGTGTAAATGAGAGTTGTCATGGTTTATAATTTGGTACATTCATCTTCCTTTATTTTGGTCATTTTTGCCTCGTGAGTAGAAAATGGTTGAAATATTCAAATTCAAGTAATCAAATGACAATGTAGTTGATCAAAGTAGTATGTTCAATATGAGATTGCAATTTAAGATGTCAACAATTTTAATTTGAAAAATGAAAAATTTTATATGGAAAAAAGTTAGTTTTATGGGAAAAGATGTTGAGAAGAAGCTATAAATGAGTGATCCTTCTACCCACACTAATGAAGGAGAAGTAATGATAGAGAATAGCGGCATGGTTGTCTATTTATACATATATATTTTAGCCTGCAGTGGTAGGGCAGTTGGTTTTTGTGGCTCTTAAGTCACCACAGGTCAATTGTTCAATTCCTGGAGGTCAGGAGTTGAGGTTGACAACCATTCGGAAGGGAATTAAACTGACCCAGGGTGTCCAGGATGGGCTAGCATCTTCCTAGTAGGAAGATCGTTCTTCCATTCAACATTGGGACTCGCTTGGTCTAGGTTATAGATCCAACCTTCAACATTGGGACTGGCCCTGGTCTAGGTTATATATCCATCCTTCAACATTGGGACTAGCCCTAATCTAGGTTATAGATCCATCCTTCAGATGTGTGGGACTCCTAGTTGTAAAAGAAATATATATTTTTGTTTTCTAAAATTTCTTAGTCTCTCCCACTCTTTCTAGCGTAGTGAAGCTCCGACTTTCTTACTACTAGTGAAATTGATCTGAAACCCTAACTGTCGGTCTACCATTTTTGGGAGATTTTGGAAGCATTTGAATGGTGAATATGAAGTAAAATGAAGCAAATTTTCATGTAAATCAATACAGTTGAGAAAGTTTTGGTAAGTGTTTGAAGCTTCTAGGAACTAGAAAATAGATTGAACAAAGTAGAAGCTTCAATGGGCATTCACGAAAGAGAGATAGAGATATGAGCTTATCTTATTAACTCAAGGAGGAAAAACATTACAAATATATAGCTTGTCACACAAGCAATAGATTCCTACAAATATGGATCTGATAACAATAAATAGAGGAAAACATGGATTCAACTACAATTGTTTCTATTTTAAGCATTTCTACATTAATATCTGACACTTCCCCTTAATGGAGAAATGGATTTTCTACCACACCTAATTGTTTCCTGCATTCTTCAAAGTTCATCTTTCCAAGAGGCTTGGTAAAGATGTCAGCCACATTATCAGTGGTATTACAATAGATCAAGTCAATTTCCTTTTACTGTATATTTTCTCTTACAAAATGATGTTGAATTTCAATATGCTTGGTTCTAGCATGATAAATTGGGTTGTGTGCCAATTTAATAGAGATTTCAATGTCACATTTGAGAACAGTTGGCTTCATTTGTTTATTTCCAATATCTTCAAGAATTCTCCCTAACCAAACAACTTCACAAGTTGCATTGCATAGAGCTTTGTATTCATCTTATGTTGATGATATAGAAATAGTTGGATGTTTCTTACTGCTACATGACACGACCCCTGTACCTATGTTGAATGCATATCTTGGAGTTGATTTCATGTCATCAGGATTTCCATCCCAATCTGAATCAGAGTAACCTGTCAACTCAACATCACAATCATCAGTATATATATAATACCAAAATTAACAGTTCCTTTCAGATATCGAAGAACTTTCTTCGCAGCTACCCAGTGACTTTCAAGTGGCTTAGCCATGAACTGACTAAGAATACTGATTGAATATGCTATATCTGGCCTGGTAGTAGTGAGATAGTTCAAACTTCCCACCAACTGTCGATACAAAGTACCATTTACCTCTTTAGTTTCATCAACACTAGATAACTTAACATTCTGTTGTAAAGGTGTTGACATTGCCTTGCTTTCACTCATATTAAATCTTTCCAATATTTCCCTTGTGTATTTACTTTGAGTGATCATTGTTTTACCGACTTCTCTCCATATTTCCAGACCAAAACAATAATGTATTTCACCAAGATCTTTCATTTCAAACATCTGTGATAACTGAATTTTAATATCTTCAATCAAGTGAGAAGCACTGCCTGTGATAATCAAATCATCAACATATAAGGATACCAAAGAAACATTCCCTTTTTCATCCTTTTTGACATACAAATTAGGATTGTTTTTTCTTTTCACAAAAACTTTCTGAGCAAAGAATGAATCAATATTAATATACCAAGATCTAAGTGCTTGTTTCAAACCATATAAAGCTTTCTTCAGCTTATAGACAAGATCCTCTTGTCCTTCCTTTATAAATCCTTCAGTTTGAACCAAATAAACTTCTTCTTTTAAATCACCATTCAGAAATGCGGATTTAACATCTAACTAATGTATTTTCCGATTGTGTTGTGAAGCTAATGCAATGACGCAAGGCGCCTTATGAAAAAGGTTCTTGCTTAACAATTACACACAACATAACACACGGTCGCTCACACAGACTAGATGTGAATTGAATGCCAGGAAGTTGGATTTTCTATTAATTTGAATCATGTACAAATATTACATGCAAACAATTGAAACAGGTCGTCCTTGGTCGTTACAATATACAGAATGAGATCTGTCCTTCCCTATGTGTTTCTCAGTTGTGTGCGATTCTCTTCCCTCTCACGGCCTCTACAAAATGCAAGCGCTCCATGAGCAATGGATCGGATCCCTCTCATTGTGCCTTTGCACCTTTCTTCTACTTTGTTTTGCTGTTTCTCCCGAGGTCAACTCCACTAAACTTCCTGAGATGTCCTTCTCTGCATCTGTTGCTCAATCTCTGATCCGATGGATCCGCAGTTGTCAGTGCACCTTACCGTGCCTGCACAACCCCTCCTTTGCAATGGCGTCTGACATAGACCCAACCACCGCATTAACTTGTTATAAACTTCCTCAACCACCTTTAGCGGATGTAGGTCTGTTTTCCACACTTTTGCAGTCCTCGACCTCTACACTTCTCAGTCACGCAATAGTTGTTGGCCCAAATGCTGGGCTGCACTTCTACACTTCCACACGCCAACTGCTCTTACCGGTCGGCCTTCGACTTCCTTGTCAATTCTTCACTTGGTCTTTATGGATGCCTTTAAATCTTCCTTGTCCCCCACGCTTGGCTTCTACCATAATCATGTCGGCGTCGCGGTTTGATAACTCTTCGACTCCCGACTTCTCCTTTCTGTGCTTTCTGTCGCTGTCGACCTTGCACCTTGTCGAATCTCGATCTTACTTACTCCTGTCGATCGCATAGTCGATAGCTTCCGCACGACTACTTGGTTTCGACAGCCAATCTCCCCTTCGCACCAACGGTCGACGGCAATCCCCCTGGTTTATTTCCTATGTCAGTTCAATTCACCAACTTATCTTCCTTCAGCTTACACATGTTGGCCCGATCTACGCTCTGGCCTGTCGGCTTGCGCTCAGTCAACTGCGTCGATTCTCCTTTCGACACTTCTTCTTCGGCTTCATCTTTAACCACTTCTGTTTCCGTTGTCTTTGATTCCATCGACTGGACTTCACTCCTTCTCTGACCAGCGCTTGACTGATTCTCACTTCATCCCGGACTCGGTCAACTTCTTCACTTTATGCACTCGTGCACTTCTCCTGGTTGGCTTTACTGCATCGAACCAACTCTGCGACTCAACCATCGATCCATTTGATCCCTTATGGTCTTTCATCATCTTCATCCTTCAACCACTCTGATGTAGTCGAAATTCTTTACGTCGGTGTCATTATCGACTTGCCTAGTCCTCCAACTAGTCTTGTCTTTTTCGGTCGCTATCAGCTCCCGACTACTTCCTTTTCTGGTCTATGTCACCTTCGACCATTTCTCCACCTTTGTCGATTATCAGCCATCAGTCGCCTCTAGAATAGAAACCTCACGACTCAACTACCCGAGTCGACTATCATCGCCCCTTGTCCTAGAGGTCGTCGACTGTCCTCTGGGCACCTTCTGTCGGTCATTTTCGACTGCTTCTCTTGGGCTTAGATGCCCCTGCGTCATGTAATCATGAATCTAATTGTATTTGACTTAGCTACAGGTGCAAAAGTGTCTTCATAATCAATTCCTTCCTTTTTTTAATATCCTTTTTCAACTAATCTGGCCTTATATTTGTCAATACTTCCATTTGCATTAAATTTGGTTTTATACAGCCATTTGCATCCTATGGGAACTTTGTTTTCAAGAGTTTTTTATAATTCCCATGTTTCATTCTTCACTATTGATTCATATTCTTCATTCAATGCATTTTTCCATTCCTTATGATTTTTGTCTTGTTCATAACTATCAAGTTCTACAACATTCATTACTTGTGTCATCAATGCATAATCTTTATACCTAGAGGGTACCTGAATTGTTCGTGATGGATTCCTCTGCGGTGCACCACTTTCACTTCTTCTTCTATGACGCGTAGTTGTATTATCCATGCTGCTTTCACTTTGTTCTTGTACCTATTCTTGTTCACCATCTATATCAATTTTTACATGAACATCATTGTCATAAGGAGTATACTAGACATCATATTTACTTATTTCATCATTTGTATTCTCATGAAAAATCACATCTTTGCTTGCAATCAACTTATGTGTACTAAGATAAAACATTTTGTATGCCTTATGATCATCACAATAGCCAAGGAATGTACACTTAATAGATTTTGCGTCAAGTTTTATTCTCTCATCTTTTGGAATAGGAGCAAAGGCCTTGGAACCAAATATTCTTAAATGACCAACTTCATGTTTATAGCCATAAGGACTTCAAAAGGCGTTTTCAGATCTAGAATCTTAGTTGGAATTCTATTTTTTTAATAAACAACAGTATTAATGGCTTCTTCCCAAAAACCATTAGAAATGCTTTTACCTTTCAACACGTTGCGTGCACATTCCACTAATGTCCTGTTCTTCCTTTCAGGTACACCATTCTGCTGTGGTGTAGAAGAAACTGTGAATTGTTGAATGATCCCATTGTTCTTGCAGTAGATATTAAAAGCTCATGAGGTATATTCTCCACCTTGATCAGATATGAGAATCTTAATGCATTTGCCTGTCTTCTTTTTCACCATAGTTTCAAATTCTTTAAAATATTCAAATACATCACTATTTTTTCTTATAAAATAAACCCAAGTAAATATTGATCTGTCATAAAAATATAAGAAAATACCTTTTACCACCAAGTGACATTGTTTGCATGGGACCATAGACATTAGTATGTATTAATTCAATTATCTCTCTCTGTTGCTTCTCTTTATGCACTGGAAATTCTTCCCTATGCTGCTTACCTAGCACACAAGCTTCACATTCTATATGCTCATTTTTCGAAACAGGAAGCCCTTCAACCATCAATTTCTTCTGAGGTAGCACTAATTTATTTTGATTGAGATGTCCATACCCCCGACGCCATAACTCTTCAGTTGCCATTGTTGTAGATGTCAATGATTGATGATTGCACTTTGTTACAACAAACTTATACAGTCCTCCAATTCTTGTCCATGTGGCTATGAATTTATAATGATTCTGAATATCCTTCACAAAACATTGAGACTGCATAAATTCTACATTCAAATTTTGATCAGTTATTTTGGAAACAAATATAAAATTCTTTTTGATGCTTGGAACATACATCACATTGTGAATCTATTTCATTTGTCCATTAGGTAAATTCACACATATTACTCCATAACCCTGAATCTTATGAGATCTATTATCTCCTAAATATATGTGTGTTTCATATGTGCTCTCATGATATTCATCAAACCACTCTTTGGTACAAGAAATATGAGCCAAGGCACCTAAATCTATGAACCATGCATTTTCATCATCAATTTCTGTAGACAATGTAGCTTCAGAAATAAACAACTTTAGATTCTTAAAACCATCATTGATAGAGGTGTCACTTTTCACATAATTTCCACTATGTTTTCTGAACTTCTGTTTGGATTCATTAGCTTTCCTTTTATAACAATCTTTAGCATGATGACCAAGTTTCCCACAATAAAAACAATCATCATTTTTCTTATCATGTGCATCAAATTTTGATTGAGTCATACCTCTGTTCCTTGGCTTAAACTTGTCTACTCTATTTTTGTCCCATGGCTTGCCCTTGTATGGTTGTTTCCCTTTTGCTACTAACGCCAATTCTAAAGAATGATAGTCCATCTCAAACACCTTCATTCTTTCTTCTTCTTCTAGAAGAATCCCTGTTAACTCATTAAATGTAGGTGGCTTTGCTCTACCTCCTAGAATTGAAATAAAGACATTATAATCTTTGATTAAACCTTTTAACGTAATAGTTACAATGTCAGAATTTGAAAATTTGTCACCAATTGCACTTAACTGATCCAATTGTTTCCATTTTCATGGAAAATAACTTAGTCTTCAAAAGAAGAATCCTATTTGAGTTTGTATTTTCATACAAACCTTTCAATATCTCCCAGGTCTCCTTGGAAGTTGTACAGTCTCTGATGTGTGGAATTATGTTGTCCTTAAGAGACATCTGCAATAGCACTTTGGCCTTCATCTCTCGTTTCTCCCAATCTGTACCAACAACACCTGTGGGTTTGGTTTCATCTCCATTTACAATAGTCCATACATTCCACGCTTAAAAAATCGTCAATATCTTAAATTTCCAGTCAATGTAATTATCACCATCGAGCTTGGATGATTCATTCAGATAATTATATGCAAATGAATTAGACATTTCTGCACTAAAAATTCCTTAAACAACTCAAAAATACCTAGAAAATATGGTAGCTATCAGTCTGATCTTTTCACCAACGAATTTGTAACAAACCCTATTTGTTGGAAAACATTTCGTGTTAAGAAACATTATGATAACTTTTATTGTAAAGTTTTATGTTGGACAGATGTCTAAGGATGACTGTAATTTCCACAATAAATTATTATTTAATAAATAAAATAGGAGATAAACACCTAAGAGGACTGTTGAAAGAGTGATTACTGATCCACTAGGTGGAATGGAATCTGGGGTAGAAGGCAATGGACAAGTGGCAGCATCATGATGCAACTAACTAGCTGTTGGTATGGGACAACTCCCTTGAAATGTGTTCATAGTGCCCTGAAAGATGGGACTGGAGCTTGAGGCTCATTTATTCCAAACTAACCACTAAAAGACCTATGCAGTCTATATAATAGCCATCAAATATTGAACTAAGGTTCATCACTTTTCCTGATGAGGAAATTTACCTTGGGGTTTTGCTGTGTTTGCACCCAAGAGATTTGATGTGGGGATATGCTATGTTGTTGATCATGTTGTGAGTCTTCCAAACTCTTATTGAGTTCAGGAGGTTGATGCTGAGTGGAGAAGGCATTTTATTTCAGGAGGTTGATACTGAGTCGAGAAGGTATTTTTGAGTGCCTTGCTTCTACACAGATTCCACCCACTTATTGGATCAGTAATCAGGCTCGGGGGTTCATTAGAAGCCAGCAAGTTGAGCTGCTTTTTCTGAAGCAGGTTGGGAGGAACAGGCCTCCTTGGGTGTTTGTCGTCCCTATCATCTTTTACAGGTTCTATTGTCTTATCTATTTTTATTTTAAAGTTCTGCTATATATTTAACTTTTACTATTTCAGTTTTTCTAAATGATTTGATAATTCTATATAAGTAGAAATGATTGAATAAAATAGTCTCTGCATTTTTCCCCATGCAAAAGGAACAACATCATACTCTAGTACAGAGACAGATTAAGATAGATGAGCTTGATAGGAAAACAGCCATGAGATTGAGAAGATAAAATTATTATAAATTATCTCAAGTTTTCTACTTACTGTTAAGTCCTATGTATAGATAGATGAGCTTGATAGGCAAATAGCCATGAGATTGAGAAGATAGAATTATTATAAATTATCTCAAGTTTTCTACTTACTGTTAAGTCCTATGTATACATTTACAGTATCCTCACTGTCATTTAATTTTAGCTAAATTGTTTTCCTAATTTACATGTATTGTTTCTGGTTTATAAATATCTCTGTTTCAAATAATTAGATTTCTGTTCTAACAGTAAAGAATTGTTTTCTACATTCAGTAGTTAAAATGTATATGTTTATATTATGATAAATTTATAGACTTACTTCCATTATATAGTAGAATGACATTTCTTTTACAAACAATAAGAATTTCCATTTATTTCATGCTCTCATTCATACATTGTTTTGTACCATAAACTACACAGTGGAAATCAAAACATTTATTGTTTTATGCTATAACCCTAAACAGAGTTATCGACTACAATTTTATAGTCAACATTTCCATTTTAAACAATTTAAACTTTATTTCTCTTCTTGACGCAATGTCAAACTAAGATAGAGTATTATTACATTGAAAACAAAATAGAGATTTAAACTCAATACTTTAACAGTAGACAAACCAAATCCAACAGGAGTACCCAGAAAGGCAAGGTCTAATGCCAAGAACATATCAAGAGTAGAGTCGAAGCAAGCAACTACTTTCAACAATCATTTAAAACAACAAGGGCAACATCATGTTTTATAAAATAGTAATATCAGTTTATACTTTTCAAACACTTGGCAAACCATGTGACTGTAGTGATAACATTAAAACATAGATTAGCATTTTATTAAATTCATAACTCGAAAGAGTTGAAGACTTGACTTCATGACGATGATCAAGTTAAGTCATACGTTTTCTTCAAACCCTAATTCAATGAAATCAAGGTGATCACGATATCCAAGTCTGGAGAGACACACGACACAGCTATATGGTTTCACAATTATTACATGCAGAAGAAACATTACCAAAAGACTTCCATCACATTTCTCATCTATAACTTTATTCATCAAACCCTAAATGCGGTATCATGTTTACAAGTAGACAAACTTCATACAAGACGTAAGCCATTCATAGATACGAATTATCTAGCCTGTAGCAACAGACATATCGTTTTTACAGACTTCATACATTTTACATTTCAACTTTCACCATTCACAAAATAAAAACGATAACAGTAGAGTCGTGAAAACACCATTTATCATATTATCCAAGTCTGAGGGTAAAATCCCTGTTTCTAAAACTGTTGTATTCACAATCAAACACGGCAGTTTCCTTATGGGTCAAGGCATATCCTCCCCATACATTTAAAAATTTTACAAACCCTATCCCTACAAAGTTACATATTCTCTGAGTTAAGTTACAAAAACAAATAATATCACACAGTCAACCACCATCTTCATTTACACAAAGTTCCAGGGAAACCGCCGAGGCTTACCGGTTGGTATAGCTATTTCCAACCTTCAACGCCCATAATTTGAGGAGCCATTTCACAATGGACCTGGAAGAACATTACGAACGTGGTTAAAACAGTATCCAAGAAGGAAATATTACAGTATTGATATTTGAATAACTGTTAGTACCATCGTATGCACATTACAATGAAGGAAATCAAAACACATTACCTTTCAAATGATAGTTGTAGCAGCAATGAACGGCGAGACATTTCAACTGCAATGAAAACCCTACTTCATCAATTGTTGGTATAGCCGAAGCCAACACAAAACCATAAACTATTTTGAACACAGTAGCACAGTGCCAGGAAATATAGCAACGATGGCGAGGCCCTGGGCCATTCTTTTCAAACCCGATCTCAAAAGAAACAAACCCTCAACAAGTCGGGGTATCGAACCATCCAAAGACAAAACTCTAAGATTGTCAAACGAGACTTTCACCACTATACAATAACAGAAGAGAGCTCGGCTCTATAAATTTTAGAGGTTACGAGTTCAAGACTCAGGAGCAACGCCTCCACAGGCCAAAACAACAAGACTACAAACCCTCAGCCTGTCGGCCACATAGAGCTACCACTACCAAATGACAATAAACATAATAAACTCATCGAATGTAGCAAAGGTAGGGTTTAACCCCATCATTGAAATCCTTGCCAAGATCAACGGTGAGGATCATCGGCGAGATTTACGAAATCACATTTTATCTACCACATTAAAAGAGCCATCACTATCATAGCCACGAAGGAGCCAACTCGACAACGTTCAGACCTTTTTCAAGTTAGAACTCAGCACTCCGTTGTTACACCAAGATGCATTCATGTGAACCAAGCTTACTAAGCCATCCACGAGGGAATCCCACTATTCTCGTTGGTTGTAAGCATTCAATGCTTAAGATACAATCACATCCGCCAACCTATAAACCATGTTAACATTTATATCAAACAACGTGGAAATGGATATGGTAGGGTCATGTAATACACCGGCCTTGTAACATTACGTTAAAGGTTGGTTAGAACTTCACAGAGGTTGCATAAGTAATACCTAGGGACGCATAAGTGCACACAACACATAATAAAATATCTCCAAAGTTTACATAGTATCATAGGATTATATAGTAAGACATGTTTACAAATTTTTGATATAGTTTGTATAATTTCGCATTTCTGGATGGCATCATAGGTTTGTATAGTTCACTAGGGTAGTATAATATCACATGGGGCCACACTATTGCACATAACGCCCAACATATAATATGTTATATATATAGTTTATAATTGTTTAATCATGTCCCAAACACCATATAAATGGATTGTATAATAATCAAAGAAGATTGTTTATACATACATGCTATTGTATAATGGAATAAAAGATATGATGATAAATCAAATTATCATAACCATGGTAGGAGTATAGACTCTAGGCCAGTTAGCAAAACAGTTACATAGAATCTCCACAAATTCGGCACGGAGGGATAAGATAGATATTTACATACAGTTCAACATGAATGGAAATAAAACATAAATCTGAGTATAGAGCTGAGATACGATCATTATAGATCTTCTCTGATAAACTGTTGAATACTTGTCGCAACTTTAATCTCTTACCCGTAAAACTGTCACAAGTATGAAATCATATGCTTTAGCACGAATGCTAAGTAAGCCTCGGGGCGTCCGTAGGACCCCTTCATCAATCAAACAAAAGTACATTAGTCAAACAGTTGTTTCAATTATCATAAACAACAACAATAAACGTTGTAGCAGCACAACTAAATTTGGATAACATCAAGACATAAGCTGAAATCTATTTGTCACAAATTCTTACTTAATAAACCAGCATGGCATTTAGTACAGCAAGATAACATTTCATGCATTGTTCTATTTCCGCATTCATTAATTAAGCAATAAATGTCACGTAGAAAAATTTAAATTTTTGTGATTTTTCTGGGATGTTACAGGATTTCAAATCATGAGCTTCTGTTTAATACACGTCCTCTCTTCTCTTCTTCTCTGTCCAGACCAGATCTCATGGGTTTGTATCACAGCAATGATTCGGCTCCTTACAGCTCAAAGCCCGATTCCACTAGAATATTCCAACACCTTTCCAAGAAGCAATTGGCGGCTTGATCAAAATCCCTCACAGCTTGTCTTAACCAACAATTATTTGATACCAAATTGGGCGACTTCCTTTATACTGAGTCTTCCATGGTGGGAGACTTCCTATTCTAAATAGGTATTTCACTTCTGTAGTGATAACACCAGCCTTTTTATCCACAACGGACAACTCACGACTCTCACAGTAATTATGCCCTCTCCTCAGGATTCCTCCATAGCACAGACCAACAGACAACTCCAACCTAAGCTCTGATACCAAAATAGATTGAACAAAGTAGAAGCCTCAATGGGAATTCACGAAAGAGGTATAAAGCTCTCTGATACCAAAATAGATTGAACAAAGTAGAAGCCTCAATGGGAATTCACGAAAGAGGTATAGAGCTCTTAGGTTATTTGATTTTAACTCAAGGAGGAAAAACATTATAAATATATAGCTTGTCACACAAGCAACAGATTCCTACAAATATGGATCTGATAACAATAAACAGAGGAAAACATGGATTCAACTACAACTGTTTCTATTTTAAGCATTTCTACATTAATATCTAACATTAGAACTAGAGCAAATTAATCATTGATTTCTTTCAATCATCCATGATTTTTCCAAGCATTCGAACGCTGAAAAAGACACAAAGGTGTATGTTGTGGAATATCTATGAAAGCAATAATGAGTTTCTAACCATTCAAAAGCCAAGATTGCCCGTAATTTGGACTATTTGAGCAGTGTTTACTGAGTTTCTGAGGGTTTAAACAATTGCAAATGAATCAAACTATCTGTAATTTGGCCCACAGTTTTAAGTTTTGAAGAACTCAAACATGAGTCACAATGGATACAATTTGTCATAGTTATGCCCTACGTGTAACTTTTTATGACTATTGAAGCATTTGAACGTCGAAAACTTGGCAATCTGTTGTTGAGTTCGAGGTATTTATGCGACCCTTTATGAAATTTTGAAGCTTTAAAATAATGTAAGGTGGAGCAAATCTAAAACAGTTGACTTGTTGAACTTACAAGAACATCCAATGTCCTAAGACGCGCGAATTCGTATTTACGAACCTTGCTTTGATTCGTATATGTTTGGAAAGGTCAGTTATTTTCTGAAATGCATCGTTATTGTGTGTTAATTGACATAGTAGAGATATTTGGAAAAATATCGAGGCAAGCTTTGATCTGTTTTATATCCATTAATCATGCTCCACTGTTATGGGATCTTTATGTTTCACCTTTAATTGGGTGTGACCTTTTGTGGGTCCTATTGTAAAATTTCGGTGACTTTGTTTAACTGGAATTTCAAATTTGTAAGTTTTACAATTATAAATTTTTATAAAAAATAATTTAAGTAATAATGTGATAGATGTAATTAAATTAATAATAAATAATATAAATAAATTAGCATAATTACATTTTTAAAATTAGTTGATATATAGTTATTTTTATATATCAATCATAGTCAAACATTTAAAAATAATTGATATCGATCAAATATATTAACTACTTTTATTTAATTATTTAATGATATAATTAATTAGTATTATTAAACTTAATGTATAAATTATATAAATTAAACTTTATAATTGAGAATTAAAATATTAGTTAATATTAATTATATTAGTTATATTAACTAAATAAACTAAGTGAAATAAGTTGTAAAAATTCAGAAAAAAAAAATTGTATTCACGATTGAAAAGATATGAGTAGGTTAGAAAACTTACAACAGTTTTCTGAAGTAGGGAGTCGAAGAAACTATTTTTAGTAGGCTGGGTGGTTAACTTGGGTCACATAAGAAGCTACGAGGAGTTGACATGAAGGAACCCTCAAGTTAGAGAACATTGTGTATTAAAACTTATATGTACTTCTAGAACTGTCAAATTTTTGTAAAATGTTAAATTATATATACAAGTGCTCAGTAGTGAAATCGCTACACGAGAACCTACGCTATCATCGTGTAGTATCACAGTAAAAAGTTAGATAATTCTAGACAAACATTACAATCGATGATATAATAAATACTATTAAATATACGGTGTAAAATTTTGAAATTCCTAAAATTGTTTTGTTTGGTCATATTAATTTTAATAAATGGATGTTATATAAGATAAATTTTATATTAAGTATAATTGCAAGTAATGTTATATATATATATATATATATATATATATAAATTAAGTAATTAATTAATATTATATATATATATATATATTAATTAGTTAATTCATGAATGTTTTGTGTATATATAAGGATTTTAAAGAAAAATATTGCACGTAGAAAAATAAGTAATCTATAAGATAGGAGCATGGAAAGATTTACGAGTTATAAAATAAAAAATGTATATACTCTCATATGTGAGTGGTTTCTAAGTATACAAATATAGGATAGTAATTTAGCTTACTTGGTGAGTGATGAGGTCAGGGCTTTCTGATAATGCAAGGTGAGGTTCAATTTCCATGCACTCTTTCGCATGAATAAAAAAAATACAAATATATATTAAAGCAAAAATCACATATTTATTGCATTTGAAAGAAAAAACCTAATAGTTTTGTATGTGAAGAGTGCGGGTAAAAAGGGCACGTGGGCTTCGTCAATAGTTTACCAAAACTTTGTTAAATTATTTTTGAAAATTTTAAAAAGATTAGAAATTTTGCGAGTTAAACTTTAAACCAAGATTACAAAAGGGAGTGCCTGTAATATAGAGAATTAAATAAATATAGTAGTTATTAACATGTCAACTAGAATTAAATAGAATGGTTAGTTAATACATTATTTAAATATTAAAAATATTTCCAAGAGCATAGGTTTGGAGGTGGATGATTTATTCACTTGCAAATAGAATCCTTTGTGAAACAAAGACTCTATTCAATGATATATCTTCTTGCTAAAACAACCATTCAGATTGTTTTGCACCCTCCCAGAAAATTGCTCACTATTGGAAAAATTGGTTAAGTATTGACACAAAAGGCTTAAGTAGCCTTGGGAAAATGCCCACCATTTCTCATATGTGAGGGATACAATTTTTAGGAAAGAGTAGGATTTCAAGTGGATGAATTATGAGCATGATCGGTGGTTCAGTTTTGAAAAAAGGTCTCTAGTCAAGAAAATATTGGCCTGCCAAAACAACCACTCAGCCTATTTTGCACCAAAAACTGGCCTAAATGGCCTTAGGAAAATGCCCGCCATTTCTCACGCTTGAGGGATAAATGTTTTCTGAGAGCATAAATTTGTAGGTGGATGACTTATTCACTTTACAATTGACTAAGTTTTGGAAACAAAGTCTCTGCTAAAGGAGATATTTTCCTACCAAAACAACCATTCATCTTATTTTGCACCTTCAAAGAAAAATGCTCGCCATTGACAAAATTGGTTAAGTATTGAAAAAAAGAGCTTAAGTAGCATTGGGGAAATGCCCACTATTTCTCATCGGCAAGGGAATTGTTTTTAGGAAAGCATTAGCTTGCAGGTGGATGATTTATGCACTTGACCAATGGATCGTTTTTGAAAACAAGTCTATGGTCAAGAAAATATTGGCCTGCAAAAACAGCGACTCAGCCTGTTTTGCACCTAAAACTGGCCTAAATGGCCTTAGGAAAATGCTCGCCATTTTTCACCTTTGAGGGATAATTTTTTTATGAGAGCATAAGTTTGTAGGTGGATGATTTATTAATTTTACCATTGGATTAGTTTTGAAACAAAATCTCTGGTCGAGGAGATATTTTTTTGCCAAAATGACCATTCATCTTGTTTTGAATCCTTAAAGAAAAATGCTCGCCATTGGAAAAATTAGTTAAGTATTGAAAAAAAAGATTAAATAGCATTGGGAAAATGCCCACCATTTCTCATCTATGAGGGAATTTTTTTTTAGGAAAGTATCAACTTGCAGGTGGATGATTTATGCAGTTGACCACTGGATCAGTTTTGAAATAAGTCTATGGTCAAGAAAATATTGGCCTCCCAAAACAAACACTCAGCTTGTTTTGCACGTAAAACTAGCTTAAATGGCCTTAGGAAAATGCCTGCCATTTTTCACCTTTGAGGGATAATTTTTTTATAAGAGCATAAGTTTGTAGGTGGATGATTTATTCACTTTACCATTGACTCAGTTTTGAAACGAAGTCTCTATTCAAGGAAATATTTTCTTGCCAAAACGACCATTCATCTTATTTTTCACCCTCAAAGAAAAATGCTTGCCATTGGCAAAATTGGTTAAGTATGGAAAAAAAGGGCTTAAGTAGCATTGGGAAAATGCCCACCATTTCTCATCTATAAGGGAAATTTTTTTAGGAAAGTATCAGCTTTTAGGTGGATGATTTATGCACTTGACCATTGGATCAAGTTCCAAACAAAGGACCTATGGTCAAGAAAATATTGGCCTTCCAAAACAACAACTCAGCTTGTTTGCACCTAAAATTGGCCTAAATGGCCTTAGAAAAATGCCTACCATTTCTCATATTTGTGGGATAAAAAATTTCCAAGAGCATAAGTTTGTTGGTGTATGATTTATTCAATTTAAAATTGACTCCTTTTTCAAAAAGAGACTTTGGTCATGGAGATATTTTCCTTCCAAAACAACCATTCAGCCTGTTTTGCACCCTCCTAGAAAAATGCTCACCATTGGAAAAATTGGTTAAGTGTTGAAAAAAGGGGCTTAAGTAGCCTTGGGTAAATGCCCACCATTTCTCGCCTATGAGGGATAAATTTTTTGGGAAAGCATGAGCTTGCAGGTGGAGAATTTATACACTTGACCATTGGCTCAGGTTTTAAAAAAAGTCTATGGTCAAGAATATATTGGCCTCCCAAAACAACCACTCAGCCTGTTTTGCATCTAAAATTGGCCTAAATGGCCTTAGGAAATTTCTCGCCATTTCTCATATTTGAGGGATAACAAATTTATGGAGCAAAGTTTGTAGGTGGATGATTTATTCACTTGACCATTGACTCCTTTTGGAAAAAGAGTCTCTGGTAATAGAGATATTTTCTTGCCAAATCAGACATTTGGCTTGTTTTGCACGTTCCCCAAAAAATGCTCGACATTGGCAAAATTGGCTAAGTGTTGAAAATCAGGGCTTAAGTAGACTCGGGATAAAACATAACTGCACCATTGTTTTCTTAAATACGTAGAAATTAAAAACTATTTTACTTGCAAGTTTCACTCATGGAATACGTTGGTTATTGAATGTGATTTATAGTTTCAAGACTCTTAAATCTACCTTCGTAGTTCCCTGACTCATGTTGAGCCTGCGTTAACTCTTTTTTTTGCCGGAAAATGTCCCGATTTGCCAAGAAATTGTCCCCATTAAAATTTTCTGGCCACATATTTTTGCGATTAGTTGACTCACTCACCGTCTTCACAATAAAAACTATTATTTCCTCAACCATGTGGAGAATTTTAACCAATTGAAAAAATAATCTTTTAACAAAGAAAACATCTTAAAAGCATATTTTGGCATTATTCCTAATGAAATAGGATACATGCTAGTTATGGATAGAATGTTATGATCTCTCTCAATGTTCATGTAAAGTGATATAGCACACTCTTTGTTGCATATAGATAATGGAAGGTTGTTGTTTCGACCTTATGAACTTGTTAATGGATGCATAACTCTGTAATGGATAGATCATGAGAGCCACACCTCGAAATACTAAACACTTCATGTACTATTTATCCAAGTAACATTGATATTCGAACTAGTTTCCTCACCATATTTTCATGGTGATTGTAGCTTGTTTTGTATCAGTTTGATATCATAATTTTATGTAGGCGTTGCCTACGATTTAAGATGCTTATGGAAGTTAAATGGATGTCCAAATTATTGTATTCAGACCCCTCAAATCATACTATAGTTTGCAACATTAATTCATGCTCACTTGTCCACCATTTTCATGTCGTAAATTGTATGCCTTAGAAGTTGTTGTCCTTTGGGAGACTTATCCGAACCTGAAACCTAATATAGTGTTGCACACATGTTGTCTGTGATGTCCTCTAACATAACCAATTCTCAGACTGAAGATTAGGGAATACCGTATAGTTTTTGGAAGGAAAAATAGTGACAGACCTATGGGGATTTTCACTAAAACAATTGACTAGTTGTGTCCCAAGTATTCTCTCCTTGAAAATTGCAGACCACATGAATGTTTATAATAGAGGTTCGAGTGTCTAAAGGTTGTATTAGAGTGTCATATACCCTCCTAAGTCCCTCCATACATAATTCGAAACCATTTGGAATTATTTGGGACAGTTTGGGGTTTCACTAATCCAAGATTAAAAAATTGGCCAAATTGTATAAACTTTCAAATTAGTGATACTACATAATTTGTTAGTTAATTAATGAATAGTTTATATATATATATTATAATAAAGATTTTAAGAAAAATATTACGTGTAGAAAAACAAGTAATCTATAATATAGGAGCATGGAAGGATTTACGAGTTATAAATAAAAATGTATATACTCTCGTATTTGAGTGGTTTCTAAGTATATAAATATCTATTAAAACAAAAATCAGGTATTTATTGCATTTGAAAGAGAAAACCTAATAGTTTCTATGTGAAGAGTGGGGGTGAAGAGGGCACGTGGGCTTCGTGTTTTTCGATCATTTAGAAAAACTTTGTTAAATTATTTTTGAAAATTTTAAAAAGACTAGAAATTTTGCGAGTTAAACTTTAATCCAAGATTATAAAAGGGAGTGCCCGTAATATAGAGAATTAAATAAATATAGTAGTTATTAACATGTCAAGTAGAATTAAATAGATGGTTAGTTAATACATTATTTAAATATTAAAAATAATTAATTATAGTATTAATATCGATGTGATTATTGCTTATTGCTATATGATTAAGAGACGTTGTATCCTTCTAATGCATTGGTGGTATAAAGCTATATGGTCGTGGCACATCTCATTGAAACTTAAATGCTTTACATGGTTTCTGCTCGAGGAACGACTCAAAACATGGGATAACCTTTCATCGATTGGGTGGATTGGGCCCAGCATGTGTTTCATATGTAAGAATGATGTTGAATCTTCATCACACATCTTCATTAATTGTTCTTTTACACTCTGTCTTTGGGAGAAATTTTATTTGTGTTATGGTATTACTACGCCATGGGGAGGTAGCAGCATTGAATCGAGTTTTCATTGCTGGGTTAACTATTGTAAGATTCACCTAACCCTTCCAGTTTTCATATGTTCAGTTGTATGGAGAGCAATAAATGTAGCTGTATTTGAAAATCGCAGCCCTAATTTGGAGACTATTTTTAACTCAGTACTGAGCCAATACCACAAATACCTGTCTGTTGAAGCCACCCTTGTCAAACCTGTTATTGGGAACTTTCAGCTTTCCTTTGATGCACCAGTGCTTTTTTCGGATGGGGCTGCTCAATTGGGGAACTGTGGCACAGATGGGGTCATTTTCCTGAATCAGGAACACTTTTACACTTTCCGACTGAATTGTGGCATTGGGACAAATATGAAAACAGAATTGATATCACTCTGGTGTGGCACTCGTATTGCAAACCTCTTTGGATTGGGAACAGTTAAATTTTTTGGTGATTCACGTGTTACGATCAAATGGGCGAGAGGTGAATATACTTTACAGGTCCTGAACTTAGATTATTGGTGCAGCAGAATACTGACAGAATTGAGAACTTTCAGCTCTTTGTCCCTGTCACATATTTACAGAGAATTTAATACACAGGCTGATCAGTTGTCAAAGTTGGCTCTGGAGGCTGATGAGGGCTTTTTATTTTGGGAAGAACACTGTGAGAACTTGATAATAGAGTCGGGTTCTATGCATTTTCTAGATTAGAGACCTATTGAGCTCTATTTTTGGCTCTTGGTTTTTGCTGTTAGTATGTTTTTATGTATTTGGGAGGATATCCGAGAACCTTGTATTTCTGGTTTTTATTGGACCTTAGTTATGTAGCTGGCACATCATGTACTATTTGATTCAATATTGAATAACAATATTATGTTTTTTTCGCGGGAAAAAAAATGTGATTATCGAATATATATATATATATATATATATATATATTTGTATTTAATATGTGTAATTATACATAATTTGTTTTTCATGTTTTAAATTGTAGTATTTATAAATATATATACACACAAATACCCAAAACATTGTGTGTCATAGATGGCTATCTAAAATTAGAAAATGGAAAATGTAAGAAAAATATATTCACATAAATTCCTTAATTGGTTATGATATAAGTTAAAGGCCAAGTAAATGTCAAGATATGTGTTATAATAAGATCATATACTTGGAATGTGTTATAACCAGTATAGATCCATCTTAAACCGGATCTATCAAGCACTAAGAGGAATTTAATTTCTTGAGGTGTACTTTAAAAAAAAAAAATTAAATCACCTGAACAAATTTGATAAGATGCATTTATGCCTGTATTTTTAAATTTTTATTTTATTACCCGACATGGATTTTTTTAATTTCCTTTTATTTAGTTTTAGTTTTTTTATTTTTTCAGAATTACTTTTTCTTTGTTGCATAACTCTATGTTACGTGAGAACATCTCCCTCATACTGTGTTGTAGAGAACC
The DNA here is from genome assembly GCA_027924585.1 of Larix kaempferi. Lineage (NCBI taxonomy): Eukaryota > Viridiplantae > Streptophyta > Pinopsida > Pinales > Pinaceae > Larix > Larix kaempferi. Next base: position 5,233,378 of record BSBM01000854.1, read on the forward strand.
TCAATGCAACAACAAATTTCAATAACATCATTAAGACCATATTCCTTCATCTCTATTCAACCATATTATGTTATCAAATGAAAAGACTAAATTAATCTCCTATCTTAAAAATATGTATTTTAGCACAAGCATGTGTCTTATTAAAAACAATTGTGAAGTTGCACATGTAGACTATGTATATAGTTCTTGTCTCATCAAAGCTAAGTATTACCAACTCAATAGTTAATTAGGAGTTCGATCTTAACTCAGACAACGATTGAAAGTAAAGTAAAAGTGTAGTTAGTTAAACTAGGTCTTTACGTGCAAAACTAAGTTATATCATGTATTACCAACTCAATAGTTAATTAGGAGTTGGATCTTAACTCACACATAACGATTGAAAGTAAAGTAGAAGTGTAGTTAGTTAAACTAGGTCTTTACGTGCAAAACTAAGTTTGGAATTAATAGACAAACCAGCAGGCCGACTTATCTTTGGTTGTTCTTCCGAGTGGTTAGGTAGCTATCGTCTAAATACTACCGTGAAGCCAATTCCCTAGGAAGCTTAGCTATCCACATTGTTTGTCAATGTTTAAGAGTGAAAGATTCCATACTTATTTATTTATGGACGTGTTTAACATAAAAAGGATTCAACAAACCCACATGCACAAATAATAATTAATTACTAAATGGTCGTTTAAATCATATGGCATTCACACATTATGATGCCAAAAGATTGGCATGAAACCTTTGGAAAATTTAGTAAGCATAGAAAGAAATTTGTTCAACCAAAAAAAAAGTGAGCGTGTGACATGTGGCTTAGAGGTTATCCTCCATTTAATGAATTAGCAGGAAGCTTAGATAGAACTTGAGTCGAATAGAAAACATTAATCATGATCAACACGTGGGTAATATTGTATAGATAAAAAAATAATATGTCTTTCAATGAGGTATTACCAAATAAAACTAGTAAAGTAAAAGGTAGTAATGAAATCAAATATAAGCGTAAGAATATAGTGTATGTAAAAATACATTGAACATAATGAAACATGCATACACATATAAAGTAAGAAATATGTATTTATAATACATTTCTAATGATATTCACAAAAATGAAAGTAAAGTATTGATAATATAGTTGATAGCAAGTTAATATACATAAAGTAACAATGAGTTGTATGGTTGTCGTATGTATAATGATTACAAAATTGAATGAGTATGAACATTGGAGAAAGGATATGATTAGGCATAGATGAGCTTGTGGGATTAGTGTTGTATAAGTGTATCAATAAGTCAGCATGGTAGGTGCAGGTTGTGCCAATATTTTGGTGTGTAAGTGATAATGATATAAATGGGTAAATATATGTGACAAATAAAGTGATCATAAAGTAAAGTAGATTGAAAACAATATCTTTTAATGACACATACTTCCATATGAATTTTATGTTGAGGTTTATAGCTCATGATGTCCTTCACATGATAATTCTTGACATGAACTGACATTAGCCATCTCTATAGAAATGGTTTTCAGAGGGAGGGAATTCATATATTGTGTGATAAACACATGAGAATAAGATGACCATTATGCATGGATTAAGCATTTGGAATCATGTAGAGAGTTATGAGACTTTACCTTTACATGCAAGCAAGTTTTTAATTTTTTAACATGTAAGTGTAGTTTTTCTATGAAGTGAAATTAGATTTTTTGAACCCTAAAGGACACCGAAAGATTATACAAGAGAGGAAGAGGGTCACAAGAGGGTAAAGCTTTGATACAGCCAAGAATCAAAGATTGATTGAGGGAGAAGGGGCGCACTTTAGAGAGAGGGGCACACTTCTTCATTTGGGAGGGAGGAGAGAAGAGGAGGAACACTTCCTTCATATATTGAGAGGAAGGGGGAATTATACAATGAGTGTCAGAGATCACCATACAATATAATTTAGTGATTGATTGAGAGGGAGCCAATTCTCAAGAAGTCAGAGAGAGCAGGAAGAGGGGTACACTTCTACAGTTGGGAGGATAGTCGAAACAAGGGAACACATATTGAGGGAGTGAGAGGGAGCACACTTCTTCCAAATATTAGCAGAGGGCCCATTCCATGAGACATCTCAAAGAAGAGCAGGGGCACACTTCTGTGTGAGAGAGGGAGCATTCCTACTGAGCAGCAGTTGCAGTTGTTGTAGATTGTGGGGTTGTCCTACATATATGGCATGCCTCCCAATGAATAAGGTTCCTTTGTTTGTGAAATATTTGATTGTAAACATTCTATTATTTTTTCTCTGGCTCGAGATTCCAGAAATCCCTAGTTGCTAGTTTTTCCTCATTGGGGTTTCCAGAGTTAGAATACTGTGTTCATTATTGGGTGATTGATTTCTTGTTATGCCACTTAGTATTATTAGTTAATGAGTTTATGTATTTCCGTTCATAAAATTAGATATGAGAATTTAATTCTATGCATGCATCTTGGCTACTTTATTGGAAGTAGTGAGTCAGATTATAAGCCTAAATAAAATTTAACATGGTATCAGAGCCTTGTCTTTGAATAAAACCAAGGCATTTTGCACAGTGATGTACATGTGTTATTTGATTTAAGAGGGTTTGAATCAAAGTTTATCATATCTACAAGGTTATGGTGACATGCCTGAGATTTGAAGATCGGTTGGAGGGGGAAACCAACTTCATCACATGGAAGGAGAGGATTACTCTAATGTTGGAAGACAATGAGCTATTAGATTTTTCCAAATATCCTATTACTCTTCCTATAGATCCAACAGATTTGGCCACTTATAACGAGAGGAAGATAAAGTCCAAGAGAATTCTTCTAAATGTTGTGAAGGATCACATGATTCTGCATGTGACTGTAAATATGCATGCCTACGAGATGTGGGAAACATTGAATAAACTTTTCCAAAGTGGTAATGAGAATAGAAAGATGGTGCTACGAGATAAGCTCCAAAGTATAAAGATGTCAAAAGATGAGCCTGTTACAGGTTATCTCACTAGAGTTACACAAGTTCAAGATGAACTTGTTGTTGTGGGTGAGAATATTGTATATGTGGAGTGTAATGTCCCCAATTTGAAAATTTTCCAAATTTAGTCAATTTTCGAAACTTGGACTAGTGAAGCCCCAAACTGTCTCAAATGATGCCAAATATTTTAGAATGATGTATGGAGTGGATTGAGGTGTATTTGGACACACTAAAAAGAAGCTATTACATGCTTGGATTCTTTATAAATACTGCAGCAAATTTCATTTACAATTAGAGAATGAAATGCAGAATTACTAGGAAAATCGATGTTGAAACCCCCAAGGGTAGATGGCTCCAAAAGACTCCTAAGGATTTCGAATTTAGACTGAGAGTGTTTTAAAGGTATTGAGACATAAAAATGAAGCTGATGGATTCTTGGACACTCTCAAAATACTTTTGCAACATTCATTTAAGTTCAGGAGAAAATAGGGAAATTTACTAGTAATTTCGAGGTTCAAACCCCCAAGGGTAGATGACATAAATGGCTTCCCAAGTGTAGTACGAACCTCCCAACTTTAAGAACAAAGACAGGAAATAGTTATAGGGCTTCAATGGGCATCCAAATGCAACATTAATCATTTCCTAAAGGCTGCTACAACTCCATAAATAAGAGGTTTGTAAACATGCTTTCACATAGCGGGCAATGATAGAAAAACTCCACAACTTGCTATGAATTTTGTGATAATTGTTCCAATTACCTGTATAATGTTTATGAAACTTCTTCATTGCATTAATATTTATCCATACAACAATAAAATCATAGATATTGACTGATACAAATCGAAACCAAACAACTTCAACCTGTCTCAACAAGATATATGGGAAATTGGCTCGAATCTCTTCCTTAAATGTAAATATCACTTGAAATATATAATGTTTCGATCTGTGGCTCTAATTATATGATTATTATAGATATATATATAATCCAACATGTCCACGAAGTCGAAATAGCATTCCTTCACTAACTATGTGCAACAACAAGTGCGCTATGCAAAAGCTATGGGGGAAAATGGCACCATCCATACATAGTTTGGCATTTTTACATGGTTTTACTTGGATATTCGACCTAAGGTTCATATGAGCATCAATTACAGAATTTGGAAATCATATTACAAATAAATGGGGCCCCAAGAGCTCCCCCAAAGAGATCAGCATCTCACCAAGTGTGCCCTTCTTTCAAGAGCCAAAATATGAAGAGGAATGTGAGAGAGATGTGGGAGCAAGTTGAATAAGAGAAGATAATGAGCATCCTTGTAGCTTCAACCTGCAACAAATGACTCCATTGTAGATTCAAATGAAAGGTCTGAATGGCCTCTCCAATTTCCAATTGGGATGGGAATCTTCCACCCTCGAAATTGGTACTAAGGAAAGTAGAGTAAACACTCCACTACCATGGACAAGCTATGCTCTCTAATTTGCAAAATGAGAAATGATCAAATGCTGCTTTCCTTCTTTGTTCTTGTCTTTTATAAAATTCTCAATTCCTCCATGGTTCTAATTCCTTCCAAAAGCCTCATTCCAACGCAAGTTGGGAAGAGATTCCAATGTGTGCCACTTGTCCAACAATTCCTGGTCTCCATCTTCCCTCAATTCAAATGGGGAAGCTTCTTGGCTTCCATAACTCCATTGCGCGCCCTCTTGGAGGATATTTTTATCCCTAACATGTCATATATGTCATATGTCAGCAATCAGGTCTGAAATTTGTCATAAGTGTCATAGAATATTCATCATTGTTGTCATAGGAGTTAGGGAATCTAGTTCCAAGTGTCACCATTCTTCTAAGATGCCTCTTCCTCTTCCATGGGAGTTTCTCTTCCACTCCAATTTGACCTTACATGATTCATGCCATGAATAATACCTCTTCAACTCCCCCAAGTATGTTAACCTTCATCTTGAACTCGAATTGGTGAGAGAATAATGCCAAGTGTAGTGGGGAATCTTGCCACATGTGGGTCCCACAACCTCTTATGTGCCCTCATTATCTAATGCCACCTTATTTTATTTTTATTATTATTTATTTGAACCATTTAATGTGAATTTGTAATTCTAAGGTCATTTTGGGTCTTGTATCTCTCTATTCCAACTTTTAATTCTTCCACCCCCAACCTAGGGAACTAGTAGTTTTCATGCAAGATAGTTAATTTGGACGGGTATATTACAAACTTTGAATTGGGAATTTATCTTGATGTGACCCACCTTGTCCATTTGGGTCTAATTTTACATTATTACTAACTTGGACATCATTCTTGGAAATTATTTGACCCTTAGCATCAATTTGACAAACTATCATGAGTATGGCCAAGGGGATTAGGCCATTGTGACCCAATGAAAATTTTGGGGACACCAAAAATCCTCCCCTCCCAATATTGCATTTCCTCAAGCAATTTAAACACATGGATGTTGAAGAACCTGCTTTCTTTCCAAAACTTTGCTTCCCAAAACTTCTCTTCTAAAACTTTGAGTAGTGGCATTCATGCACTACAATTGTGTGTTTCCAAAAGCCAGGAGATTTGGGTTTTCTTTTTCATTTTTATATCCCCTATAACATCACCTCTAAACACCCAAAATATTAATTAAATCCATCAAAACAAGTTTGCACAATTACTCTTTACGTCTCTCATATTTTGGAAACCCTTTTTGATACCACTGTGTAATTCTTTGAAGTTGCCACTAAGTTGCCCAACTTTGAGTCTTCAAGATCCCATGAAAATTTTAGAGAGGAACCAACATGCTTGTTGCTGCACTACTCTGATTAAAATCACCTTATTAAGTGGGAACTCAATCTCCCATACTACTTGTTTCCCAAAAAAAATTGAAACCAATGTGTAATCTACCTAGAACTTAACATTTTATGTTATGGAAAAACATTATGCTAAAAGTTATTGTAAAGTTTTATGGTGTTGACCTAGGATGGTCAAAGATTACTGTAATTGAATATTTTATTATTTAATAAATAAAAGGAGAGACACACATCCAAAGGGACTGTTGAAGAGTGTTCACTGGCCCACTAGGAGGAATGACAAGTGTAGAGTGCAGAAGCTACAGATGTCATAAACAACATTTACTTTCCAGCTGATGCAGGAGGCATCCTACCTTAAAAAGTGGTATGAGAATGTTCCCAAAAGATAGGGAAAACTGAGCAGGTGTCTCATTAATTACAAAACTGAACCAAAGACCTAGGCAAGGGTGGGCGCACGAAGATGGTCCCCATTTTCGTTGCAATGGGGGCGCGCTAGTGGAAAAAAAAAATGGCACGTACACACCTAAGGAAGTGTGCACGTGCCGCTAGGTTCGGTACCAAACCGAGGCGCGTGCGCGTATATGGCGCGTACGCATTCCTGGCACGTGCACGCAATAGTGGCGCACATGCGCCTCTGTTAAAAAAAAAAAAGAACAGTGCCCAATTTTTGCATTGTTCCATTGGGCCAGCCGGAGCGCAAATTGCACCTCCGTGTACACATCAATTCAACCACCAAAGTTGCCCAAATCAACTTCAAAACCACCCCACAACAACCACTAACTCATCAACATGGCAATTGATAGGTAAATATCAAGTTTTGTTTTCATTTTATTCATTCTTTGTATCAATTTTTCGATTTTTTTTTGTTTATTTAATTGTAAATAATTCTCAAATTTTGAAAACAATGAACCAATTTTCTATTGCAGATTGTAAACTGAGACAATGAGTGAACAAGATGTTAACCCCGAGTCCGGTGGAACACAAGAAAACCCAAACCTTGGACCCAATGCCGAAGAAAACCGTGAACACAATCCAAATGCTGAACAAAACCAAAACCCACAACCTAATTTTGAACAATATGAAACTTGGGTGAACCATCTCGATTGTCTCTTGCCACGTCAATTGAGAACTCAATCGACTCCCTCATACATGCACACCAACAATTGACCGACATGACTAAATTTAGAGCTAGGATGTGGGAGTACTACTCCACGGGCATCTCCAAGGAAGCAATAAAAGATTTGAACATTACAAAAGCCCAATTATATAGTATGTTCACCGATCCGAAAACAGGCCAACCACCGAACATTACAAAGCCACGTGTCTACATGGATTGGTGTCATTACCAACCCTGGAGGGACAATTGGATGCGGAGGTGGTTCATGGTGTACGATAAACCTCCCTGCAATAATAGGGAGGTTCCACAGTACTTCCTTCGCCAACTGTTGGATGAGTTTTTCCTCAGTTTACATGTCAACTATTTTGACATAACTGAGTTCCAGGGTGTTGGGCATGGCTCTGCCCAAGATCGACCTGCTTCTAGGAGGAACCCACTGAGAGGGCCACCAGCTCTGAGGCATGACCCCAACCTCTCACCCCAGCCACCTCAGTTGCCCCATAAGCTTGATCAGATCGAGGTGGCAATGACGAATGTTGCACGTGGTCTCCTCAGACACACCTCCTTTGTAGCAGCGACTACAGTGGAGAGGTCGAGTGACCTTGATAGAGATCCAGGTGCAGGCCCTTCATGACAAGGCCAGGATAGACCCATGACCGATGGTAGCCATGCTGGGCATTCCAGTTCGACGGGGACAATGCCACATATTTGTCCCCATTGCGGGCACACTTTCCCTGGCCCGATCGAGGGCTGTTATATGGATCAGGTCAGCAATTTTTTTAATGTGTTTTCAATCATCACTTTATAACTTGTAAAGTATTTTGAAAGTATTTTTGTTTGAGTTAAACTATTATTTCAATGTACAGTTATTCAGAGTTGATACACCGAGATGGGAGAACGTAGAATCTCCCAACCTGGATGTAGCAATGGCAGTTGCAACTGAAATTACGACACCCCACACGAAGCTATTTTCAATACTTGACACAATTTTGTTATTACTTATGTCATTTATATTACTTAAGTATTTATATTTATGGCATACACGTTGATAGTTCGTACAATGTTTTTGAATATCTTGATTTCCTAGATAATGACTTGTTTAACATGTTCATAACATGCATGCATTTTGTTGTCCATAGGTGTTTCGTGACTATGGTGATCAGCCACCCCCGCCAGGGATTGGCACATCACCATATACACAGGTACAGTGTGTAGTTATAAGCATGCTTTTAATTTGATTTGTTACGACTTACTATGGTTTAATTTATTGTTTGTTTACTAAATTGTATATTACAAATGTATATGTAGGTTCCACTAGCTGTTGTGTCTCCGCATTTTAGTCATGTGTATCCACCCTCTCCCATGAGTCCCCTCCCTTGCTTTCATCTAGACCCCTCCCTATGTCCACCCCCTCCCTTCCATCCAACCCCCCCTCTCCGACCATACTCCCCCCTCCATCCATCCTCCCCCACTCGCCCACCCCCCTACGTCCATACATCCCCCCCAATTTATCCATGCCCCCATGTCTATCCATCCTCTCCCATTCGTCCACGCCCCCCCTTCCTTCCACCTTCCCCTCTTCGTCCACAACCTCCCATTTGTCCATCCTCCTCCCTCCATGTAGGACTGCCCTCCCATGAACCATCCCTCAACACCGTCCCTAGCCCTTTCCGTTCAATACCCTCTATCCTATAGTTGGCAGGGGTTCATCGTCCACATGGTCCTCCTCCACCCCATACCACCATGTCTTCTCCCACCATATCATCCCCACTTCACGCCACTATTGTGGCATCTACTCTTCCAATATCCTCATCAGTATCTCTAGTGGTTTCACTTGTAGTGGCTGCCACTACATCTGCGCCCCCCCCCCCCCCATCATTGCATCGGAGTTGGTTGTCCGACAATCTGCTCCACCTGCTAGCCCAGAAGGCCAATCATGTCCATTGTCGGAGGTGTTCACGGTGAGAATCAAGTTAATTTATGAAAATATTTTTATGCATTAACAAAAATTAATTTAAGCAATTATGACTTTTCAATGAAATGATTGTTTTAAATGTTGTAGGTTGGAATTGTTGAGAGGCTCCGCAGATCTAGGACACCTATCCAACGTTTCCCACTCATGTCAGAGGTGATTTATTTAAGATTCGAATTCTACATTTGTTTTATAAATGTGGTAGATGTTGCAAATGCTTGAAAATGACGGTATCTTATATCATTTGTTCCATAGCCCGGAGAGACGGTCTACTCCTAGACGGACTAAGACCCAAGGCACTGGTAGCTCGAAGAGTAGGAAGATCGACTTTGGATCTGCACCTAGGAGTGATGGCGGTGGTCACAATGCTTGACATGCCACGTGTTATGTACATTAGCCACGATGTGGCACTTTTGTGCACCAGTTTTGATGTACTTGGTATCTATGGCATGAGTTGCCATGTATTTTGTATCTATGGCATGAGTTGTCGCATTTTGTGTAGGGCACGAGTTGCCATTGTATGTACATTGGGAACCATGTTCCACTATTCTCCAGCAATTGTATATGTTTGGATGAGTTTTGTAGCCTCAATGTACATGGATTTTCAGTTATGTGATTTATATATCTCGTTGTCTAATGTGGTTGTCTCATGTTGTGTGTATCATGATGTGATGTTGTGTAAATTTGGGTTTTACCTAGATCTTAGAAGAGAAGTTGGATATCGTAGTTCAACTTGGTTTATCTTTCCACATGTAAAAGCTTCTAATGGTATCTATGTTAAGAGAACATTGTAAACATAGGCTAACTCAAACAAAATCACGTGTGAGAATTAATATAAAAACAAACGGAATAAATGGATGGACAAATCACACCTCATGTCACATAAGATATATATTGGGAACTTGAGTACTAGGAAAAGAACACTTAAAAATAGAAAATGTCCATTGTCGTCAAAAGGTTAAAATGAGATCCAACATTATTTTTAATAGCTCTACATAATGAGATCCAAAAAGGCCATACTCTACATAATGAAATGTTGTCACTAGTATTTATTTTGACCATTTTGTCCACTTAAGATCATGCAACAAATTAATAACCAAGTTATGGAATCATTTCTTAATCAATTGTCACCATACAAATAGGACAACCTTGAGCACGATGTATAGCTAGCTCATTAATTCTCACTCACAGATATAGCCACCTTTGATTTGATGACCATTACATCCACTACCATTTACAATTAGGACTTCCTTAATTTATCATTATGTGATAGCGATCTAATTTTATGTATGCATATATGTGTATAGTGGTTTGGATTCAAATGTATGCAGATGAATATATATGTACAATGAAAATGATTTAATCTTTACAAGTATTATAATTTAGAGCTAGATCTTAGGATACATAATAGGGTTTCATTGTGATTAGAATACAAACTAGGGTTTATGCTACCAACTAGGGTTTTTAGGCTAGGCTCTTGTGTTTCTAGGCTAGGATCCAAGCTCCAGGGTCACCATATTAATGTTTAATTCCACTATCATGTCATCATTCTCACCAATACCATGCCCACTACTACAATCACCATCAAGACTCTCAATCCCGCTTTGAACATTTCCCATACTTCCAAGTTAAAATTGATAGGTCTTGTTGCTAAAATCTTTTCACTTATCTATTCACATAGACAAATCCACTCCTGTGAAAGATTTGTTATATCTTGGTACGTGCAAGTTCACATGCAATAATACTTGAGAGATCATTTTACCCCATGATCCATGGAATATTCATTGGATTCATATGAACCTCATTGTCATCACCCCAATCATGGTCAAGACGCCAAGATCCATCCTTAGTAGAAAAAACCTCATGTTGGCACCCATACCACACTCAAAGAAAAAAAAATTCTTTGAAAGGGCATGTTTGGGGGTTGAGGGAATCTTGATTTTTTTATAATCACACATGAGAGGTTCTTAGAGTCAAATACATTGGATATAAATAAATTCCCCAATGCCTTCATTATCCTCATCACCATCGCCATCATCATCAATGTCTTCATCATCATCACCATCTTCATCATCATCACCATCACCATAACCATCAACTTCACCACCATCACCATCATCATCAAATTCACCATCTTCATCATCATCACCATCTTCGTCATCATCACCATCTCCATCTTTTGGATGCGAGACGGAACCATCACCATCTTCATCATCACCATCACCATCACCATCAACCTCACCACCATCACCATCATCATCAACGTCATCATCTTCATCATCACGACCATCTTGATCACCATCACCATCTCCATCTTTTGGATGCGAGACGGAACCATCACCATCACCATCACCATCAACCTCACCACCATCACCATCATCATCAATGTCACCATCTTCATCATCATCACCATCTTCATCACCATCACCATCTCCATCTTTTGGATGCGAGACGGAACCATCACCATCACCATCACCGTCAACCTCACCACCATCACCATCATCATCAACGTCACCATCTTCATCATCATCACCATCCTCGTCATCATCACCATCTCCATCTTTTGGATGTGAGACGGAACCATCACCGTCACCATCACCATCACCATCAACCTCACCACCATCACCATCATCACCATCATCACCATCTTCATTATCATCACCATCTTCGTCATCATCACCATCTCCATCTTTTGGATGCGAGATGGAACCATCACCATCTCCATCATCACCATCACCATCACCATCAACCTCACCACCATCACCATCGTCATCACCATCACCATCACCATCACCATCACCATCACCATCAACCTCACCCAAACCATAGCCCGAACCCTCACCCAAACCCTAGCACTAAGCCATCTTCTCCATCCTCACCATCACAATCACCGTCACCATCAACGTCTTCATCATCACCACCATCTCCATCATCATCATTGACTCTAACTCTAACCCTAATTCAATTTCCTTCTATAACCCTAGCCCTAACCCTCACCCAAACCCTAGCACTAATCCATCTTCTCCATCCTCACCATCACCATCACCGTCACCATCAATGTCTTCATCATCACCACCATCTCCATCATCATCACTGACTCTAACTCTAACCCTAATTCAATTTCCTTCTATAACCCTATCCCTAACCCTCACCCAAACACTAGCACTAAGCCATCTTCTCCATCCTCACCATCACCATCACCCTCACCATCAACGTCTTCATCATCACCACCATCTCCATCATCATCATTGACTCTACCTCTAACCCTAATTCAATTTCCTTCTATAATCCTATCCCTAACCCTCACCCAAACCCTAGCACTAAGCCATCTTATCCATCCTCACCATCACCATCACCGTCACCATCAATGTCTTCATCATCACCACCATCTCCATCATCATCAATGACTCTACCTCTAACCCTAACTCTAACTCCAACTCTAACTCCAACTCTAGGTTCCTCATCAAAGCCTCCATCATCAGCATCTTCATGACCATCACCATTGCCATCACCATCACCATCAACCTCTTCATCATCATCACCATCATCATCATCATACGTGCCCGGTGGAATATTTTCCAGAGTTGACCCCCATGTGCAAAAATTGCACACTCCCTCATTGAGCAAAACCCTAGTTTCCAAGATGGACGTACAAGATGAGGGTGGGGCCACCGGGCTGGAGGGGAGGGGTACCCCTAGCACTATCCTGCCATGCTGAATCCAACAGAGTCGATGGTTCATCGATCCGAGCCACGGTCTTCATTCTATGGCTCGTCCCATCTCCCATCCAGAAGGCCTTTAGGGACACCTGCTGGATACTTGTCGGGGGCATAGAACTCCAACCGTGCAACATAATCAGGTTCCGGGGAGTCCTGCAGGTGTGTCTAGGTAGGTTTTGGCCGGGAACGCTGGCCACAAGTGCCCGATGGGTGATTTTCCAGAGTTGACCCCCGTGTGTAAAAATTGCACACTCCCTCACTGAGCAAAACCCTAGTTTCCAAGATGGACGTACAAGATGAGGGTGGGGCCACCGGGATGGAGGGGAGGGGCACCCCGAGCACTATCCTGGCATGCTGAATCCAAGGGAGTCGACGGTTCGTCGATCCAATCCACGTTCTTCATTCTATGGTTTGTCCTGTCTCTCATCCAGAAGGCCTTCAGGGACACCTGCTGGATACATGTCGGGGGTGTAGAACTCCAACTGTGCAACAAAAACAGGTTCTGAGGAGTCATGCAGGTGTGTCTAGGCAGGTTCCGGCAGGGAACGCTAGCCACAAGTGCTCGATGGATGATTTTCCAGAGTTGACCCCCGTGTGCAAAAATTGCACACTCCCTCACTGAGCAAAACCCTAGTTTCCAAGATGCACGTACAAGATGAGGGAAGGGCCACCAAGCCAAAGGGGAGGGGCACCCCTAGCACTATCCTGGTTTGCTGAATCCAACGAAGTTGATGGTTCATCGATCCGAGCCATGGTCTTCATTCTATGGGTCATCCCGTCTCGCATCCAAAAGGCCTTTAGGGACACCTGCTGGATATCTACCAGGGGCGTAGAACTCCAACCATGCAACAAAACCGGGTTCCGGGGAGTCCTGCAGGTGTGTCTAGGCAGGTTCTAGCCGGGAATGCTAGCCCTAAGTGCCTGGTGGAAGATTTTCCAGAGTTGACCCTAGTGTGAAGGCCATGCCAAATTCGCTAAAGGGGGCCATTTCTCGACCGGAGGCCCCCGAGCGTGCATGGCCACCATGGATAGGTCCGCAATGACCATGTGGACCTATGGGAGGTGACTTAATCCAAGTCCTCTTTCTGGTTTGGGTTCCGTGGCCCCGAGTCAAATCTTCCAAGTGTCCCTGAACGGCCCGAGGGTGCCCGACTAGAATTCCTGTAGCACCCGAACCATGGCTCGGTTTGTGAATCCATCGATTTCGGTGGGTTTGGGATGGCGGGTTTCAGCTAGGGGACCCTTCACAGCATCCCCCAAAGACCCAAAAGCAGTGCCAATGGGCCATCTCCGGAGCTAGGGTTTTGCTCAGTGAAGGCCATGCCAAATTCGCTAAAGGGGGCCATTTCTCGTCCAGAGTCCCCCAGGCATGCGTGGCCACCGTGGACAGGTCCACAATGGCCACATGGACCTGTGGGAGCTGATGGAATACATGTCCGTTCGCCAGTTTGGGTTCTGGATGAGAAATGCCCCCCTCGAGCGAATATGGAATGGCCCTCACTCAGCAAAACCCTAGCTCCGGGGATGGCTGATTGGCACCGCTTCCGGGGCTTCGAGGCACGCCGTGGGGGGTCCCCTAGCTGAAACCCGGTGTCCCGGACCCACCGGAGTCAATGGATTCATGAACCGAGCCATGGTTCAGGTTCCACGGGCATTCTAGTTGGGCACCCCGGGGCCATTCAGGGACACTTGGAGGATTTGCCCCAGGGCCACGAAACGCAACCCGGTGAGAGGAATTGGATTCTGTCGCCTCCCACGGGTCCACATGGCCATTGTGGACCTATCCACAGTGGACACGCATGCCCAAGGGCATCCGGATGAGAAATGGCCCTCTTGAGCAAATTTGGAATGCCCATCACTGAGCAAAACCCTAGCTCCAGAGATGGCTCGTTGGCACCACTTCTGGGTCTTTGGGGGATGCTGTGGGGGGTCCCCTAGCTAAAACCCACCATCTCAGACCCACCGAAATCAATGGATTCATGAACTAAGCCACGGTTCAGGTGCCACGGGCATTCTAGTCGGGCACCCCGGGGTCATTCAGGGACACCTGGAGGATTTTCCCCGGGGCCACGGAACCCAACCCGGCGAGCGAACTCGGATTTCGTCGGCTCCCACAGGTCCACGTGGCCATAGTGGACCTATCCACGGTGGCCATGCACGTCTGGGGGCCTCTGGACGAGAAATGGCCCCCTTGAGCGAATTTGGAATGGCCTTCACAGAGCAAAACCCTAGCTCCGGGGATGGCCCATTGACACCGCTTCCTAGTATTCAAGGCACGCTGTGGGGGGTTCCCTAGTTGAAACCCAGCGTCCGGACCCATCGGAGTTGACGGATTCGTGAACCAAGCCACGGTTCGGGTGCTACGGGCATTCTAGTCGGGCACCCCAGGGCCATTCTAGTGGTGATAACAAGTTTACTGTCTGTTGAGTCTAATACTACATCCAGGAGCCGCTCAGCAAACTTTGAGATAGAAAGCTCTGTAATTTTAGGATACTGATTCAACCACTCATACAGTCTCTTGCCTTCTCGAGGATCTAAATTTATAATTTCCTTCTGGGTAGATTCAGGCTTTCTCGAGGATCTAAATTTATAATTGCCTTCTGGGTAGATTCAAGCATGGAATAATATTTTCCAGCACTTCCAAGCTCCCGAGACCATTTTGTTAACCATAATATGTGCAACTCCTTTGATGAAAGATAAATTCTGGTGTGGACGGAAGCATTTGATACACTAGCCAAATCTATGTTGTTGGAAGAACTTAGATATTTCAACAAAGGAGCGTTTTGCAGGTGACTTGAAAATCCCTTCCATTTTTCAGCAATAAAACAAAGAAGTTCAACGTACATATTTTTAGGCAAGCTTGTCAACCAATTAGACAACCAAATACAGGGAGATAACCACGCCCAAAATATTCAAGCTATTATAAAACTCTTGTTTATCAAGATAAGGATGGACTATGTGTACATTATGAGAATATAGATGGATGAAGTCGCTTTGATGAACTTGTCCTCTTGCTCTCTCCAGAATGTGTTTAAAAGCAGGGAGTATTGTTCGAGCTTCTGTGAACAATGAAGGATTCGTTGTCATTGCTAAGAGAAGTTCTAAGGTCAGTTTCTTGTAAAACAGAGATTGTATAAATCCAACGGGTGTCCTTGAAGGCCTTTTGGATGCGAGATAGGACGAGCCATAGAATGAAGACCGTGGCTCCGATCGACAAATCATCAGCTCTGTTGGATTCAGGACGTTGGGATAGGGCTAGGGGTGCCCCTCCCCTTTGGTCCCATGGCCCAGGTGTCACCATGTAGGTCCATCTTGGAAACTAGGGTTTTGCTCAACGAGGGAATGTGCAATTTTTGCACACGGGGGTCAACTTTGCAAAATCCTCCCCCGGGCACTTTGTGGTTAGCATTCCCAGCCAGAACCTCTCTAGACACACTTGCACGACTCCCCGGAGCCAGGTTTTGCTGCACGGTTGGAGCTCTATGCCCCGGCAAGTATCCAATGGGTGTCCCTGAAGGCCTTTTGGATGCGAGACAGAACAAGCCATAGAATGAAGACCGTGGCTCTGATCGATAAACTATCAGCTCCATTGGATTCAAGACGTCGGGATAGTGCTAGGGGTGCCCCCCCCTCCGGTCCCGTGGCCCGGGTGTCACCTTGTAGGTCCATCTTGGAGACTAGAGATTTGCTAAGTGAGGGAGTGTGCAATTTTTGCACACGGGGGTCAACTTTGCAAAATCCTCCCCTGGGCACTTGTGGTTAGCATTCCCAGATGAAACCTCTCTAGACACACTTGCAGGACTCCCCGGAACCAGGTTTTGCTGCACGGTTGGAGCTCTATGCCCCGGTAGGTATCCAGCAGGTGTCCTTGAAGGCCTTTTGGATGTGAGACGGAACGAGCCATAGAATGAAGACCGTGGCTCCGATCGACAAACCGTCAGCTCCGTTAGATTCAAGACGTCGGGATAGTGCTAGTGGTGCCCCTCCCCTCCGATCCCGTGGCCCAGGTGTCACCTTGTAGGTCCATCTTGGAAACTAGGGTTTTGCTCATTGAGGGAGTGTGCAATTTTTGCACACGGGGGTCAACTTTGCAAAATTGCCCCTGTGTCACCTTGTTGTTGTTGGTTTCAAGATTTTGTTTCTATACCTATCTATCCTACAAGTATAAAGCATAATATACTCTCCTAGAGAAATTACTACTTCTCAAAACATTAAACATAATTTTGAAACTACTGAGAATCAAGCGCACTGTGGGATTCCCAATTGTTACCAGACCTAGTTCACTAAATGATAAAGGATTGTTTCATTTCTTGGGTTGTTTGTTGTTGTATAGTGACATCCTTGTTGACATCAAGAGTAATACAAAACATAGATGGAGGGAAGTGCAGTGGGATAAGTTAACGCAAAGTGATATTTTAAAGGAACTCAAGCAAACAAAACAACCTCTTTGAAAATGTGTTGATTATTGCAAGAAAAAAGTTACTCAATATTTAAGGGAAAAGGAAATTCAATAGAGGTCCAAATGATTTATCCAAGTGAGGAAATAAGGTGAAAGGACTAGAGGAATAATTGGCATAATTTTATGAAAGTTCTTACGGCATATTCACTTATGTTCCTTCACTAAGTATTCTAGATACATCATATTTTAAAGATTAATGGTGTTATATCATAAATGCCATAATTTTCCTTTTTCTCTATACATTTGTAATTATGTTGAACACAACATAATAGGGAATGTGAAATAGGGAAAGGCTATGTGAAGTGATATTTTCAAGGAACCTAGGAGATGTGAATAAATAATTTGAAAATGTGTAAAATGATACAAGTCCAAAAGTGCACAATGTTTATGAAAAAGAGAGGGTAAAAATAATAAGATTGAAAGGGAAAAAAGATGGGAACTATTGGGAGTTAGTCATTGTAGATAGAACCAAAATCTTGAGCAAAAAAATCATTGTACTACCAAAACAAAATCGTAGGTTGACTTGGCAATGTTGGAATTTATTGAATATACTTTTTCCTATAAAAATGGAGGGTAAATTCATGGATGGAATTTCATCAAATTTCATCATTGTACTACCATCAAATTTGCTCAAGGAGATGATGAAGTAGCTCAAGACAATATGGAAGTTGTTGCATCACATGAACCACATACATATTCACATAAATCATAACTTAATCATAACTCAAACATCAAATAAACGATATAAGATAGCGATATCAAATAAACGATCTAACATGAATAACTTTCGACATGCATGAATAAACAATCACATCATTACTATACTATGTACCTCAATCAATTAGGCCTTCTGGATCCTCTCGGTTTTTTATTGTCTCAAACAACCTCTCGTGCTCTGCATGAGGTAGTAAGTAGCGTACCTTGTTTGATGACTTCGTTGACATTGTCTATAGTTGGATGTTTGTACCAACGATCAAGTGTGTAAAGTGATACACCCGCGACCTTGGTCTATAATCTGTGTATGTGTAACCATTGCTCTTTGGTCCCTTCCCATCCATTGTAAGATATTCCCCCTGAACAACCATCGAGCCAGTGGGAAAGGTAATTCCTTCACTATCCGTTAATGATGCGAGGAGGGTTTGCTTCCCCTAGATGCATCGTGCCAACCAATAATTTATCCCAATTGCACTGTCTTTCGGGGCGACAAGTGCATAGATGTGTCCTGCAAAGATGCATTTTACGGTCATATTCCAACAAGTAGTGGTTTGATAACTTGGCTAATTACATATAAACAAGGAGGGAACTGGGATATGCATGCAGAAATGTTTACCTAGCTGTACTAGATCAGATATATGATCATATTCATTCGAAATAGAGGACTAGCCTTCCTCTAACTGGATTGTTTCAACAACTGCACGTGCGTCCACTGCAAGTGATCCATGATCCCATTCATCAACCCAATCCATTGATTCGCATTCATCCCATTTACAACTGTTGCAAGGCCCACAAAAGCAAACAATTTTTCGCATCCATAGCTCAAATAAGGGGTTATTTGAGCTTTGAATCGAGTGAAATCCACGAGTTCCTTGCATAGTACTGCAACTATAAGAACGCGATCGGTCTATATCAATTACATGCCAGAAATTTCTGACAACATGTCCTCTACCTGTTGGTATGTGTTGCTCCGTGGTTTGATTTGACATTTTTGAAGAGCACCATTGAATTATGGTTTCTGCATCCCGAATATGAGGGTTTCTCGTGCACCTCATCTCTTCCCTTTGTAAGGCAGTTTTGAGACATGCCCCAACATCGTCGTGCTCTCCCTTTCCATGACCGGTCTCAAAATAGTTCCACACATGCAGCACATCACAAGTCTTGTGCAAAATACTCAACCATTGGAATACACATGCATTTTTTAAATGGCCTACACAACCATCTGACCATATCCAATGTCGATCCATCTATATACCTTTCTCCTTCAGCTGATCATAGAAAATTTTGAAGCAATCTTGCACGTAATGTAGGTCATGGCACCTGTCGTCACTGATGTAGAAGTTGGTCTCTTTCAATATTATCCTCCTGTCATTGCTGCTCTCTAACGCATGCCTAT